>CM031242.1:340650174-341072345 GCA_018340775.1 Taxus wallichiana var. yunnanensis
TATCTAAAAAGATAAAGAAATATCCACACACATAAGTGGGTGAGGATAAATACAATAAAGGTAAATAAAGTACCTAGTGAACATGAGCTAAGGTAAATGCCTACTCTAACACCCCCTCAAGTGAAGCTAGGTGTGTAAATAGAAGTGGCATGTCCACATTATGAGTCTTGAAAACTAGGCCTTATGAGGTACTCATGTACAATAATCGGGAAAAAGGGACACCACAAGGTACCCAAAACAAGTAACAATAGAATAAATAGAGTAAAACCCACTCCAAGGCATCCCAAGAAGATAAGCTCAAAAATCGTACAATGTTGAGAAGTTTGGTGTGCACCATGGTCTAAATCCACCGCTTGATCACAAAACTCAAAAACAACCGACATTGGGCTTCACCTGTAATAGCTCCATACAAGGAGACCGACAACGAAGTGATGTCGAAAAGTGTAAAAACACCAAACATAGTTTGATCAACTTATTCAAATAGGTGTGTCACGATCCAAGAACAATAACCAAAGCAACAAGGCAAGGACACAAAATCAAGAGTGTCACAATCTAAGAAAACCCAAGGACACAAAACCCAAAGAAGTAGGATCGAAACCACACCCTCTCATACTAGTGAATGGGTGGAGGGATGCTACAAATCTGTTTGAGTTGTCAAAAAACTAGTCGAACACTAACAAAATAACACTGGAATGCACCGAATAGATCCCCAAGAGATATCATGGCCAACATGCCAAAAGTTTCGAAAATACATATACAAAATCTCTCGTGACAAACAAGAGAGATACACTACACATCCCATGAAGAAAAATACTAAAACAAGAAGCATCACAATGCAAAAGGTATATAAAGTGGAGCAAGAGGCCGAATGGTGGAGGAGCCATGCCTCGTAGAGTCCTCTAAATGAATGCCTATGTTGCTATCATGAGTGATCAGATATCCACCCCAAATCAAGACAGATGGATGAAGAAGATGCCTACATATGACTTGGTGAAAATGCACAATGGGCGCATGCAAAGGAACATCTCGAATGCATGTCGGGTTGATCATTTCTAATAGCTGAAATCTCGTGTTTCTCAATCTTGAGTTAAAGTTCAAAACTCATGTGTTTCTCATGATCCTCATAAATATTCGAGCTAACAAAAAGTGGAGCTCTATCAATGTTTGATCCTAATGAAGTATCTACATGAAAAAATTTCATGGAGAGAATTCCACTTAACATGTGGAAGAGGGGAAACAATACCCTATGAGTGTCGCAATAACTTCGCTTAGTGAAACCCATAAACCGAGAATGCAAGAACTCGAATGCAAGTGGTACACTTCTCAAAAAGGCCATGCGCATTGAGCAGAAATAGAATACACAACATGTGGGATTGTAATAGGAACATATGTGGAAGAGCATGTAGTAACAAGCCTCACAAATTGAGAACCATCAAGAGTAGGAACATGCTCAAATACTAACAGATTAATGTCGTGGGTAGAGGAGAATTAGTTGCAAGTGGACTAGGAGCATGGATATGGTTTTCCACAATATGATGGTGATGTTGTAGGCTAGCAAGTAAGTCTATCGGGCAGGAGTGGATTATTGTATCCTTATCATGAATAAGTGATTGTAGAAGACAATTTCACTTCTTGAGTGATCCATTTTCTTCCACAAATTTTACAATATCCTCTTGATGTCCACATACTTTAGAGAAAAGCATATCATTCTCGGAATCCATGATAGAGAAGAATGTAACTCCCAAAATTTTAGGACGTCTGCTCAACCGAAAATACATTCATAATTGATTACAACACTCCTCCATATTTGGAAATTTATAATTATAATGTAAGTATCAAAATAAATATTTCCAATAGAAAGATCACGAAAAAACAAGCACTTTTGCAAAAAACGGCACTCAAAACCGAGTTATCGAGAAAAAGATACAAACTTTTCAATATTTTGCTCTGCTATTTATTTTCGCTGCCACTAAAACAAAATAAAATGTTGTTGCCTCCACCACACAAATAAAATTAAATGGGGCTGAAGTTAATCACCTAATATTAGGAATCACAAACTTTAAGCCCTCATATGACCATACCATGTGACCAAGGGCTAAAGATTTTAATGGATAAGTCACTTGTTTTTAGAGAAAGTCACATCCAACTACCTCTTCTAGTAAAATTATTATTTTCGGACTGTGTAGACAGTGACCTTTGTTTGCCGAAAATAGCAACTTGCAGATTTTCCTGAAATAGTAAAAGTCGTGCACAAGCATCAGTGGACCCTCGCCAAAAATGAAAGATCTCAAATTCTTCTCGCGCACATTTGAAAAAGCTCTACCGCACTGCAACAAAACCCAATGTCAATCTCCGTAAATCCAAAAACCTTAAAAATATTTCCATGGTTTTTTTCTGCGTGGCATGAATCCCGAGGCAAATCTATGTGCTTCTCGTAATAATTAAAAACCTAAAAACAAATGTTTGCTCTGTAAATGGCCAAGTTTACAGTTGATCTTAGGGTTTTCCCACCTTTCGGATCCAATGGAAGCCTTTTTTTTGCATAAAACTACACGCAACAACAAAATATGACCAAATCCTAAATATATGAATATACAAAGAATTTATTTACAAAATAAAACTTATAGATGGATGTCAACAACAATCTCCAGCTTTGATACCATAAAAGGAACGATAACCAGATCGTACCAAGCCAAGAACATAGATGCTAATCAAACACCACGATCAATAAGATGAAATTAATTCACCAGAATAACTTTACATAAAACCTTTGCAAACAAATGAGCAACAATATCATATATTATTATGGAACTCAATGCAATACAATGAGAATGGGCCTTGCTTAAATAGGCAAGGAATAACAATCTAAGAACCAATCAAGGTCGTAGATCAAGCCATAAATCAATGAAATAACTAGTCATCAAAGAACTAGTCAAGACCATAGATTTAGGAGAGAACTAGACATCAATAATCTAGTGAATACTATAGATCAAGGAAAGAACTAGTCAATACCATGATCAAGGAAAGAACTATACCTAAAACTAGATAATATCTCCTAATATCTAAATAAGATAAAATAAATATCCACACACATAAGTGGGTGAGGATAAATACAATAAAGGTAAATAAAGTACCTAGGTGAACATGAGCTAAGGTAAATACCTACTCTAACAATTTCCACACATTTGCACCGCTTATAACGAGTTGTGAAGTTGTGCAAAACCCCGTATGTCTTCAAATTAGTATACAATTTCTCTAAATTTAGGTGCAAATTTTTGTCTCTATATGTCAATGAAAAGATTCATCTACGAAGCACTATGAATTCCATGCAATCCCTTTGTCTACTTACATTTTGTGATATATATTTTTGAAAAATTATGTGATATTTGAGAGAAGTATTGTTTACAATTTATTTCAAGGTTTTGCATACGTTTATATCAATTGTTTGTGAACAAAACATAGGGTCAATACATATAGATCTTAGTGAGAAATATTGTTTGTTTTGTTCTACCTACCTTAACTAACATGATTGTTTATGCATCTCCTGAGACAACGTCGAGTTCCATATTGTCTTAGATCTGTTATATCCTTTCACTTAGATGAGAAATATTATGGTTATGGGTACTTTATATGAAGTGCAATATTAATAGTCAATGTGATGCGAGATAGTACATCATTAATTTATGTGCATGCTACATGTATCGCACAAAAATTTATAAAACACCATACCTATGCAAGTATTTTAGTGCAATGTGTAGACACCAAAATTTGGTATTGCCACCCTTGATTTCCTGTTTCCATTTCTTTCACCATGGTCCTATCTAGAACCATCTAATTTTAATCTATTTATTTTATTAAAATTCCCATATATTAACCTATCAAATTTAACTTTTAATTAATCTTTATTTAATCATTTTCCAATCCTCATCTCTTTAGCTAATTACCTCTAATTGGCTTTTATTTCTCCTCCCTAGGTTGTTTATCATCCCTAACTACCCAGGCCCATTTCCCTATGATTTTTCTAGCTTTTATTTAATCCATTCTTATATCCGCCACCTACCCATATCAATTCCTAGAAGCACTAACCCGTCTATATGCTTTAAAACACTCATCCTAATCAATAGAAGCCCCATATCTCAAATAAATCACCCATCCACCATACAAAGGGATGTTTCTCCGTTGAGTTTGGTAGTGACCCACTTGGGTCACCCTCAACCTTATAAGGCAAAAGTTACCTCTCCTCCCAAAAGAGGCATAATCGTAGTTTTCTTGCAATGTAGGAACTTATCTTTGAGCTTGAGCATTCTCAGTAGTTGTTTCAACCTTCTTGGTTTCCATTTGAGCTTCTCTTGCATCACTTATGGATAATTTGGGAGGTTTACTTTGATTTTGTGTTGATTCATGCTATCACATGTTGTTATTGTTATTATATTTTAGGTACTAATGTTTTTAGGTTCAACTATCGTTAAAGCCTCGTATTCAACTTCCTTTTTTAGTGATTCGGTCTATAGGTTGTCCATCTAGCCCATCCATCCCCATCTTTGTTTAACACTATCCAGTTCGACGTTTACTCCACCTGTGTCTTAATCAACCTAACCCCGTGTTGTCATTCATTTTGTCTTCTAGGTCTTCATCAATGTGTTCCTTTGTTCTAATTTCATACCCAACTCTCGGATCTGTTATTCTACCTCTTCCACCCCAAAATTATTCTGTCTCCCGGTGAGTGCCAATTCAACCAGTTTCCATCTACCCAAGCCCTATTCCTACCTAGCCCATCTAGATATTTATTTTCTTACATTATTTATGTTTTATGTGTCATATTCCGTTGTGCAAGTTTCGTCGTTGTTCACAAGTGTATCGTTATCATCTTATTTACATTCAAATCTGTCAGGATCTGCATCTCCACCTCGCCGTCTGCATCCATCTTCTAACATCATCGCTGATTTGTCCTCTGCATTTTGGGTCACCATTGAACTAGTCAAGTATAATTTCCTTTTGCATTAATTTAGATCAAATTTACATATTTTATCCATTTATGCAATTTTTAGTTTCTATGTGCCTCATATTCTGCATATTATCTTGTCCATTATCATTACTTTTATTGTATCTTTTCTATATGGGGTTTGAAATCCGATAAGGAAGTTAATGCTTTGCAGAGAACCCACTTCGTCAAGAAGCCCCCTCATCTACCATCTAATACATTTTATTTATAACAACCATTGTTGTGCAGGTTTATCTATTTTTGAGTGAGGTCATTCATTTCACCCGTCCATTTACATCCATCATACTTAGAGGTACCTTAAACCCCTACATTTTGGAGTTTTTTGGATTTATTTAGTATCTACTTCACTAATCTGAAAAGGACAGAGAAATTTTGATCAACATTTTGGAACGCCTAGTGGGACAACCCTTTTAGGTGAGTCTCTTATATTTCATTGGATTTCATTTTCCATATTTCTTTTTGAATAACATTATTGGTAGAGGATTTCACTTTTTCTTTTCCATGTTGGGCTTCGGGTTGCTTTCTCTTCACTTGCATCATCTTCAAGATCGGATAAAAAGGAAAATAGTTCTTCTTTTTGTATTCTCCTTTTGCATTGTAATTTCCCTTCCTTGTGTGTGTTCTCATCAAAATTTCATATTTGGATTTTGAGATTAAAATGAACCTTCTACATCCTGTCTTGCTCATCTAGTATAAGTAGGGTTTTAATTCATTGAATTTCACATTCTAGCTGACACAAAAAAATCACACAAAAAAAAATCACACACCAATTCACACATCGAGACATTTCCTACCAGAAGAACTCGATTGAGATTTCATCACCCAATAGAAATCCACCGTAGTGTCAGTGGCCACATTATAAACTCTAGCCTCACATACCTTTGGGTATATCAAGGACTCCCCATCCAAAACTACCTAAAACCAAACTTAGATGACCATCTCAGTACCGTCATTATCCACCTTTTCTTTTTCTCACATTTCCTAATTAATCATGTTAATAAAAAATTTGTTTCTTGATTTGTTTGTTAAAAAAATTCATAAACAAATATTTTCCCATTTCATGCCTATTAATACCCCTTTTCAAGACAAAACAACATAACAACAATATTCCTCCTCACAACAATCTTGAGACTTCATCTTGGGTTTCGCAAGATTGTGTTACAATGGTCCCTCAACCTTGTGAAGACCATATCATCCAAATCGACCCCACTTCAGAAACCAACTCTCCTTTTTATCCTCATTCCATTTCTCCTCAACCAACCACACCTCCATCCTCTTGACCCTTTAGAAACTTTTGGTCCTCCTTCTAGACCCCCTTTATAATTTCCTATTTTGTATGCCTCACATGATCTCTCAATCCTATCAATCTATTGCATTGGTGGATCCTATTCCATCACATCATATCGACACTATCCCTACCTCATCTCGATATTATCACTAGAATGCCTATCCAACCATCCCAATCTACTAACATTCCTACTTGTCATATGCCTTAACAATCAAGTGTTCCTATCCAATCCCCACCGTCTTATTATCGCCAACCAATTCAATCTCCACCCCTTAATTATATCCCCTTTATCAAACATTCCCTTCAACTTTAACATACCCCTCGAGTTTCTTTACATCCTTATCCATCCACTTCTCATGTTGTAAAACCACAACCATCTACCTCTTACATGGTGCCTTCACACAAAAATTTTAGACCATCTTCTAATTATACCCCCTTTAGGGATCATACGATTAAATCTTTAATAAGTTGATGGCAGTTCACTTCCTCATACTTCCTCCCATCCAAACTATTGACAACTCACACCCCAAACTCACTTGGTATCATGCGTTTTACTCTGTAAATATCATCGAGTCATATGTCACAACATCGAAAAGTATCATTCTTCTAAATATCGCGTTCAATAGATTATAAATTAGGGGGATCTCTAGATATAAAATACTTCCTCATCTCTTATCCAACCCCTTGACATCTTTAAATGAACCTTTCTTAATCCACCATCAACAAATCAAGTTCCATCTTCCACACGCCTTACACATTCCATCCTTATGCAATCAATACTATACATCAATCATCTCCATCCTTTCTTATCTCATCTACCCTAGACATTATGCCTATGAATTCTTCAATATCTACCCCCACATCCACACCAACCATGTCCGTGACTACCTACACCTATTACATTAACCACTTATCGTACACCTACATTTATTCATTTCTTATGACATCCACATTGACTTTGACTATACCTACCACTTATTCCACATCTATCCTACCCCAACCTATCATATCTAACCTCTTAGCCTACGTCTATACCAAAAACACCTATATCTACATCAATTATATCCCTAAAAATCCCAATTGTACCTATCTTTTCATCAATCGCAACTACCCCTATATCTACCACATCAAAAATTCAATTACGATATCTTCATCACATATACCCACATCTTTTTCCATTGTCGCATCACTTATTTATCCCAATATACTACACTTAATCTTCCAACATCTACCACTTCCACATCTATACCGACTACCATGCCAATCACATCTTCTCGATTACAAACATATCAATGATACCTCTTGAAAACGTTATGACACAAGCACCTCCGTGTAAGAAAAATAAAGAGTGTTCATATTTCCTCTCCAAAGAAAATTTTTTCCACATTAACCAACCCAAAACATACACATATAGACCTCATCAATCACATCATACAAACACCACTTTCTTCATCAATATCCACATCTACACCCACCATTGATCCTACACTTACATCTGTTTCACCACTTGTCATATCTACTTCATCAGATTTGACCACTACCTCACCTACATCTATTCCACCACTACCTATTATACCATCCGTAGAATTAATCTAAATTCCCTTTTCTATGCTGCTACCAACACTAATAACATAAACTATTGTGACTACATTGACTTCATCTTCTCCTCCTACATCATTCTCATTGTTTGTGAAAGAACTCAAACTCGCCTTGACTAACTTAAAATGATCCTCCCATCTCATAATCGACACTTCCACATATTAATTAGACAAGATCAAACAAAAATTACTTCCTCCACCAATACCAACCACACAACCTGGGACCCTTGAGTTGAGATCATTGTCATTCCTCCCAAGGTTACTTCTTCACAAGAAATATCTAAGACCTTGGCACCTTTCCCCAAAGGTCTCTCACGCATCCTCCTAAGAAGTTAGGTCTTCCCTCTTCTTAGTAATCCAATGTTACAACATCCATCCTAGGATAACCCCCATCTATTTTAGGGCTAGGAACTTCATCTAAGACATCTCCTAACAATCAATCCAAACAATATAATCCTCCTCCCAAATTTGATTCATCTTTTAAGACATCTAATTTACCCATCCAATCTACATCCACTCCTTCCCCTAAATCCAAGTCAAAATATCCCATCAAAACCTGTAAGAGTAATCTTCCTACACCACTTCAACCGGGTCCTACACATATACCTTTGACATTTAATTCAAATATTTTCCATCATGCTTCCTCCTATTAAATATTTTGATCCTCATAGTAAGAAACCATCATGGTTTTACCCCAATCTCATTTGCAGCTACCATCGCACCCCGAGTCATGACACTGAACATTGTAAGGCCCTCTCAAACCATCATCTATGATCTTATTGAGGATGATGAATCTCTCATCCAAGAGGATTTTCCTTCTCCATCCACCACAACCAATCCAATTCCTATTTCTACATCTTCATCCATCAAATCTCCTCCTTCATCCACATCATCCTTGTCATCTCCCATCCACAAGTGGGTCCTCGTTCATCGATATTTTTTCCTTGCCAATCATCCCTATATTCTCCAACCATATATCCAATCCAAATCCAAAGTTTTCATCGAAATTCCTTTTAACAATCGCATCCAATCTCATTTGACATCCACTCGCTCATCCACATCTAAGCTTCCCAATCTGATATAATCTTCTTCATTGGGGGAACATCTTCCCTTCAAGATTGATCCTCTCGCATCTTCTTCCTTATCCAAACATCCTATCCACATCAATTCATCCTCCTATCCATCCAATGGTTCCATTAATGATGGGGGACTTCACTCTAGGATTGGTTTGCTTGCGGATTAATTCTTTTTCATCCTTGACATTTGTCTTATTTATCTCATCCAATATTATCTCATCCATTTTATTATCTTATCTCATCCAACCAATATATCTATTATCTTATCTCATCAAAGTCCACATTTTTGGCCATATTTGTTCTCTCTCTCTGGAGGCACCATATTCTCATCGAAGTCCACTTTCAGGCCATATTTGTGCCTCTCTTGGGGCACCATATTCTCATTGAAGTACACCTTTGTGGCCATAATTGTGCCTCTTTTGACGCACTATTTTTTTCATCCTAAGTCCACCTTCGTGGACATATTTGTGACTCTCTTGGGGCACCTTATCCTCACCCTAAGCCCACTTGGTGGCCATGTTCTCATCTCCTAATACACATATCTATCATTTCCTCATTTTTGAGGTGCGTATATATTTTATCACATCCATCTCATCCAATCTTATCTAATCTATCTTATTTATCCCCCTTGTCCAAAGTCCACCTTTGTGGTCATATTCATGCTTCCCTTGGGAGATCATTTTTGCTCATCCAAATTCCATGTTTGTGGCCATATTTGTGCCCTTCTTGGGGCACCATATTTTCATCATAAGCCCACTTTTGTGGCCATCTTCGTCTCGTTAGGGACGCATACTTTTCTTGCTTCCTCACTTTTTAAAGGTAGTGAATAATTTCCTCCTTCTCTCATCGTATCTATCTTATACATTTTATCATCTCGTCTCATCCCAAGTCCACTATTATGGACATTCATTCATCTTGTTAGGGATGCATATTTTTTTCACTTCCTCAAAAGGGTAGCGCATAATTTTTATCTTCGCTCATCTATCTCATTGTATTCCATATTTTGCAAAATATCATCATATCTCTTCACAAATTCTAATGTCGCTTACCTTATCCTCAAAACATTAGTACTCTAGAAAGGAGCCAACGTGGAAAATTTTCCCCCAATTAGATTAGACAATACATTATCACACATAAGTATGGGTCGAGATCATATTGTTTGGCCTCCTGATGGTAAATTGAAAGTGGAACCACTTAACACATCGCACTTGTGACTATTCTATTGTTAACATTTATACCAATGAGCACTTAACCTCTTCCATCTATCATTATAATGATATGGATTTATGTGGTCTACCGTCACTTTCCTAGACATGACCTTTAAATATGGGCACCATGGCTCTTCCCATCGCATTTTCCTTATGGACAAAGGTTATACCTTGTTGGTGAGAACTCCACAATCATTTCATCCATCACCCACTTGTTCACCTATTGAAACCATGTTAAGGGTCCACAGTGTCTCTTGTACATTCATTGCTAGACCTTATAATTGGTCTACCTAGCTATTCAGCTTTTCCCCATGTTAAACAAAATTCATGGATGCTTCTATCAAAAGTCAAAGCTATCAAAAATAGACTACTCACTCAAGGAATGTTATTTATGTAAAAATCAAATGAATAAATAGATCGATCCTTGAAGGAAGGATATATGTGTATCATTCTTACCATTTATATCCTATATGTATAAAGTAGACCATACCCTTGAGGGATGGCTACTCTTTTTATCACGGCATCGAAACATCCCACATTAATTAGCCATCTATTTTATGAATCCCGAGAAATATTTCCGCATTGATCAACTTTCTTCTAGCAAAATTCCTGAATTGATCCATTTTTCTTTCCCCTACCCAGAGCTAGGGTATAGACCTAGGGAACACCACTTATGGAGAACCCTCTTCCCACGTAAAAGTTGCATCTAAAACCCTTTGTCATGTTGAAATTAGTTTTATGATCTCATTTTCATCCATACTTCCCTCATGATCTATGATATAACTAACTATCGTTGGTTATGTGTTACCATTTGTCTTTGTCGCATGTTCCTTACGTTACTTATATCCCCTTCTTGTTTACCTCTAATAAATTTGGTGGCATTATTTCCTCACACATTCCTTGATACGATGTAGCATCGTTCATACCCATAGGTCATCAATAATTAAGTAGCATTCTATTCTAAGTTTTCCACATCTATCCATTTATCCCTTTACAATAACATCTACTTTATCTAAATCATTTATGTACTATCCATCAACAATCACACTTCCAATTTACATATTCAATGGTCAACGATGTTGTTGACTTGCTTTGACAAATCTCTTTTTGGCATGCCCTCCTCCATTGTTGTGTCCTTTTTTAGGAACCCTTTATTTATCCATGTCTCGTGCTTCAAAGTACACATTCGTGGCCATATTTATTTCTCCTCGGGGCATTTCATTATTATTGATTCATCCTATTTTTTGTTTTCGTCCATTTTTGTGTCATTTACAAGGGCACCATTATTTCCATTCTCATCCTTCCTAGACGTGTATCTCATATCGATTCCTCATGTTTGAAGGATTTCACATTATTTTTGCATTAAGTTGAACATAATTTTTTATCTCTCGCCTAACACCCATTGGTTCCACTACTTGTATCCTTTTGAGTGGTTTCCCATTGGATTCCTCCATTTTGTTGTGATTTTCTCCCACTCACAAGCCTATATGACATTGCCTCCATCTCCATTGAGACCTTCCTTTGTTCCATACATCAAGTGATATAAGAATCACCCCCATAGTGTTTATTGTTGTTTGAATGCTTCTTTCATGGGGCATTTTTCCTCGCCCTCTCCTTTTACCCATCTTTCTTCTCCCACCTGCCCTTCTTCATCTAAATCTTTCAACCTCGTCATCGATTCCCTTGTGTATTATCTACCCCTCATTTTAGGGGGAAATCATCATCAATCCTTCATCTTAGTCATTATCTTTTATCATTTTTGTCTCAAGGATTGCTAGTGTAAACCTATCGACAAAAAGGGGCAAATGTAGATACCAAATTTTGGTATTGCTACCTTACATTTCCCAAGCCCGCTTCTTTCACCATGGTCCTATCTACACCCATCTAATTTTAATCCATTTCTTTTATTAAATTTCCCATCTATTAACATATCAAATTTAATTTTTAATTAATCTTCATTTAATCATTTTCTAATCCTCATCTCATTAGCTAATTACCTCTAATTAGCTTTCATTTCTCCTCCCTAGGTTGTTTATTATCCCTAACTACCTAGTTCCATATCCCTATGCTTTTTCTAGCTTTTATTTAATCCATCTTTATCTCCCGCATACCCATACCATTTCCTTAGAAACCCTAACTCGCTTATATGCTTTAAAACACTCATCCTAATCCATAAAATCCCCATATCTCGAATAAAGCACCCATCCGCCATTTAAAGGGACAATTTCCTATAGTTGGCGGTGATCCACCTAGGTCGTTGTTGACCCTCGTAAGGAAAATTTTACCTCTCCTCCCAAAAGAGGGATAATCATAGTTTTCTTGCGTTGTGTGAACTTATCTTCGAGCTTGAGCATTCTTGCAATTGTTTCGACCTTCTTAGAGTCCATTTGAGCTTGTCTTGCATCACTTATGGAGACTTTGGGAGGTTTACTTTGATTTTGTGTTGATTCATGCTATCATATGTTATTATTGTTATTATCTTTCAGGTACTAACGCTTTATTGTGGTCAACTACCGTCGAGCCTCATCTTCAACTTACTCTTTCAATGATTTTGTCTACATGGGTTGTCCGTTCGGCCCATCCATCCCCATCTTTGTTTACCACCTGCCTAGGTCACTGTCACTCTACCCACATCACCATCGACCCAACCTTGTGTTTTTGTACATTCTATCTTGTAGGTCGTCATCATTGTGTTCCTTTGTTCGATATCATACCCAACTCTTAGATCTATTATTCTACTCCTCTCTCACCCCAAAATTGTTTTGCCTATCTCTGTTGCCGCCAACTCGGCCTAGTCATCGTTGACCGAGACCTATTCTTACCCAAACCATACGAGATCTTTGTTTTATTATATCCTTTCTGCTTTCCCTATCTTGGATTCACTTATTGAAGTTTCTATCGTTGTTCACAGGTGTTTGTCATCATCTTATTTTCATTCAAATACTATCAGATCTACATCTCCACCTAGCTTTCCAAATCCATCTGCTCGGGTCATTGTCGACTGCCCTCTATAGTCCTGGGTTGCATTTGACCCGTTTAGGTACAATTTATTTTACGTTAATTTAGTTGAGATTTACATATTTTATCCATTTCTATAATTTTAAGTTCATGTTTTCCTCGATTCTACATATTATCTTGTCCATTATCATTGCTTTTATCATATGTTTTCTATATATGGGTTGACATATTCTAAGGAAGTTAATGCATCTTGGAACTAATTTTTTGAGAAGCCCCTCATTTACCATATAATCCATTTTATTTCTAGCTACCTTTGTTGTGCATGTATATCAAGTTTGCAGCGAGGTCATTCACTTTGCACCTATCGATTTACATCCATGATACTTCAAGTTTTTGAGTTGTTTGGATTTATTTAGTATCTACTTCACTAATCTTAACAGATTGAGAAATTTCGATCAACACAATGTCATATATTATTGTGAATGCCAATCTTTGCATGTAGTCGATAAGAAAATTAATTGAAGAATGAAAGATGACATGTTTCACATGTGGAAGATGTAGGTATTAGACTTCTATAATAGCTTTTAGTGTTAATATTGATAAATATAAATAATTCCTTTTGTAATCCGAGCTTGTGCACACCATGTTTAAAGTTATTATCTATTAAATATAAAGAATCATTTGGTTGATATTTCCTTTTTCTCATTGTTATAAATATCCCTTCTATTATGTTTTTGATAAGTGTCCATACCTCATTCCACCTTTCATTTTAACATTTCTAGCATTGGATTCCGAAAGAGATTATATAAATTCAATTTACATTATATTATATGTATTTATTTCTATATACATATTTTAAATCGTTCTCAACAAATCCATGTTGACTGCAGAGTTTGGCCTCGATCTTGTAATTATGTGAAGGAACCAAAAAAATTTATATATTAAAATCTGAAAGTTAGGGTGGTGTGAAATTGGTACACCATCGACAAATTTAATATTTACAGAAAAATAAGTTGATATATTCTAGGCCTTTAAGTATTTTAAAAGAAAATTGTTATATTTTAAATTTATTATCTTCTAGTAGATACATTGACTCAAATATTATATCTGCTTCCCCTTTTCAAGGTACTTACAAGATATTTATATTTATTTTTCTAGCCCGTGTTATGGAGTGTAAGCCTGGTCATATCCTTATGGATAAATTTTCTTACATAAAAACCATAAATTATACTATACATTCACTGTAAAGGAGAACTATAGACATCCCTGTTTGTGATTGGACACCAAAAATATTTTTTCTGTGCATTAAATAAAAATAGCTAATCCGCACCACAAAGTGAATGACCCCTCTTTATCTCCCACTCCTATTGTTGAAGTACCTATAGAAGAGCGAGTTGAGTCAAATTCTAATATTTGGTTATAATCATTAGGTTGTAGTGATGAAGAGTTTATCACAATATTCTTACACCTTTGTGTTTGATAAAGGACATACATTTTTTTGAATAAAACAATGTTCCTCCTCATCAAATTTGATGTTTTCTTTTTTATACGCAACATACAATACTTTATACACATGGTTCTCCTTGTCTACATTATTTTGTTCTTTCGCAATCTTACTCTCTCGCATATATATCTAGCTCAAATATTACATTTTAATTTGTTTTAGCATCAATTATTTTTAAAAATTTTATATGCATGTTTTACAAATTTAAATTTTCCTCCTTTTTCATTAAAAATGGTTGGTATGTATGCACAATTTGTTTAATAATCTCAAATCCCATTGTACTATGCCAAAACACATGATTATCTACAAGCATATACACTAATTTTCTTTTCTTTTTCCCCTTACATAGGAAAAAACATGTTTATTGTGCCACTCACCATCCAACATTATTCGTTGACCACATTGTCCCCTCTCTATATAGAATTCATTTGGTGAAACCAATTTGAGTGTTAAGGAACCAAGATTCACCCAGCCTCTACCCATACCGATAATGCACCGATCAACAAAATTCATGTGTTCAATCCTTACATATGACATTGTTTTATTGAAGGTACATTCACCAAAAAAGGGCACCTTGCATAAATACATCAACAAAACCACAAAAGGATAGGTTTTTATCTTTGATCTCATTAAGAGTGAAGGAACTAATAAGTGTAACTACTTTTGATCTAGAAGTAGAGGTATTTCACAACCAAATACCTAGGGAACTTGTACATAATTACATATATCATAGTTACCCTCCAAAAACATAATACAATAATTCCTGTGACTTCATGGGAGGTCATCCAGGACTTGAAATCCTCTACCATGCTTAGTTCAAACCATGATACAAAAATCATGTCAGAACGCCACATTTTACACACACAAAAACAACAGTAAAAATACCAGAATACATATATTTTTAAACTTAAATTGTAATTTACATGACACTACATAAGATCACTTAGGAAAAACACATCACATGGTAGGTTTGCATAAACATTAACCCACACAAATAACATGAAACGCGTGATGCACATCAAGACCACTTTTTTTTCAATGACAAGGCACAACAAAACAATTCAACTACAATATAAACTTATAGATAAGGTCCTTCCTATGACATGATATATTTTTTAGATTACAAATTTATTAAAATCATGTTTCAATCTTTAACTTAAGTTCTAGGAAGGCTCATAATTTGTGAATCATACATTCCTTTTCCCTTTTTCTAGATTTACTTTATACCTTTTAACTTTTAACTCACAGTGTATCTCATTGAATAAGGATCATCTACATTATTTCAATTACTTATTTATTTCACTTTTCCATTAATAGGGTATCTATTTACACACAGGGATATTAGGTCTTATCCCTAGTATTCACTCCTAAGTGTATACATCTTGATGTTATATCATACCTTCGTTACACAATAGAACAAGTGTACGTCCACAGGATTTGAAGTTCACATTCTTTTTTTAAGGATTTAGGTCACATTTCTTTCATTCATTTATAAATTGATAATTGATTTAGTACACAATAATTATTATACGAAATAGGTTCTTTATCCATAGTAAGAGGGATTAATCACATTACAAAGAAGATCATGTTTCACTTTTCCTGAAGAATAACATCTCATGATTACACTTCCCAACGCCAAACGTTAACTTATAATTTTACTATAGTTATGCTCCAACAATTAGTTAAGGATTCAAAGGCTCTTAACATGGCAACATACTTTCTTTTTTTATTTCTAGATTAGGTTCCTTGAATATCGTTTACGTTCAACTTAAGAGGGTTTTCCCTAACTAGGTTCATATGCCTTTTGTAATGAATTGTATGGTGTATTTTCTAATAGGGGTATTTGTATCCTCATGAAACTACTAGTCCATGTATTAGGGATTTATTTCCAATAACATGATCACATAGTTACACATCATACATTCATTACATAATAGGGCAAGTTGGAGAGAATGATGGAGTAGTCCATTGTATAAAAGGGTTAAGGAACACATTAGAGTCTACACAACGTGGATCCTTTCTATCACCACAAGAGTGTTTAAACATGTTATAAGAATGGCCTAAATTTATCCCTTATCCAAGCACATCATCTTATGGTTACATTTAACAAACTAATCATACATTAAAATGTTGCTAAGTTTCACATTTAACTCTTAGTTTTGCACCATAGAACCCAAGCAATAATTTATGATCCCAACTCTTAAAAGTGACTTTCAAGGGTAGTTGGCGATCTTTTCCACCCAACACGATTCACTCTACATGTTTTTTTAGACCAAGAGGGTTTTAAATCATGTTGAAATTTTGTTTCCCATGGGGGTAATACCTAAGAGAACACATTCTCCTCACTACACACACTATTACCAAACATAGGAGGGACCGCATACTCAAGACAAAGCTAAACTATGTCATTTGTAATCCGTCAAGTTTACGATAATTTCGTTAAGCATATAGGCTATGATGACCAAATTAAACTTGGGATCTTATTTACAAAAGCTAGAAGGTGCCATCGAGTGTAAAGATTTACGTTCATTCTAAGGTTTTAGTTTTCTATGCTAAGAGAATCACACGCAGAAGAATAGTTATGCATGAATTCTATACTAGGGTTGACTATTTACTTTAGATTTTCTTTCTATGTTATCAAGGAAAATAACACAACACACACGTAGATTAGTCATCAATTCCACCATAAAAGGACATTGTAAGTTGTCAAACTCAATTACATTTAACATACATACATACATACATACATACATACATACATACATACATACATACATACATACATACATACATACATACATACATACATACATACATACATACATACATACATACATACATACATACATACATACATACATACATACATACATATATATATATATATAAATTAATGTGTGATTCCTCCTAATTACAATCATATATGCAACTAAGTTTAATAAACTACCTTGCAACATCTGATGCAATTTAACACACAATGATTATATGAAAGCCTCTTATTCATTTCTTTAAAATGAGATAAAACATATTTTCCTGAATACAGTGTAAGTCTTACAATTTTACTTTTTGGAATTAATACATATAACTAGGCTAATTGGCCCTCATTAATCAAAACAATACAATGGTACTTCATTTATTGACGAATACAACAAGTAATACAATTCATCTTTCTTCAGTCAATAGAATAAATGCAACATTTAAAACTTCATCTTCCTTTCATCTTTCAAGTAGTCCATCTACAAGAATTGTTAGCAACTGTTAGTTCATATGAATTGGCATGATAAGATCTATACCTCCTTTAACAACTTACGCCAACTAGTATTTTCATAAAGAAAATACTGCATTAAGTTAGAATCACTTTATTGATCAAAGAGGATAAGTCATAATTATAACAATTCGATAAAACTACTTTACATTTCAATGATGTATGCATCACTAAGATATAGCAACCTAAATGTAAACATATAAGTATAAATCACCTTACCACTAAGGGTAACAAACCGTTATTATTCATTTATACTTTCATAACATTAAGTTACTATTACTTATACACTCTCACATATTTTGATTCAAGTATCAACAATTCTTAACTTAGTCAAATAGGTAATAGTAACTCATAATATTTTAACTTTGAAAACCATATAAGTCAATAGTCCTTGTTTCCTTTAATAACTAATATTATTGATTTGAACTCAATCATTATTAGATAATACAAGTCTTCTTTTTGATTCATATAGATAGTCTCTAAAATGGAATGATACTTAATTCATATAAGTTACCTAAGTATCTAATATATATTTCAATCAAATGATATTACTTGTTTGCATTAACAATTAATGGACTCAACAACCCATAATATAGTATGTTAAAGTTATACCAATGTTATGATGCAATAATGCATCATTCCAGGGTTCCAAGTAAAATACTTATTTGGCTATTAGATGGTATTCTTTTCCTACATCACAAGTGAATACCCTCAATGTCTCAACGAATTCACTTAACTATAGTAATGTTTAACATGATAAACATTCATGTATAAACTCAAAACTTGAACTAATTCTTGTTGGTGGCCATTAAGACCTAATCATTAACCTACCATAATTGACTGGAACAACACAAGCTTATAGACCAAGTAACGTCTCACACAACATCGGTAAGGAAAATTTTACTCTTTCTCAAGAAAGAATTCATGGTCAACACGTAAACCATAGCCATAAGAAAAATCAGAGGTGGAGATTTAGACATACCAAATCGATGTGATTTCATTTAGAAGTAAGAGCAATTCCAACCGAGAATCGATATGATTTGAGTTAATAAAACAAGAGTAAACTAACACAAAAATTGGTATGATTTTGGTTAAAAAAACATGAATAATCTCACTCAGAAATCATTATGTTTTCATTTAAACAAGACCATTAGTTACAATGTCTTGAAATGGTCAAATCCCTCATGTCACAATAGTAGCTAGATTGATACCAAGGTAATGTTTGAATCTTAAAGATTTCGATTTGGGTTATATATATTGAATCCATTAACGTACTCACCATCCGGTATCTTTGTTTGTTATCCAACCGAAAATCCATAAAAGGAATCAAAGGTAACCAACATAAAGACTAAATTCCTTCCCATTTATTCAATATCCATTGTGTCGATAAGTAAATCGTGTTTAGTGGTAAGAATAAAGATTAGAATCGTTATAAACAAAATACTATGCTCCCAAAATTGATATACTTAGATTTCATTTAAATAAGCATCCTAGGTCACACAATCGACTAAAAAAAGACTTGATATATTCTAGGTCACACAATCAGACTAAAACAAGACTTGATATATAATATTCTTCATCGTACTCTGTAACCATAATATTATTATAGACCATAAACATTTCCATATATCTTATCCATACCTGTGTCCATAAAATTGTTGAATACATAGAATATCACAGTTTTTAAAGCTATTCTACAAAAACTAGGTTTATTATTGATGATAAAAATTAAGACATGAGTTTTTATGGAAATATTAGCAAGAGTAAGCTATCATAGAAGGGTTAGAGCCTATCATGCATGGTAGAGATCCCTTCTTGTTTCCTTATGTATGCCTGACACAACTCTAATCTCCATTGAAAGTTGTTGGTAAGAGAAAATAGGTTGTTCCACGTGGAGGAAGGGTGAAAGAGACAAATATTGGATACAAACGAGTGGAATATAATGAAAGGTACTTTCAACGCCTTGATCTTGAGTCTTCTTTTGCATAAAAAAAACAAATAGTGGTAGGCAGAAGTCTCATTTCCTCTCAAATATATTGAAACCGCTTCAGTGCAAATGCAGATCTAGATCAACGATTTGTAAATAAAAAATGAGGAGGTATTAGAATACATGTTTATCTCCAGTGTGTAGGGTAGATCAACCATATTGGTTAGATTGTAGGAAAACTATTTGTCAGAGGTTCATTCATCACATTCCCCTGCAACATTTCCATTCATCTGCAACAAACCAATTACTGCTAAATTTTCAATGTTGACTTGCGTTTCCGTGTGGTCTACGCCTTTGGATTTGAAATAAAGTGCATGTATTATTATGCAAGGATTGTGACTGGTCTGAAAGGGCATTCATGGAAGCCCATGCCTTATCCCCACGGCTACCACACGCCACCACCTGCCACCAATTTTCCCTCCATGCCCACTAGCCCACATGCCTTCACATGGAGTTATTTACTCCATTCACCAACGAACGTATTAAAACAACCTTCCTATCCCCTCCCTTTTAAACAAATAAACACACACACACACACACACATAATTTTTGTTTGGTTATATTATTTATTATTTATTTTATTTTACTCATTTATCCATTTTCATTTCATTTTGTTATGGTTATTATCACAAGCTAGAAATCAAAGGACTCGTATGCAAATTTATGGAGGTTGACGAAATCTATTGGTCCGAGATTATAATGAGTGGGGTTTGAGATCGAGCTCCTATCCAACAAGGCATAAAGGAAACTACACCGGCCCCACGCTAAGGAGAGACACATTATTACGACCTCCATATTTCCATAATGAAGGAAGAATAGTTAACTATTGGACGATGGGCACTACACATGATATTTTATTTCCACTTAGAAATGATTGTAGAGATCAAATATTTTCTGTCAAATTACATGGTAGATATTTTTTGTGGTTATATCTATTACTGCAATCTTGATGATTAGAAAAAGAGAGGGAAACTACAACTAATATATAGTTAATAATAGTTGTGATGGATAGCTAGGATATTACATTGATGAAACCCTTTAAAGTGTCTATTGTGATGAAGAATGAAAGATTTTGGCTGATATATGTGTATCACAAACATGAAAAAAATCTTGCAATAAGAAAAGGGAGGATACAAAAATACACTGGAAAAACTATAGGCATTAACTCCAACACACAATTATTCATCAACCTTGATAGAGTTAAGGTTCATGCACCTTTGTGATATTTGGTTGAATTAAATATTCATAGAACTACCATCTCCATCAATAAGTATTGAGAATTTTAAAACAAATAATATAAAAGGCATAAAATCTTATGTAATTATGGGTGAATCAAAGAGATTTTCCATTTTAAGAAATAGTAGTCCAATTCAAAAATTCATCTTCTTGTTATCAAGCTTGTATTATAGTTGTTAACAATAGCAAATGTAAGAAAAAATTATCTCAAAATGTATGCTCATCTTGGAATTTTCATATATGCAAGAATTATGTTGCAAATTGTGAATGTAAATATGCATTGCACTTCATAATAGAGGATGCCGAATTAAAAATTGGCTAACTTCTTTTGAAGAAATTTATACATCAATCATGGTCGTCACAACACAAAATTTGAATCTTCTAAAGGAAAAGGATGAAAAAATATGATATATTATTAGGCGGTTCGATTCTAAAAGTACCACTTCAAACTCTCCACAACATAAGAATTATACAACAAAAAGGAACAAATTTGATATAAATTCTCAATGCATGCACCGAGGAGGTCTTGTCAAATATTTTTCAATCACACATGTATCATCAAATATAACACAATTTAAAGTCAGATACATCACAAATAGGAGAACATTAATCAAGGAAAAATTACATCTTCCAAAGGTTTCATTTGCATCAAGTCTAACTTTCCTACAAGGGTCCACATAAGTGGATCATAAGGCCCACAATTAAAGGAACTATTGATGGGTGAGCCAAGGGAACATAATGGTCATTTCAAACAGGGTTAACAAGTTATATATACATGATGTGTATGAGCCTACTCATGGAAACCATCCAAGGTGCCACAAATATCACACAAGAAGAGAACAAAAGTTTCCAAGTTTATGTGTGGTTTCATCTCCTAGCTCACAATTACTTTAAATTTTGGAAAATGGTTCACGAGCATTGTTATATAGAAAATGGAATGTAGCATTGTTATAACATTAAGGTCTCTTTAAGGGAACTATGGAAATAATAATTTTTATAATTATGGCTAAAGGATCCATTGAAGCTATACCTATGGCCAAGCCAACAATAACTCCTAAAACTAAAAACATTTTCTTTCACAATTAACAAATTTGAGTTGTGGTTTGTTTGAAAGCACAAAGTTTCAAAGTGTGATAAGATTGTAATGTGTATATATAGGTGCATGAGAATCCCTGATAAATATGAATATAAATATTGTATGAAATGAAACTCGCCACCAAATAGAGCACGCAATATACTCACATGCATGAAAATAATGACACATTACCATTTTTATGTAACCAACTAAAGCTAGTTTATGTGCGTGGTCGTACGTTGAACACTTTACCAAACCTTGCTCATATTGTCCCCCATAATCTATCACATGTAAACATCAAACTGGACTTGCTATTAGCCATTACCAAAACGTCATTCGATAGAAATTTTGAGAATGGGGAAACAATCTCAATAATGCATGATATAATGATATAATGTATGTTGTAAGAGGGTTGAGTTGGATTTGATTGGTTGCCATGTCATATGCTTTTTCAAGGTTAACAAAAATGCAATTTTTCATTTGTCTTTAAGTCTCAATTGCTACCCTTCTTCATATTTTTAAGGAAAACTCATGTAAATTTGCAAATTGTTTGGTCACCTCAAAATTTTGATTTCTTGATTTCAAATATCCAAAATATTTAAACAACTCAAATGTGAAAGTATTGTGTGATTCCTCTAAAGCAAAAAATGTTCCACTTAATTTTATGAAACCAATATGTAAATTCAAAGCTCTTCCCATAAATAAACTCCAAGTAAAGCAATGGACCATCCGACTATACTTACCGCTACTATAGAGCCCACTCCTCTTCGACTCTATTTTTCATTATGTTGACATTACTTTTGAACTAATACTTAGACATTTTGATTGTGATACATTGATTCAGTAGATGATAGACTATGTAGATATTTGGACTATTGACATGTAGTCATTCATATTTTCATTATGTTACACTAGATGACATTGGTATACTGAGTTCAATTTATGTTGATTTGCATTATTTGGATTTTATAATGGCACATTATACTCTAGATTTTTTTATTAGAATTATAATCTCATGGATGTTAGGATAAAATTATTTGATATGTTGATAGATGATAGAATTAATTAACTTCATATGATTAGTATTGATTTTTATATGTATATTTTTCTCAATGTTGTTAATAATACGACGTAAGGCAGGAGAATTATTACGTTTTGTTGCAGGTATATTTTATCACATACATAGAAAGGGGATAGGGGACCAACCATGGAAGGATGTCGGGTCTTGTACAACACGACTAAAATGTGACAACTGATGTAATGTTACATTGTGGTGTATTTTCTAACCTAATTAGGAGGTTTTCCATGGGGGTGACCTCACATGTGTGGCCATGGGGTGAAATGCTTTCCCTTTCTTTTAATTTATGTGTGCTTATTTTGTGTTATATGTATTTAATTTTTGGAAATTGTTGTCACTTTATTAACAAGTATTATTATGTCTTAATTAGCTAATCCAACTTAATTTATTAACTAAAATAAGGATGTGACAATTGGTTATTTATGAGGGTAGGTGGTCCTTGAAATATTGTAGTTGTAAGTGGGATTTGTGTTGGTTTTTGTGATTTGTACTCTCCCCCAACTTCAAAATTCAGATTTTGACTTGGGGATTTTTTGAGACTTGTGGGACAAGCTAAGCTTGTCCCATGCCTCTTAAATTTACCCAACAACCCTACCTATGGGTTGGGGAGTTAATTTTTGACTTATTTATCCTTTTTGGAGTGTAAAAGAGTGAAAATAATTGCACTTTCCTTCTTACCACAATTAATGTGTCCTTGGAAGGCATGGTGTGCAAGTTTGATTGTCTTTTGGGTTGTCATAGTCTTACATGTTCATTTATTGTCTTGGGCATGGTGTTTGACTTATGTGTGGGAATGGAGGAATGATAAAATGGCATCCTACACGGAGACACCTCATCATCCTCACTTTCCATTTCTATTTATTAGTGGAATTTTATGGAATGGGGTTAGTTGTTCATTTTCTTCCTTTTGCATTTTTGGAATTGGGAGCTTTTTGGAGTTGCTTTTGGAGTTTTCTTGGCTTGGAGGTGTCAAAACTTGTGGAGTGAAGTTTTCTTGGAAGCTTGATGGAGAGGTAGGACCTCCATCCTTGTATTTTTCTTATTTATGTTGTAAATGTGAAAATGGTTCTTGTTAAATATTGTATGAGTTTTGTGAATGTGTTTTTGTGTGGTTGGGTAGTATGCCTTAAGAAGGGAGTGGGAGATGGATTTATGGGACCGTTGGGGAGGGAAAAGGGATTTTATGAGGCATGAATTTGGAGGGAGTGTGATTGGGAGTTTCACCTATGGGGAGTGAAAAGTAAATCATGGTGATAGTTTGCATACTTGCAAGGGGAGAGATAAGGATATTGTGTTGTTTGTTTTGTGCACTTGGAGGCTTAGGGTGAAACTCCCACTTCACTTTGGAGGAAAAAGGATGTGGTTTCCCATAGTCCTTGCTCCATTTGGTTTGATATCAAACCTATGTATTATTTGAGAAGTTACAAAATTGGTTGTCTATGTCATTTTGTTGTGTTGAATGTTTTGGAATGGATGTTTTGTGGAAGCTATGTTTGTTTTAAAAATTTGTCAAATGTTGCTTAAGATCCCTCATTGTTCCTTGGTTGGGGCTCGGGGGCCATTAAGGGGATGGATTATCCTCTTAATGTATTAGAGTTTGGGGGAGAGCATCTCCTATTCCCCTTTCCTTTGTATTATGATCCTTGTTGTGAAAGATTGAAGAATGCAAGAATGAAGTTCAAGTTGGGAGAAGACAAGCTAGAAGAATTATGTTAGTTTTTTTGAATTCTCCACATGTTGTAATTTGTTCATTCTTTAATTCCCACCTTGAGTGGAAGATTGTAAATTTGTATGTTTGAAAGGAAGTTGTATTATTACTTGAAACCCCTATATTTTGTTAACTCTTCTAAGAGTGTTTGTATGAGAAAATTTCACTTTAACATGTGTTAGTTTGGTGAAAGGAAACTACCAAAATTTCATTGTTTTGATGAAGTAAGAATTCAAAAACGGTTGAAATGGAATGCATTTTCTTTAACTTAAGTTGTTTATTTGTCTCAAAATGAAATTCTCCTAAAGTTGTAAGCATTTAAATTTCAATGTATATTTGGAAAAAGAAAAGATGTATGGAAATGAAGAGTGTTGAATTCTTGTTGTGGAAATTGTGAAATAAAATGTATTGTAGTAATGTTATACTCAATTTTTACTTTTATTGCAAAAATGGAAGAATAGAAATTGAGTTGTTGTTTTGTATTTGAAACTAAGAAACTAGATATACTATCACTTTACCAAAAATGACTAGAATACACCCTCATTAAAAAATTTATTGCATTAAAAATGAAATCAAGAAGAAAATATGGAAAATGATGTTTGGGTGAAGGTTCTATTTTCAGTGAACAAGATTGCCGCCATGTGTAGAGCAATGATTTTAGAACCCCCCAATCTCGTGAGTGGCGGTCGGTGAGCCACACCTAGGCAAGGCAATAGTTACGGGACCGTTGGCCTCACGTAGGGTAGTGGTTTTATCACTCTTGATGGAAGAATTAATTTCCGTCCGTGAACCACCCAATTTTAAATTTAAGTAAATTCTAAGCATAAAAATTTAACCGGTAATCTTCCAACATCTAGAATCCACTAAATTTAAAGGTTCTAACCTTCTAATCTCCTTTTGGGTACTCAAATGTGTTACACTCATAAATTTAAAATAAATAGGGTTTTCCCAATAGTTGAACTGAAGAACAAGAAATGATTTTATTAATATAACAAAATAGATCCAAAGGATCTCTACATTTAGAAAATGGGTAACATTATAATGGAAAAATATTTCATCTAAAACCTAGAGGAATTTTGTCATGGTTGCTCCTCCTTGCTCTCATGGCTCTTCCTTCTCTCCTCATCCTCTTCCCAAAACCTACAAATAAGAAAAGAACAAATGAAGTGATTTGAGGAAAATAGGGATTAAAAAGAAGACCATAAGAAAATTTAGGGCAACATTAATCTAAGGGTTATGATAGATTCAATCCTATGGCCCAAAATAAACCCTACCTCACTTAAGTGAGAATGTATTTTGTGGGAATGTGACTTTTAATTAAAAAAATAAAAAGAACATGGGTAATGGGTGAATGGAGCCATGTGAGGCTAGGTAAACAATTAAACCTTGGAGTTAGAAAATAATACAACCTTGGTGTTGGATATCCAAATTAATTAATGAGGTTAAGTAGATGTTTTTAATTATAAATATAACTTAGGAATTCAATTACAATATTTAATTATTAATTTAATTCTATTGTTCAATCTTGTGTAGAAACCCCTAAATGAGAAATTTATTAAGTGTGAAAATGTATAACATTATTAACACTTTTAAACAAAAAAATTTATTACCGTAATCTAAACTATTAATTTATTAGTTCTCTCTTGTTTTGAGGATAGAAATTTGTGGGCGTTATAGCTACATCTCCATCATATTAAAAGTGGAAATATATATATAGTTCTAGAGTAATTTAATGGGGAAAAAGCAAATTAATGGGGATAATGCCTTTGTTTACAGAGTAGCAACACAGGTCCTTGTTCTCTGAAAAATCTCTTAAATATATGCTCTTCTTGGAATGCATCCAAGTCCTCATCATCCCCCTCTTGTGGCTATGGTGGTGTAGTGGCACGCTCAGCTTTATCCTTATTCCTAGGATGTCTTCTACCTCTATGCTCCAAACCACCACTTGTCCTCGCACTCATCCTCCACTTCAATTGGCTCTATGGGCTTAGGCACGGGATGTTCTCCATTGTGTGTGTACCCTTTGGTGGTGCTAGAAGTGTAAAATCATCTTCTACATACTTGTTATTCTCTAGCTTGGGCTTTAGTTGGAGGTACACCAATGTTTCTCCAATATCTCCCATAGCCAAACTTACTAGTTTAATGCTCAATACATTTGAAATGATCCTTTCAATATATGCACCCCACCCTGGATACACATATTTCTTCCTTAGCATGTGGTAGTCACAATCTACCTTGTTCGCATTGAATGTGAGGCGCCGTGCATCGAGAACCTATGTATTGATGCCTAGAAGTACCTTGCTATGAAGGCATATGGTAACTTACACCAAGGGCTCCATGCTCCATCCTTCATGGTGAACCGCGCTATGTAAAAATGCTGGTATACAGTGAACTGAACTACCTTTCCAACCACTGAAGGAAAGTCCTTGGGGATGCACCATTCTTCTTCAAAGGCCACGTGGAGCCTATCGTACCACTTCTCAGCCCTTTTCTTGACCTATTCTATCATGGATCCTTCACACAAGTACTTTTTAAAGCGTTATGTAGGTGACTTGTGCTCTATGGGATACTCCCATATCTTCTCTTTTGGTCCATCAAGTACTTCGATCTCCATGAACACCAATGATAACAGAACAACTCCAAAGCTGATCCTTCCTCCTATGCGCACTTCCTCAATGATTGTTTCTGTAATGTAACATGAAATGTTGTAAACTACCCCTTTAGACATATTTTTAGAAATGTGCAGCCACATGGTATTCACTTGTGACCACCTTTCCTAGTCATTTAGCTTTGTAACGATATGTGCATTTGCTTGCACAACTAGATATTTCTTCGATTTTTCAATGTCCATCTTTGTATGGACCCTTCGTGTACCCAAACTACTTTTTGGTCTCCAATATTGTGGCCTTGTGTATTAAATCATCTCACAAATATTATCCCTGTGCCCTTCAATCCCGCTACCATGGAGATGAGTGCGGCTGAAATTTTGGCTTTACATCCTACAAAGTAGAAATAATATTTGTGCACTCTGCTCATGAGCCAATGGTATAAGGGCTCATATTTCCCAAAGTAAGATAGTTTTTATAGTTGGTAAACTCTAATATTCTTCAAGAGCTTCTACTTGACATCATCATACCAAAGCATGTCTTCCTTTGTGTGTTTATTGTCTTTTTGTTCAACAAGGAATCGATTTCCTTCTTATTCTCTCTGTTGTACGGTGATTGTATTCACACTTTTCTTTTCCTTATGTGATAATCCCACTCTGGCCTAGGATAACCCCCTCTGGATATTACATTTCATAGAAATTACTTTGGGTGCCATCTCCTCTTCTTTGACCACCTTCTTCTTTCCCTTCACTCTTCTTTGCATCTTCTTTCTTGGGTGCCATTTCTACTTTGAAATCCTTTGTAGATACTCACCTCTGAATTTTGCAACGTGTGAATCAAACCCTAGCTCGATTCAACATGACCTAGGTGAAATCATGTGCCCTTGCTCCTCTCTGTCACCTTGCTTCTCTCAAACCCTTCACCACCGGGGACATAAGATCTTTCTACGCACATATCTCTTCATCATGACTGGTTACACACCTATCACACCTCAATTCAATCACTCGGATCTTCACACTTAGCTATTTTTTAAATAGTCTTAATCACAATAGTAAAAATGAATTCGCATCCCATCCTTATATAGATTTTCAAAATTTTGATGCATTCATTGCTCCTTCACCTACCAAATATCATCTCATTAATTTATCAATTCCATCCTTTTTACGTGTTACATCTTCGTGCCCAACTATAACCTTCTAAGCGTGCCTTCTTACCCTTTGGTCACAAACTTATCTTGATTGCACTTCCTTGCACTCGAGTACCTCATCATTGCACCTTCTACTAGTAGTGGTTATGGCCTCTACTTACCTCGGGTTATACTATCCCTTTATTCATCTCCATCTTTGGTCACTTTTTAGAAGCAATCCTTTGAATTGAAAAGCACCTGTAGCAACTTATTCCTTCTACCTTTCAATTCCCACAATATTGTACCTGGATACCAACAATCCATCCACCCCACACTAAAAATATGTGCAGTCCTCTGTGCATAAACATGCTTCATATAGGAATTAGCTTCATGCGCGCAAGCACGCTTATTACACAAGAACAATATTTAATTAACAAAGCATAACGAAAATAAGGAAACCCATTAAGGGAATGCAAAATTGAAAACCTAATCTAACTAAAAATGTTTCCTTATTACAAACACCAAGAAGACTTATTTATAGTAGGGCTTCAACCTACTCCCGTTGAAGTAGCCAGGTAGTTGTGTTCCATCAAGTACTTCTAACTGGAAAGTGCTTATTTCAAGGATGTAAGTGATAACATACGGTCCCAACCAATGTACCTTAAGTTTTCCTGGATGGCATTAAAACCTAGAGTCATAGAGAAGTACCCTTTGTCCAATCTCAAACATCTTGTCACTTATGTTTTTGTCATGCCATGCCTTCTGCTTGGCCTTTTCTTGCTTTACGATTCCAACGTGCCATGGCTCTTTAATCATCTATCTAGATTATCTTTTCAATCCGTTCTTCTAAATCTTGCTCATCGCCTAGACCTCCAAAGGCACACAATATGTAAAGAAGGTAACATAAATTCCATAGGAAGAATGGCTTCTATGTCAAACACTAACTAAAATGGTGGTGCTTTTTTTAACCTTTTATATGTTGTTCTATATGCCTAAAGTCTGCATATACTTTATCATCCCAATCCTTTCTTCCAACATCACATGTTTTTGTCAATGTATGGCCCAATTTGTTTTGAACGCCTCGGTAGTTCCATTTTCCTAAGGATAATAGGGTGTAGTCTTATGGTGTGTAATCATGAACTCAACCAATAAAATTCTGATTGTCTCGATTAAGAAAATGTGTGCCCCTATCACTTGGTCAAACTCAAAGGACATCCATACCTTGTAATAATATTTTCCATAGAAACCGAGCTATTAGAAGCCCTTTGTATAGTCCTTGGTAGGTGCTACTTCTTCCCATATTGTCGATAGATAGTATGCAAGTTATAATGTAGTGTGATCAGTTCTACATGCAATTTGGTGAAATAGGACCCAAAAATTCTATAGCCCATTTCCCAAATGGTTATGCACTAGTAATAGGTCTCGAGAGGCATTTCATCCTGCTGACCTGGTCTTCCAAGACGTTGAAAATGGTCACATGCCTTACTGTAATTCCTTACAATATTTATAAAGGGTCTCCCACCATAATTCAAAGTGAGTAGAATCTTGTCTTTATGACATCACCTGCATAGTGTCCACCTGTAATTCCACCATGAGATTCTTCCATAATGATTGTGTGCTTATGTTCAAGTACACAACATCGCAATAACTCATCGTGACCCAATTTGTACAAGTCACCACTGATTAACATATAAGGTGCAATGCGTGTAGCAATTTGTTTCTTCTCCAATGATTTCATTGCTTAGTGTCATCCCAATGCGTAGAAAGATAACAATGTCCTCTAGTTCTGATGGCATGCATTGTAACTTGTATAACTATGCATCTGACATGGTATCCTCAATTTCTGTGCTTCTTCTCTAACTGTATTCTTGATAAATGGTCTGGTCCAGAATTACTTTTTCATAGTTTTACCACAATTGTGAAATCAAATTCTTGAAATAAGAGCACCCATCGACATATGTGCCCTTGTAAAATAGGCTTATTTACCAAATACTTCAATTCCATGTGATATTTATAAAAGATGAATGGTGTAGCCACTAGGTATTGGTAGAATTTATGCAGCACATAGATCATTGACAAAGCTTCGCTCTTTGCAGTTGTGTAATTATTTTTGACAGAGTCGATTTCTTCTAGGAAAATAGATAGGATGATCTACAATGCCTTCTCCAGGTTGGGCCAACACCATGCCAATGGCCATGCCAGAGGCATCAACATGTACATGAAATGGTTTGTCCCATGAAGGAAAATGTAGAATAGGCATGGTAGTAAGTTTCTCCTTCAATGTCTCGAATGTGTGTTGTTGCTATTCTCCCAGAGAACATACCTTTCCCTTTCAGTAACTCTTCTAATGGTGTAGAAAATTTGGCATAACTTTTGATAAATTTTTACGTAATATCCTCGTATGACCCAAAAATCCACGCACCTCACTTTGACTGGTAGGCTCCCTTAGACCTATAATGACTGCAACCTTTCGTTGGATCAACCAATAAACCCTCCTTGCAGATTATGTGTCCTAAAAGTATCCCAAATGGTGTAGCAAATATGCACTTTTTGATGTTCAAAGAGATACTCAACTATCGACACGATTCAAACATTAAGCATGATTGTCATAGTGATCTTTAACTAATCATACACCATCCAATCGTCTAAATATACCCATAAGAAGTTGTAAATAAATTATTTGAATGTTTGGACAACTATGCATGAAAATACAATGGGCGCATTTTTTTAGACCGAAGGGAATTACAAGATAGGTGAAACTACCCCATTTAGTAGTAAATGTATTCTTTTCTTGATCCTCCGGGAAATCCTAACCCGATGATACCCATAAAACCCATCTCAGTAAACAAATAGATTTCCCACCCTACAACGCCTTCTAGCATTTCATTAGTAAATGGCATAGGAATGGATCTATTACACATGCAGCATTCGACTCCCTATAGTCCATGCATATTCTAATCCATCCATCCTTCGATACTTGATTACCATTGGACTAACCCATTCTAACTCATCAAGGAGTTTGATAATTTCAGACTTTAACATGTTATCAATCTCTTCTTTAACTTTTTTATGCAAATTGGGGTTCATTCTGTAAGGTATTTTTCTAATTGGGTGCACACCCTCTTTAATATTTATCTTCATCTCCCTAACAATTCATGCATACCTTTAAGTTCATGGTACCCCTAGAAATAGGTCCTGGTAGTCCCTTAGTAACTCTATGATTTTTACAACTTCGAATCGACCAATAGACTCTAATTACGGCTTCCTTAGGCTCGAGTATCTATTCCAATAATCACCCGCTTTGTCTTCATAGGTTCATGATAGGCGCACGTGGTCTTATCCACACTATCCAATACATCATGCATTCTTGTTGAATGGTTTACATCCATTTTGTAGACCATTTTTTTCCTTTTCTCTCTCAAGGAAATCATGTTGAAGTAATGTTGCATCGGCCTCTAGTTCTTTATCAAGATGTGCTCCTGAGTCCTCTTTATCTAATAATTCCTGAAGGAGTTCTTTAACCTTGGCACTATCCACCATAGTTAAGCGCTTGATAAATTTTAATGATTCTTCCACCGGAGGCTTTGTAGAGAAGAAGTTAAATGTCTGGGCCATTCCTGTAATTAAATTCTATCAATTTCTAGTTTCTCTATGGAGTTCTGCATATACATACCAAGCACGTGCGTAGCCTTGTAAAGCGGAATAAAACCGGTGCACCCAAAGCAAAGGTGGTAAAGCTTCCCACCCTTCTGTCCAGAGTCTCTCACACTTCTGAACGTGGTGGTGAATAATTTGATTACTATGATAAATACTGATTTATGTTGGTGCATATCTCCTAAAGAACCTAGTAGTAGGATAAATCCCAATTTCATTCCATTCAACCGAGTATCCCCATGGACCATCCACTAGCATGCTACTATCCCACGTAGTGTATATGCTAGCATACTTCTTATTTCAAGTGGATCTATCCATTTTTCTTCCATGGTGCATAGGAATTCTACGGGATCCCCTTCTCCTATGTAACAAGGTACCGAGTTGTTATCTATCCTCTTGACGTAACGTGGTTTTGTGCCTTAAGGGACTATGCTCTTTACTTCGCACCCTACTAATTCTTAAGTGTTGTGAGCCCAATTATCACAAGAAAAACTTGTAGTATCACTAATAGACTATGCATCCTCCCACCGAATTAGTCCTTATTTGGTTGGTTCAATCATGTCTAGATCTCGAGATGCCGCATACATAAATTCTATTCAAATCTTCTTCACTTAAGCGCTCAACATATGGCGCAGAGCTTTCCATCTGTTAAAGGGATAATAACCCTTTCCTCTTTATTTTCAAAAATGATATAGCCCTTTTTGAATCGAAGATCAACATTATTTGCAAAGCACTGAGGACTCCCTAATAGAGCTAGAAAGCTATCTAACTATGCTAGTGCTAAAAATTCAAAGTCTCTAGTGAACTTTGCTCCTTGTATGGTAATGGATGCATCTTTCAAAACTCCTATGGGAGTGGCCTTAGTCTGATTAGCCATGAATAATACATTAGAGGATGGCTGCAATGGGGGTCTTCCCATTTGTACCCATGCATCTAAGGTAAGAAATTGACCTCTTTGCACCTGTATCGACCAATATACTACTCAACAACCACCCATCCAAAACAACATTTAGAGTGATTTCCTTGTCATAATCTAGGCTATGAGGAGGGAGATTTGCATGCAAGATCTATTTTCTAGTCTCAGTACTTGTGCAGGAGTGTTCCCTTTTACCAACTCCCTAACAGTGGAATGATGTTCTCCTAGCGTAACATTTTACATACTTCTCTCAAGTCATCTATCTCAGTTTTTACCGTATCTGATGCTTTATTTTGTTCCTTTAAGTACTATATCTCACCCTAAATATTCCTTAGAACTTCCATGGTATCCTAATAAACCTCCTTCTGATAGGCAGGATCTGGGTACCATGCATGAAGAACCTAATATTTAGTGATGGTAGGTTTCTATTTGTAATGCCTCCCGGCACGTGTTGCCTCAATGCGGGTCATGATATTCACTTGTAGTGCCTTAGACTTTGCTTCCATCTTGGGAATCCATTGATTTTCCATAGCGTGTTGTATCCTAACCATCCTGCGCATTTTTTTCTTGTTTATGTTGCTTACTCAAATTCTCATACAAGTCCGGGCACTCTTCATAGCTATGTTTTTTCCAAGAGAAAGAACATGTAATATTCTCGAGGACATTCGAGCCTATATTGGTCAAGAGATCCACATATATATTATGTTCCGTGAGGAAACTCACTTCTTCCACCACCACAGCCTCATCCTCCGAATCCACCGTGGTATCCTCAACCTCGACACGACTATCTTCATAATGCCCCTCATTCCGATCATTTCCTGCCTAATTGTGCTTCCGGTCCGATGCTCATTCTTTCCCTTAGAGTTATCTCGAAACTCTTATTTGTCACACACCAATAACTATAGCATTATGGATCTATCCAATTAGCCGACAATTCTCATTTCATGAATCATGGACCTACAGATTTTACAAGTGGCTTGAAATGTTCTTCCTTATCGCGTGTTGTAATAATAGGCGGAGGCTAGAATTATGGTTTAGGTGGCATATTTCACAGTCCATCAACAATTAGCATACTATTATGTGAGGGAAACTATCCTTTGTGTGACCTTCTACTTCAGAATCTGTGCACCAAATCCCTATGCACATCTCATGAGTTGAATTTGTTGATAGTTTCTCCAACTGTTTCACCATTACTGCTATTTGTGCTTCTAAAAATGGGCTCACCCCCATATCTATGCTTCCAACTGCCTTAGCGCATAAGGTTGCTTCAAGTGCTTCACATGGATCAGTGTACGTCTTATAAGATAATGCCCTCCTGAAAGGGGTAATCAAGCCCCCAATGAACCATTGTGCATGTTGGCTTGCATGTATGTCATAAGAAAGCTTTGATAACAACGTTTTAAACCATGCATCATACTCTCTAACACTTTCAGTAGTGCCTTGCTTAATATCCTTGAGTGCACTTATACTCTTTGTTCAAACTTAGGGATATGAAACTCTTTAAGGAATGCATCCTTTAAAGCCGTATAATCTATGCAAGTCTGATCAAGGTCAATTTTTTTGTACCAGCTATGCACGCGTCCTTGTAACATAGTGGAAAATTGGCTTGCCCTAAGCTCAGAAGCTGTGATCCCTTTTGCACACCACAATATTTCACACATGTGCACATGTTCAGCACATCTTATATGCCCCTATATTAGAACCACACGGAAGAACGAAGATACATATTCCATGTAAATATTCTAGGGTTGGTCTGTGACCTTGCCCACCTTTCTAGAACCATGTTCTATGTGTGTTTCCCCTACCTTTAGAACCACTAGATCTCTTACTTCCGAACTGAATTAGTTATGCCTCCCGATCCTAAACCTATGCAAGGGCTAGGTTACAGGTGGATTCAGATGTGCACCCGTGACCTAGGTAGTCTCTGCTGGCATGCTTCTATGTGAGACCGAGGGGGATCCTATCATGCTTTCCAACATGGGGAGTTCCGATGCTCTGGATCCATGTCTTCTATGTGAGCTTCAAATACTTCATGAGAAATCTCTTCCTCAATGCCATACTTTATGCAATGGTATGTTGCTTCTCTATCTCCCTCTCGCATGCCTCATTATACTTAATCCTCCTTTCCTCTCTTTCCCTTTTGCCGCTAGGTCTTCCATCTTTCACTAATCCTACTCCTACCCCATGGGTGGTGAGGTTTAGTTATCCATCAGTTTACTCTCCATATTCAAAGTTACCATCAGGATCTTGATCGCCAGAGGAATGCCTTGTAGGTAAGCTCCCCTTGGATATCGTAAGAACTAGAATTCAGCTACTTTTGACACAAATAAGTGGAAATTGAGTATTCCAAAATATAACTATTCAAGACACCACGGAACCACGTATCCATAGCTCGAGTCCAAATCATATCAACATCATAAAGGGCCTGGAATTCTTCCTATGTCTAGACAAGTGTGTGATACCTCCAATTCCGCTTAGATGCATAAACACTCTCAGCCACTCATATAATTCTATTGGAAATATAGTGAAAACTATATCATATAAACTATCATACAAATTCTATTCCACCCATATGTGTGCATTAAAATCAGCTCTAGTGTTGAATCACCATGCATATTCTTCTTCCGGAGATCGTATCCATTCTTCAACACTTGCTAAGGTCAACTGATATGTCTTCATCACAAACCATCCTAAAAATAAGCTGAAAAATAGGTCCGAAATGGAAGCAATGACACAACATAGAATTCAAGTGATAGAAATCCAATAAGACCCTAGACGTGTTGGCACATCACTCAGCCTAAAGTGAGTGCTCACCTCAAGCATGCAAAGGTACTAGGTCCCCCTTTAGGGTTGTTGTTGCAGGATGTTAGCATGATGAAGACTTAAGAGATGCATATAATTTCATTACTAACACATCATTCTACAGAGCATACAAGATCTATACCTAAGGGAGAACAGAGTTAAGTACTAACCATGATGAGATCAAAACATACTAGATTCAGATACACACAAAACTAACACTTAGATTCAACCAATATCCTCCATTATATTCAATGCAATAAGTATACATGAACTTCATTACAATAACAATAGTATGCGCGTAACAACATAACTCTATATATATCTCTTCTCTTTTATGTATCTATATATCTATTACACAATTTACTACATATATATAAGTGTGGGGACTTTCCCTTCACCGCTTATCCATTCCAAAAAAGTAGGTCACATTCCAATAATAGCTACGCATCGTTTACAAAACTAGCCACACATTAAGTGCGCTAATTATAGACTACTTGCTAGATAACTAACAATAGAAGATCTATTTCCGGCATGTGTCCAGAAAAGTGTTTCATATCCGATCCTCCAAGAATAGCCAATGCATGGCATACACGTCTCTATCTTTTGTGTGCTCTCGTACACCATCCTAAAAATATACCTTCATGAGCGAAAATGGATAAGTCCCAAAAAAATTGTACTTCTTTCTCGCGTGTCCTCCTATCCATTCGCACCTTTGAATATGACTCACTTTCCGCACGGACTTCTTGTGTGCTTTTTTCAAGTTTTCTTTGATCAAAAACTTAGCTTTATCAATTTAACAATATTAAAATATAAAAACATATAAATCTTATACAATAAAATACTTTGTCAAGGGAAAATGTTACATTTCACATGGTTTCTACCAAGAACATCCCCTACCCCTTGTAGGTATTGACTTGATTAATATCGGTCCTTTCCTTTGGGCCTCATTCTCCTACATTCATCACATGCACCCCAAATGAGAGGGGACATAAAATGGGTGAATAAATCACCCCTACAACATCTCATAGCTATAGTTTAGATCAACATAGTACAAAAACATCACAATCATACATTCACGGAATAGTCCAGAATCGAGACTTAGACTTCAAACATAGTATGGACACTAGCACCTAGACCCGAGACACTAAAACTTGGCCACTCCTATCATCCCTTGGGAACTAATTTCATATGGGAAGAAACAATCATTTTCTTAGTTCAACATAGTCTTTAGTGGTTTACACTATAGTTAACTAGTGGTAGGAGGTTTACCTCCATACACAAACTACATTTTATCATCAATTACAATACAAAACAATTCATAATAAAAATGAATAATAACACGAGAAGTACCATTTATAGTGGTGCTCATTCGGGAAGTAGTCATGGAAGGAAATTAAAAATATACCTCTCTCCCTAACACTCTTCTCCTGTGGCATGAGATTGCACAAAAATGTTGTTAGCGTGAGATCGCCCATAAAACTCACTTTTGGTGTGAGATCGCCCATAAAACTCACTTTTGGCGTGAGATAACCCAAAAAAAAATCTCTTAGCAGGAGATTTCCCAATTTGTTTTTCCATTCATAGCATTTCAATACATCTTTCTATCCTTTACACTCTTATACATCAAGTGCACACTTTCCTTTATTACTAGCTTTACACACTTTTGCACTTACTTATACATGCATTACTTTGATTTATCATATATGAAACTTTGAATACTCTTTCAATATTCTTTCTCGAGTTTTCCTTAATATGAAACACGAAGCAACCTACAACCACAACAACATATACAAGCTACACATATGCTTCACCTCTATGGTCCAATTCCCTTTCTTAGTCTCCATGCTTCATTTTGCAATCATTTCATGCTTCACTTGTCCACTTGACACACTATTTTCTGCACTCTCTACAATATCATAAGGTATGCATCTTCTAACTTTATGGTATAAGTATTCACTCAACAAAAATCATTTGGGGAAAAATGTAGTCACAAAATCTATGCACTTGAGAACATTTATAAGTCCTAAAAGCATGCTAGTATTTATATGGTTCTTAAGCACGAAAAATAGTAATTGAATACTCCCTTCATCCTTTTACTTTGTCTTGTATACTTTTATTAGCTATATATATCTTACATGCTTTTTGACATTTGACTATTTTATCCTTCTATGGCCTTGGACACTATCATCCTAATCGGGACACTAGCGCTAGGCGCTCTTGTCCTCAGGCGCTCCTACCCCTCTTTAATATTTTCTTATTTTTGGACCCATTTCTTTCTTAATTATTTTTAATTACTTTGGGTTGGCATTTTAGTTTTTCAATTATGAAATTCAAACAAGGGAATCATATGGATACATATTTTGTTTTAAAAATAATGGACAAAGCACTAAACATTACATACTATCAGCCTAACCTTGCATTAAATTCACAAAGAGCATCAAAGACATCCATTTAGTATATCAAGGGAAAACTATATGCATACACAACATAGGAGGGGAATTTCTATTCTATTCCATCCACCCATACTATAGGTTTGATACATTCTAGATCCAGGCCACTATCATTGTACATCTTACACAAAAGCATCCTAGGGCATCATTTCTACACACATACACACACACACACACACTAGGAATACATAAAGTATGAGATATAGTGCAATGATCGGCCATAATTTCACTCTTTTGGTGACCATCGGGGTCGATTCGACTCCCCATTCAATATTTTCCTTTTAGATTTGATGTGATTTGTGGGTATGTGTTGGTGAACTTCTTTCTTGGAGGTTACAGTACTTTCACAAATCAAATAGTGCATCTAGAGTGACAGATAGGAAAGGAAAATGAACCTCTTCAACATAGAAGATATAATAATCTGAGCATTTTCTGGTCATCGGCACAGATCTAGTCACCTATGTTAGGCATTCCTATCCTATGTAGTTTTAGAGTTTAGAACCCCAACGAGCCTCTACAACACTCTTATGAGTCTAATCTAGTATCTCATTAGCCCATATCACTTCTTGTTCATTCAAAAATTAGCTAAGTCCCTCTATCCATCTCTTTCTTAGGGTTTCAAAATTTTCTTGCTTATTGCTTGTGTCATATTATACAGTATCATTTCTATATCATTAGGTATAATAGTTACTCTAAAAATAAAATATTTAATTCTATTTTTATTAAAATCTTTTTTCTTGCACATAAAGAAGCTTGATGTCTTGATTTGGGTTTTATCTTGACGAGAAGCTAGGGATGAGCTATGGAAGAGCTCACTATTTTATAATTGAAAATGATTTTCATTTAACCACTTATTAGACATTTTGAAGAAAATGGACATGATTTCAATGATTGAGGTATGTTTTTAGACAATATAATATGTAGTCGATCACTTAATGAGAAACTCCTCACGCCGATTCTATTTGGGTGAAGAATTGCGAGTTTGCAAGATCTACGTTTTTGGTTGAATGGAATTGGATGTTTACCATAGGAATAAGAGTTAGTATATATAAAGGTGAAGGCAATTGATTTTTCTTTTGAGTTAATGGTGATATAAATTTATAAATGTGGAACTATTATAAACGTTAGTAAAAATGACCAGAAAAGTAATTTATGTCTCAATAATTTAGGTGAACTAGTCCTCCAAACCAAAATCTAGTTATGATGTATTCAAAAGGTTTTTATTATTGAGTTGGCTATTCCTCTTGAGTACATATTAGAATTCTTTCACATAAAATTAATGATCTTGCATTAATTAGCAAGCTTGACATATAGAAACTTATATAAAAATTATAACGGAAGTAGTCCTTTTATTAACATAATAATTGAAAAACTCATTCAAATGTTTTTAGGTACATACCATACATACTATGCATTTTAGAATTATTTCTATACTTTTAAAATTCTCTTGGTAAGCTTGATCATTAGTATGTGGAGATGCGTTCCTACTGACAATTATAGTTGTAATGGTGTACATGGTTTCAATTTTATGGCTGACATATTAATAATAAATAAATAAAATAAAGCTAACCATTAAATACAAATTGTTAATTACATTTAAAAACCAACATATTGTTTCAAAAGGGGACATACACCCAAAAATGCAAATTAAAAAAAGTAAAAATAATAATCTCAAAGAGAGTCTGAACAAAAATAAAAATGATAATCTCAAAGAGTCTTGAGCAAAGTAGTAAAGAGTAAATAAGGTTTTTACTTTGTCACTTATAATCAAAGAGTGATTTTTTTACTTTATCTTCTATATTTATTAAGTTTATGTTTATAATTTCTTACAAATATATAAATATCCCACATTTAACATCAAGTTTTTATTTGAGAAGGTTTTAATTTTTGTGTAGTATGATAGATATATTATTAATAGTAAATTTAAAATATTTGTATAATTATTATTTTTATTTGTATTATTTAAAAATTTACAAAATAAAAATATTATTACTTTTGTTGGAATACATGTCGGTCCATGACCGTACAAAGGGTCAAGACCGTATAGTATAGTCCTCACCAGACTATCAATCGACTAGGGGCAAGAAATATGGAAATGCATGTTTATATCTCGTGAGTTAATGTTTCTCTATATATAGTATGAATTGTGTTCTTAGAGTTTGTTGACATTTCAATGTATAAGGATAAACAAGCTAAAAAAATAGACCTCATGAAGTGTAAAGTGGGAAAATAAAAGTTGTGTTTGTTGTAAGAGTGCATAGTCAAGTTAAGGTTGACAAAGTGCAAATTACCAAATTAGTGTTTACTGGATAACAACAACAATCACTGGTGAACACTAATATTTTCATGATGCACACTTGGTGAACACTAATATAATTTTCAAATGCATTATTTGATATGTCATCAAACTTGCGATTGCATCAATTACTTGAGATTAATTTAAAGATACAATAGATACCATAGTTGTAAAAAAACTAAACATTTATTTATTCATTTAATAAACTACACACGATTGAGGTCATTAGGAGATCGGGTAGTATATGATTATAACAATCCTACGCCATAATAATAGGCTATTACAAAATAACATACAAATGAAAAAAATAGATATACACATTCATTAAAAATACTCATGAGGCTAGTGGTTAATAGGCTATTATGCGAGTAGATAACAAATTATAATCATAATGTGGTGAAAAGTAATATTTTTCATGCACGCCTAAAGAATGCTTAGAGTAATGGTCTACAAATGTACTCCACGGTCTATAAACACATTATTTGACACACTAAAGAACTTGTGGTGTATTAACCAAATTGAGATTATTTTAAAGATAAAACTAAAACCATGTCTAAAAACAAAAACTACACATTTATCTATTCATTCACTAAAATACACAATATTTTGGTCACTAGGTTATTAGGTAGTATATGATTATAACAAGCATATTGTCATAAGATTAGGATATTAACACAATAACATTAAGTTGAAAACAAAAATATATATACTCATTCATATAGAATACTTATGAGACTAGAGGTCTCTAGGTTATTATTCTAGTACATAAAAATCTAAAATCATAATGTGGTGAATAATATTAATATTTTTCATGGACACCTCGAGCACACTTGCAATAAAGGTATACCAATGTACTCAATGTATATAAATACATTATTTGATATTTCATAAAACTTGCAATGCATAAAATGACTTGATATTAATGTACACATACAATATATACCATAGATACAATACATAACCTTGAGATAGTGTTTTCTTCAACAACTAGATGTTGTATATTAGGTCTACAAATACTTTACATACAATTAAATAATCAAGAAAAGTACTCTTGTTTCTATTTTCTACTTTCTCCAATACATAAGCTTCAATTTATCTCAAAAAAATATAACTCCCTCTTTTATTTTAGAAACATAACATTGTTGATGATAAAACCTATCTAGGAATGTGTTCACTTAAGCGAGGGATTCATAATTTATCCCTTTCAAGTATATACTAGATGAATGTTAACATTAAATTCCAAATTTTTCAATCATATGAAATAATGAAGCATGTGTTTTGTGGTTGTAATTTTGCTAAGAAACAATTATATATATTTTTAGATATTTTCCTCCAATATTTGGGCATCAAATAAAATATAAAGAATCCTTATTTTCCACAAGTCTAAAAAACAATGTTATTGCATATTCAATTAGACATTCTATTTTAATACATATTTTAAAAAGTAGATGTTTAACCATGTTTTGTAACTCTGCTATTTATCAAGCAATTGTAGTTCTAAGGATTTAATTTAATATTATTTTCCAAATGCACATCATTCTTGATCTAAACTACAGGTGAAGCAAAGGAGAATAGAAAATATACCCTTCAAGTTAGAGAAAATCAAGTACAAATTTTATAACTCTAGAAAAGTAAAAAGATGATCGGATCCCATCATACATTCAAGGGATGCATTTTAATTTGCAATATTATCATGTGCTTGTTGTTTACAGCTATAGTTGCTTAGTATTTAAATATGTTCTTAGACTCCATTTTGAAAGGCCTCAAGTTAGTTGCTCTTCCTTAGCAACATTGACCTTTGTCTTTATTTGTATTGTGTGATCTTGTAAATATTTTTTTCAAATGTGTTAACTACATTTATCCTTTAAAACTAGTTTTTCAATTTAAAAACCACTATCTACAACTAGTTATCTCGATAACCTATTCACACAAAATAATATCCATCACAAGGAGAAATAAAACACTACCTTGTATTAATAATCACAAACCCCTACTTTTCGTATTACCAAAATTTGATTAAGTTAGAGATGATGATGATGTTAGAACATATAAAATAAAATCAATAATCATGTATGTTACAACCTTTGTTGAAAAAAATTATACGAGGTGTGTTTTATAGGGAAAATAGGTCGATTTGATGTATTTAAACTATGAAAGTGTGGTTTTAGGTACTTTTCACCCTACTGATATTGTGAAACCAAATAATATTTAAAATTATATGCATGTAAAAAATAAAACTAAAACATGTTCTTTGTTATGAGGGGGAACATCATACCCATGAGTGGTTTTCACCAATAAAATCACCTACAATGTACCCTCTTGAAAACGGTTGGTTAACAAGGACATCATGTTCTAGTTGTTACTTCAAACTATGAAAAATTGGGAGAAAACAAGGGAGAAAGTGGATCAAAAACACATTTTAAAATTCAGATGATGTGGGCGGGACATGGGTGGTATGGGAATGAGAATTACCACATGGCACATTAGTGCCATTTTTAGGAAGGAAAAATCCTGATTAGAAAACATGAAATGATGATCATGATGGGTATGGGGATGGAATTATGGTATGGAATGTATGTCTTAAAGGGATTATTTTTTAGAGAGAATAGCTAATCTCTAAAAATAATGAAACATTACTATTTTTATATGCATAATTAAAACTATATTGTACATCTCCTGATAATGGGATTAGGGGAATTCAGTTAAATATATGGAGACCACTAGAAGAAGGATGGATTAAATTAAATTTATATGGTGTAGCTAAAGGAAATCTAAGAAGAGCTGGTTGTGGATGTATTTTCATATATTCTCATTGTCAACCGGTGCTTGCCTTAGTTGCAAATTGTGGGATCTCCTCAAATAATCAAGCAGGGATGGGTCTCATTTTTGGTTTATTAGAGGCCAAGAAGAAGAAGCGGTCTTGTTTATGGATTGAAGGGGATTCGAAAGTTGTAATGCCTACGATAAAAATGTGCACAAGAGACCCAAGAACAACCTAGGGTTAACTAGAAAAATTATGGATTTTTTTGAAAAGCATGCCCACAAAAGATTTGAAAACAATCAGTTGCCACATTAATGTTTCTCAGGTAATCATTTTTAATAAATAATTTCCCAAGATAACACTATATTTAAAATCTCCATTATATTTTTAATACATTTGATTTGATTAAGCATGTTTAATCACCCTAAGTGTTAATTTAATAACCAATTTAAATCCTACTATAGTTAAATATTCCCCAAGGGATGTCAAGGGTAAAAAGGGGCCAATGTAATTAAATACCAAGGTTATTTAATTTCTACAATGTTGAAACAACTAGCAAGGTCCCTCCTTTAATATTGGGTTAAGATAATAAACACTTCCTTACCCCATAAGTAACCCCTTAAAAAGTCAACCCATATTTTTGAAATTAAAACATTTAAATTAAAAGGTAATTTCCACTCACCCACTCTCCACCTACTTTTTGTAGGGATGAATCTCATCCCTTGGATGGATTCAATTAGGACCCTTGATGAGGAAAAAGGGCAACTAACCCTAAAACATGCTTATGAAGGATTCTTTCTCTTTTCATTTGGCTCATTGTCTCTCTTTTGTTTTGCAGGTTATTAGAGGAGCAGAGAAACCATTAGAGGCCATTTCAAGCTCTTGGAAGAGGCTTACAAGTTTCATTTATTTACTTATTTTTTTACACCCTCTCCTAGGGTTTTAATGCATTTGTATATTTTATTTAGCTTAGTTTTCTTGGGTTTGCCCAAATGGGCTTGTGGGTACTTGCCCATTTTGATAAGGTTAAGATTTGGATTCATATTTTTTCCATTTGGGCAAGAGAAAATGTGTGTGTGTGTGTGTGTGTGTGTGTGTGTGTGTGTGTGTGTGTGTGTGTGTGTGTGTGTTGTGTGTGTGTGGCCACACGTGTGCATGCGTGGATTAAGGAGTAGGTCGTGAGTTTGAAGCACATGACGTGGAAATAATAAAGGAAAATGTGTAGGTTTTGTGAATATGCGAGGCTGCAATATACATGGGGTTAAAGTTTTTGGGGGATGGGAGGGTCAGCGACCCCAACCCCCACCCTATTTAGTATTAAATGGGGTGGGGGTTGGGGTCGCCGACCCTCCCCACCCCAAATCCATTTACTTACCACAAAGTGGCCGCAGCCAAAAAGGGTTTAAAATTAATTCAAACAACTTTTAAATTCCTACTTTTATCTAATGCAAATACATACTTTTATTATTATATATATATATATATATATAATAATGTTATTATTATTATTATTATAATAATAATGCTTAGGTAATTAGTAATATAAAACTAGTAAAAATAATGGATATTATTGGCACTTTAATGTTACAATACATTAATTTTAACATTATTATCAAAGTGGTAAGATTTATATAGTTATTAGGGTCATCAAGTTTTAGTTCTAAATTTAAAATGTCTTTATAAAAGTTGGGTAGTTTTTTTGAATAAGAGGCATGAGAAGAATAGCAACTCAAATTTTACTTATTACTATATCAAGATTATAATGGGTTTATAAGAAAAGTTACAATATCTTAATATTAATTTTACATAATCCAAGAGGCTAAAGCCTAAGTTGTAAATGGGTAGTTTCTTCTCTCCACTAGATTTAGGAATTTAACTATTTGATTGACCAATGAAAGACAATTTAACATTTAAGCTCTTCCATCCACTTGGATAAAATTTAACTTTCTTTCAACTACTATAAGAGAATAAACAAATGTAACTTTTCACAACTTAATAAATTTCATGGAATAAAAGAAGTAACCATCCTTTTTCTTTTCAAACTACTAATTTCCAACCATTCACACCAACAATTATAACCAAGTTTTTTTCAATAAATCATAAGATTAAAGCTACTAAATTTCCAATAGTTTTTTTAACAAGAACAACATATTTTTGTGGGAATAAATCAACTTCAATGGAATGAAATATTTCCTCTTTAAAAACTTCTTTTCTATCTCAACAACTAGCTTTACTAACACAATTATTTCCTTTCCTTATAATATACAACTCAAATTTGAAATCCAATAATCAAAACAACTTTTTTTCTTCACAAATACTCATACAATGTCTTCCACTTGAAGTGGGAAAAAATTACAAGAATGAAAGCTAAAAGGAATACAATATTACAAGTCTTCCACCCTAAGTGGGAATAACAAGAAGGTTTTCTGATAAGGAAAGATTTCTTGAGGACACCAAAAAGCTCCATGCCTCACATCACCAACAAGAGAGTTCCATTATGCTTCATTTGATCACAAAAAAGGGGAGAGGAAACACTCTCCACCCAACCAAGAATTCTAAAGAGGAGGAGAAGTCATCCTCCTCATTGGCCCCCGAGCCCCAACCACATTGCAATGAAAAATGGATTCAACTCATGGAAACAAAACAATCTTCCACATCAAAATACAAGATTCAACAACCATACCAAAATCCAACCAATACAACTACAATCACAAGAAGGAAAACAACAAAATACACAAGGCTTCAACATGCAAAAGCCAAAGGAGTAAGATCTATGGGGAGGTCACTTATGCCTCCCAATGTGAAATGGGTGCCCACCTACAAACCCTCCAATGAACATATCAAAACCCCTACACACTCTTATGCCTCCCTCAAGTACCTCTTATACCTCCCACATTCTCTTATGCCTCCCTAAAATCTCTTATGGCTCCCTCATAAAAATAGACCAAGTAAGAAATGCAAGCAATTTCTTGTCCAAGGTGGGGCACCCAACCCAAATCCCTCCAAAAACATGAAATAAACTCTTATGCCTCCCACATGTAAGGTCCCCATAGTCCCCTCCTACACCACACTTAAGCAATCTACCCAAGCAACCAACAAGCATACCAAAACACTCAACAAAAAAACATGCACATATACACAATATAAAAGGAAAAATATTTTACAAGAGTATATCTCCTACCTTTCCATGGTAGAGCTTGATCCAAGAGTCCCACACCAAGCTTCTTCAAGCCCAAACAATCACCAAAAGCTCCAACAAATCCACAAGCATTCCAAAATCCTCTAACTCCCAAAAATGCAAGAGCACAAAGAAATGAAGTAACCCCAAACAAGCAAAAGAACTTGAATAAATAGAAAAGAGAGAGAGGAGGGTGAGGTGGCTCCTTGTAGGATGTCACATCAATCATCCTAAACTCCACCTCAAGTCAAACCTCAACCCTAATGGCCACAAATTGGTGGGTGAGAGGAATGAAAAGTTACTTACACACACAATCCAAGCCCACACCCCCTAAGGACAAACTTTAATTTCAAGAAGGAAAGTGCAATAAAAACTTACAATTTGTCTTCCCAAAACACATAATGGGGTCTAATTTTGACCCCCAACCCATAGGTAGGGTTGGTATAGTAATTTAAGAGGTGTGGGACAAGTTTAACTTGTCCCACAAGCGTCCAATATTTTTCCTTAAGGAAAAATATGAATTTTCATGAAGGGATAGAGTTTACAACACTCAAGGTCACAAGCACTCAACTTACAACAAATAAACCAAGAGCCATCAATTCTAATAAATGAATTCTTTTGACCCATTCTTAATTAATTTAGTAAACTAATTAATTTACTAATCTAGACATAAATCAAGTGATTAACAAAAGGGGAAAACATCACTATAATTCTCATACTAAAATTAAATAAAGGAACTAAATGCAAGAATAACACATAACCCCTTAGTCACCATTGGAGGTTATTTCCCCCCCATGGGGACCCCCTAACAACTATTCAAACTCACACACATAAAAAAATACATGTTGCCATGGTGACCCTTGTTGAATTCATCGACATTCTAATGTGGTTGGTCTCCATTCCCCCAACATTTGTTGTGACGTGTTTACCTGCAAAACACATAACACCTCCTTCGGCATCGTGGCTGCATCAAAACATCCAAAATAAATATACAATATAACTCCACAATCATCTATATATGAATCAAAACATCATCTAGGCAAGTAACGATATCATTTACAATTTCATCAATAACCATATGATCATAAGATTAGTTCAATTTTCTAGGTCTACTCAATATGATGAAATATTACATGTCGGAATATATATATATATATATATATATATATATATATATATATATATAAGCATGTCAACAACATATCAACATCAATATAAAATGTCTCTAATAATCCACATGCATCATATATGAATCGAAATCAACAACAGTCCATTATCTCTAACATCTAACATCATGCTAAATCAAAAGCTACAATAATATCCATAAGTATAGTCGACAATATCAAAATCAATAACAAAAAGGTGTCGAAGGGAAGTGGGCACTACAAAATTAATTACCGGTATGGCCCAAGATTGGCTTCCTTATTCTTGGAAGCTTCAACCAATTTGTAAAAAGATTAAATCCATCATTTCTTCTTTATTAGAGTTAAGGATATCCTATGTTAGAAGAGAAGGGAATAGGGTTTCTTATCACCTTCCTAATATGGGCGTGGATATCTGGAAAATATACATTTAAGTAGGTAAATTTTTGAGGAGAACTTCTTGAGTGATGTCATGTCTTTAATCACAAATGATGCAAGGGTGGAAAAAAATCATGAGGTCGAGTAATGTGTTGGCATCAATTATTTATGGATTTTATTGGTATGTTAATATCAAGGCTTGGGATATCATCTGAGGATTTTCGGTACTTATTCATTAACCTCCATTCATGGGAGGCATGTTGATAATGTTTTAAATCTAGTGCGGTCAGGTTCCCCTTTTCCCATGTCTATTTTGTGATTCTTGGTGGTATTGCTATGTGTGTCTTTATAGGGAAGTAGGTGGTTTGGATGAAGAATTCAAGGATAATGAAGGTTGGGCCTCGCGGGGAAGAGGTGGAGGGTCATGACTAGCGAGGTGGCAAGGAATCTTTTTCTTCATGGATGGATGGGAAAATTGAGAACAAAACCATGAGAGATGGCTAAAAAAGTTTGGTCGGTGGTAGAAAGCTTTGAAGAGGAGGAGGAGGCACAAAATTTGTGAAAGCACATGAGGAAGCTTATGATTGACCTAAATAGTCAATTGGGAGGAGAAATGTGTTTGACATGACATAAGGGTTGAGTGCGGCTAATATTATTTCCAATTCCTTGAGCAATTTATTCTCCATAAGGAGCACATGAATCTGGAGGAGCATGTGATCAACCTTCAATACCATATCCATGCGTTGAAAGGGGTGTGTAGGTGGTTATGCGAGGTTGGAGGTCTTCTTGAGAATCGGGGTTTAGAAATTATGGCGAGTGCTAAGGTTATGATGCTGAAATGTTGCATGGATCCGTCCTCACCCTCGGCTTAGAGAAAATAAGATTCGGAAGTGGAGATCATAGAGGAGGTCACGTTGAGTGGCTGAAAGACTTGACCTTTCTTTTAGTGACAGTGACCAGGAGAAGGCTAGTTTGTGAATATTATTCTATCTTAGGCTATAGTTTTTGTTTTGGGCTGTATTGGTGTAACGCCCACAAAAATGATGTTCTAGGAACTCGCTTCAACCAAACACTTAACCCGAAAATGTGGCTAATTTTTTTTTTGTTTAAGTTAAAAGAGAAGGTTATGATATAAGGATGTTACAAGGGTGCTTAACCTTTAGGGTTCATTTACTTACTTACACTACTTAGCTTAGTTTTACGATTGAAGAATCAAGTCTAGTTAAAAGTTACATGTTAGCACAATTATATCAAGGTACATTAATCGATAGTTCTAAAGGAAGATAACAAGGTTTAATTCACTTAATTAGATGTTTTCTTCTCTTCAATTTAGTTCATTCTTAACAAGGTTAATCTTATGTTAAATTATTAATTCATTACCTTAATAGCTTAAAATATCCTTTATTAAATTTCCTACACACACTAAGGGTTCTAAGGACATTACACCCCTAGGAAATTACATGGCCCTACTCACCCCTCTACACATACCCTTAAGAATTTTACATTAAACATTTAAATTACATTTCTTCTTAATAAAGGTAGGGTCAATCCTCCACCCTTGGATCAAATCCATCTTAGCCACTAGATTCTAGGGTTCCCAACTTAGCCCTAAAATCCTTATGAAAGTCTATTAAAACCTTTTCTCATTATAATATTCTCATTTGGTTCATTTTCTTATGTTAAAATTACAGGTTGGAGAGGAGGAAGCCATGAGAGCAAAAAGGAAGAAGCCATGGAGGATTCTACAAGAAGATTTAGTCTAGGCTTAGTTTAGTTTTAATTTTATTTATAAAATCTATTTCATTTGAAGATTGAGAGGGGTTTCCTCCTCCAATCTAGTTTTTATTCCAAGATTATAGTGTATTGGGTTTTAAATTTGGGGCAAACCCTACCCCTTTTGTTATGAATAAAAGAATGCTTTTAGATTCACCATTTGTGTGTTTGTTTGTTCCATTCCATAGTATTTCTCTTTATTTTACTTGTTGGTAGTAATAGGTTAAATTTTACAACTTAGGAATTAGTGAAAACTGGTTAAATTTCACGCACAGGCGTGGGTCCATGAGAATTCTGTCATAAGTGATAGGACCACCTGCCTGAGCAAACCAGGAAGTCCTGGGACCACCGCCTGTCTTGGTGACAAACCATGAACGCCGCCACCTAACCTGGGTGACAAACACAAGACCGCCGCCCTACTGAGCGGTGGTTTTGAGACCGCCACCATAGCCTGAAAGGCGTTACAGGACTACCACTTTGCATATGGCAGTCCTATTTCTGAAAAACAGAACCTTAAAGCTGAGATTTTTACAAAAACTTAAAGTTACAAAAAGTTTTATAAATACATTCTAAGTTTGTTTTTGTTCATTTAAAGTTCCAGATTTGAGATGTGTTGTTCTTTTACTCATTTCTTAAATAAATCTATTCATTTTAAAGTGTTTCCATTTCTAATAAAATTCATCTACTTATAAGAATAACTTCCATTTGTTCAACTTTGATTCATCTTTACATTACAAGAGAAAAATGAACATAAATCTAATTCATTACTTTGTCATTTCCTTGCTATAAAATCAACATTTCTAAATGCAATATAATCTAACTTATTTTCCTCTTTATTTCAATACAATGTACATACATTCAAAATAGCTAAAATAACTTTATTTTTTCCATTCAAGTTTATTATACAAGCAAGCTCAACTTCTAACAATTTCTACATTTTCTTCTCTCTCACATTTACAATACAATAACCACTCAATGAAAATATATTTTCTTTTCCATTGTAAAATAGCTTAATATTTTAACACAAGCACTATCTTTCTCACAATACATCCAAGATTTCAACAAGGAGAATACTTTCTTTTCTATTTACAAAACTAACTCTACAATATCATTCTTTCTTCTTCTTCTTCTTTTTTTCACAAGCAATACAATAACAATAACAACTATTTGAATACAACTTTTCTTTACAAAGTCCTTACAATGTCCTCCACTTAAAGTGGGAAAAAAATACAAAATGTAAATAAAAATGAACTACATTATTACAATTTCTTCCAGTCTAAGAGGGTAAAATACAAGGAAGTTTCACAAGGTCACTAACAAGACTCCAAGCTCCAACTCCGATAAGATGGCTCCTCCAAGAAATTACTTGATTCACAACAAAATAGGGGGAGAGGCAACACTCTCCACCCAACCAAGACATCCAATGGAGAAGAGTAGCCATCCTTTCCATTGGCCCCTGAGCCCCAACCACATTACAATGGGAGAAGATCTCAACTCATGGCAACTACTAGCCTCCACAATACTTAACAAATAATTTCACATTCATTCCATTTTACATAAAAAAACAACAAACTTAACAAGAAGAATAAATCAAAACAACAATATAACAATGCTTATCAAGAAAGCCAAAAGAGTAAGACCTATGGGGAGGCCACTTATGCCTCCCAATGGGAATGGGTGCCCACCTAAAAGCCCCTAATGCAAAACACAATTTCCCCTACCAACTCTTATGCCTCCCTCAAGTATCCCTTATACCTCCATACACTCTTATGCCTCCCTCAAAACTCTTATTCCTCCCTCATAATAAGAACAAGAAGAAATGAAAGCATTCCTCATACTAGGTGGGGCACCCAACCCAAACTCCCTCCTCAAGAAGGTGATCTCTTATGCCTCCCTACAAGAAAAACTCCCCATAGTCTCCTCCCACTCCCAACTTAGGCAATCTACCCACACCCAACAAACATTCCAAAGTGACAACAACATTCAACACAACATATAAACACAAAATAAATAAAGAACATAATTTAAACTAAGGTGAAGCTCCTACCTCTCCATGGTAGAGCTTGTTCCAAGTATGAAGTTCCAAGCTGTAATGCCCCATTTATGATGTGGTAAGAATAATACCTTATATTCACTAATATCTCGGTAACAATTTTTTTTAAATTAACTTATTATTCTTATTAAGTTGGACCTTAGAAATTATGTCACCATAATAACCAAATATTTTATTTAGTAAAATAATTATGGCCCAAGAATTGTTTAAACATCTTAAGGGTAATTCCCACCCATTAAACGATTGATTTGTTTATTTTTACTTAAGATCAACCACTAATATTTATTTATTCACCAAATGAATAAAAACCCCCATACTTGGTTAATTCTTTCATAAATAAATTCACCCACATTTAAACACATATCCATAAATTGAATTCCACATAATGAAATAATTTTATCTACATCATCTCTTATTATTATTTTTTAATACTATTTTTGTGGGAAAATGATTTTTTTTGAGTTTAAAAGGTCCATATCATGTCCAAAACGCATTCTGGAAAAATTACACAGAGTGTTTAATGTGTTAAATTTGACGTCCATATGGCCATTCATTTTGCCCTGTTTTAGAACTGCAGTGATGGTCATTTGACCGTCAAATTTAATATGGTCATAACTTTTGATGTGTTCACTTTTTTATAGTTTGAAAATTTCTGTACACTTGTGTGGGTTTCATATTTGTATTTTTTTGTTTAAATAATTTTTTTAAGAAAAGGAAAAAGTATATATCAGATCCACAAAATAGGCATATACCACTTTAAAAATTTACCTATAAACCATCGTAAACTGAATTATTTTAAAACCTGAAGTAACTTATGAAAAATAAATTTATCCACAACAAATTCTAAGTATGTAATCATCAAAATGGATTCTTAACAAAATACTTTTCCCTTGGGAAACAATTATCCAATTTCTACAATTTAGAAATAGGAATAAATTTAAATTTGTTTTCTATCAATTCCTCATGCTATAATGCTTTGCAAAAATGACTTATAGGGAAAGAATAATGAATTTATTTTCCAAGAAAACAAACTTCTTGTTGAAATCAAAAATTCCTTTCCAATACAATAATTAAATTTCTTCTTTCCCAATCTTATCAAGGAGGAAATACACTTTCATATGTAAATCTCAACATTTAAGTTTACATTTATATTGGAGAAAAACTTGACCACAAAGTAACCAAATTCCTTATCTAGGAGAGACTCCTATATACAAATTCTTTTCAAAGGAAGAACTAATTCACAAGAGTATACTTCCATTTCAACAAGAGAATATTGACTTACTTCATGCCACATATCTTTTATATTGTATTTTTTAGAATGAAGATCATAATCACCGTAATACAATTGATCTCTCCTTAAAAGAGAAGATCCAAATTTACAACAAAACATCATTCTTAAGTAACATGGTTTATGAGGATAAACATATCCAAAGAAGGTCTTTCATTTTTGTTCCAACTTTGTTCTCCACATAGTCTCCAAGACCAAGAGAACAAGGCTTGTTTTACCACCCAACCTACAGGCATCATTACATGCCTTTCCAAAGGTTGGAAAACATGCTAGCCTCCCCAAGCCCAAGGGAGAGAGAGCTAGCTTCCACAAATGTGCACAAGAATAAGGGAGGGGTAATTACAAGCATGTTACATACAAGACTAAACCATACACCACAAAACACAACAAATTTCAATCAAAATAAAAAGAGGAGAAACCATATTCATCCTCACCAAGGGGGAAGAGTGGATAAGACATCCATTAGTACCATAGAGTGTGGTCCAACCATATGGAAGCACACTTACAAAATCTTCAGAAAACCTCCTTATCTCTCCAAAACAATCATCCCTCCTTATTGCTCCTCCATTCACCTAAATTCCTCCTTGGGAGGATTTTCAAACCCATTGGGTTTCCTCTCCAAGGATGGGGAAGGGGGTTCAACCATATGAAACACCTTCCCCACCTCAAACCAAATGAGTGGATAAAAGAGAAACCAACATGGCTTGCCCATCAAGCCATGAGGTTTAAGAGGGAAAATCCCTCCCTCTTCCCCAACAAAACTCCTAAATCCATCAAGCCATATGATGGATGGAGAAAACAACACAAGAGAACACAACCCAAACAAACATGCAAATCATACAACAAAACCATACTTCAACAATATGAAATCTACAAGTTAACATGTAAAATAACTCAAAACAAACAAAGATCTTACCTCTCAAAAAGTTTTCCAATCTCTAAGCTTCTCCAAATCCTTTTCCAAGCAAGAGCTCCAACTCCAAAAGTACTCCAACACTCAAAAATCCCAAGCCAAAAACTCCTTCCTCCACATGAGGTAGTAATTCCATAAAAACTTACATAATTCTTTCTCACCAAAAGGAAGGTGTGACATGTGTCACCATCCTCTTCCTTCCATTACAAAATTCCAACAAAATAAAAAAATAGAATAAAAACAAAACCCATTTAACCACTAAATCCCCAAATCCCATTAATTCTCATAAGTCAAACACATAACCCTACCATCCAACATGGATGTGACTTGAGAGAGGTGTTATGGTAGGGAAATATTCCCATTAAACCATGAAAATAACCCCTCTTACCTATAGGTAGGGTCCAAGGGTTATTTTCCATTAAAAGAGAATCCATAAAAGTAAATAGGACCCCAATAATTTCCATGCAAAGACAAATTTTGGGTTTGTAAATTTTGGACTCTTATGATGAGGATGTGGCGCCCACTCAAGGGTGCCCATATGACCCAAATCCACATTAATAAAGCCACCAAATAAACAAATTAATTCCTAAAGCAAGTGGGAACCACTAGGTCCCCAACCTAATTTTCTAACAAAATAAATAACATAACACAATAATTTTACATAATATGCAAAATTACAAACTAAGGGTCACCCATGGTGCCCAAACAATATAAACAACTAATAAGGCCTCATACAACTATCATGGTTAGAACTTAGCCCCATGGGCCACTTGCACACATTTGCGTAGCCACCCTGAAACCCATGTTCTCCGTGCCCTGTATCCTGCACACTCAATGTAAACATTAAACGCATCTGCCCAATAAAAATGTAAATCAACTACTTATGTAACAATCAAGTCTAAGAATGCAATCAATGCTAACACATCATCAACATGAGATCGTAAATAAGAAACATGCGCAATTTGACACAAAATCACCATGTGTTAACAATTACAATACATATAAATGACAAATATCCATGATATCATGTGCTCTCATCAATAATCAAATAGTTTATATCATCCGGTGTGTGACCAAACCATGTATCCATCATATATCAATTAGGCTCAAATAACATAGCAATATGTTAGTATCCACAACACCTACTGAAATGTGCTAACATACTAATCAAACCAAATTGACGCTATGTGCCCAAATCACCATACATGTCCATGAAGATCAATTAACATAATATAATATCCAAAATATGTCATAATCCCTGTCAAATCATAATTATGAGTAAAAAACGTCAGCAGATAATTGAGGGTAGAAAATGTGGGCACTACACAAGCTTCTCCAAAGATCAAGCAAGCATCCACAAAGCTCCAACAATCCACAAACTCTCTCAAAATCCTCTCACTCTCCAAAAATTCAAGAGACTAAAAATGATCATCTAACCCCAAAACAAACAACAAAAATTCAATAAATAGAGAAAGGAGAGGGAGGGATGATCGACTCAGTAAGATGCCACCTCATTTCCTCTCCACTCCACATCACTTGGTCAACCTCATATTCCAATGCACAATTAATAAGTGGTTGGAGGAATGACAAGAACCTTACACACTCCATCTAAGCCCACTCCCCCAAAGGACAAAATTAAATATTTGAAAGAAAGTGTAATTAACATTTCACCTTTTTATCCCCCCAAAACACCTAAAAGAGCATAAATTTGACCCCCCAACCCATAGGTAGGGTTAGCATGGGCATTTAAGAGGTGTGGGACAAGTTTGACTTGTCTCACAAGCTTCCAAATTTGGCCTCTAAGGCCAAATTCGAGTTTCCCATGAAGGGTAGAGTGTGCTACACTCAAAACTCAAACACACATCACTCAACACAAAAACTAAGAGTAAATCAAGTCTAATAAATGAACTCCTTTTTGGTCACATCTTTAATTAGTTTAAGCCAATTTTAAATTAGCTTAATTAAGACACTACAACCCATGAATAATAAAGGGGTAACACAAATCCAAAATCTAAATAATGGAACAAGTAAAATTTCATTGCTAAAAGAAAACACATACTAACATATAAAAAGGAAATTAAAACAAAACAACACATGACCCCAAGGTCACAATTTTTCTCGTAACCAAATAATTCTAATACACACACAATTACATGTTGTCATGGTGACCCTAATTGAATTCTTCTCGAATTCCGATGTGGTTGGTCTCGATCCCCGATATTGTTGTGAATATAATATACCCGCAACACAGAGAATACCTCCTTCGGTCTCGTGGCCGCATTAAAATATTCATGCCAAATATACGATATAAATCTAAAATCAACTATATATGAATTAATATCATCTATGCAAATACAATATCACTTACAATTTCTAGCACATTTTTATTCCACATTTCATTTATGTCAAAACGATCACCACATTAATCCAATTATCAAGATCTACTCAATATGACCAAATATATCACATGTTAGAAATACAGATAAATAACCATGTCAAAAGTATATCAATATCGACATCAAATGTCTCCAATAGTCCATATGCATCATATAAGAATCAAATCAATAACAGTTTAGTATCTTTGATATCTACTAGTAGTGTATTTCTAGTGAAGATTAAATGGAAAAATTATAATAGTAAAAATTGTTTGAAAGATATAAATGGTTGTATAATCAACATTTTTATCCTCTACCACATTTTTAATATCCTTAAGTGGGTCTTTGATCTCTTCAACAATGCGGATGAAAGCTATACTCGTTATCAATTTCCTATATATTTAATGTTCTTAAACACAATAACTAATTTTATATTTTAACCACCCCTTCAATTTGACTCTATTCTTGAGTTGCGACGTTTAATAACATATAAGCTTCTACATGTTCACTATGTATTGAAAATCATAAGAATGAGGTGAACTAGGGGTATTTGAATTAGAAGCAATGTACACAAAAAAATATTTAAATAGAACTAGATCACTATGATCAATTTTTTCTCTATATTCGCTAAGGGCATTACCACTTTACTTTTCATTTTTCCATCTTCCCTCGCACCTAATTTGTTGTCTTGGAAATTACAAGTTTACATTTTGTTCACACCAAATATTTGAGATTTCTTCTCTCGGAAATTACAACATATTTAACTTGTGTTTACACAAAATATATGTAAAAGAATATTGTTTTGTTCGTTTTCCAAGAAAAACATCCAGCCTTGTTTTTGTGTTTATTGATGATTTCAAGTCAGTTGATCATTACATCTTTCATGCATTTGCTATATGTACTCATATTGACTTATATGTGAAAATTTATTTACCTGTTACGTATTACAAAATAATTTTAATATGATGCCATCCGCATTCTATTCTTATCAAGTATTGATAAGTTTATTAATTTAATAAACAAAAATATGGTGTATTATATATTATATTGTATATTTATGTTTATTTTATACCATAATTTAATTAATTATTGATGTGTTTTGATGTAATTAATATTTTTCCAATTCACAATGTAGTCAAAATAATATTTAATATTTATATTTAATATTGATAGTTTTTAAATGACAGAAATTTTAAAATACTAACTTTCTAAATTTCTGAGACTAATTTTATAATTCTTAAATATGTAAAGTATTATTATTAATAAATTAAGAAAAATAAATCTTATAATTAATTCACCAATTTTTAATATTTTTGTTTATATGAATATAATTTATATATAAATTGATATAAACATTTTACACGCTAATTATGTAACTCTTTAATACAAAAAAATTTAAAAATTTATCAAAAATTTTTATAATAATTTTTAATTACATTTTTGAACGATTCAAAATTATAAAACAAAGTTAACAAGAACATTCTTAAACTTGATTTTAACCCTTTAAACCTAAATAACTTTTACAACAAAATGGACAGAAGGGAATAACTTAGAATAATAAAACAATTCAAAGTGTGATATTTTACATGTAGTATTTAACACTCGGTAAGTATTACTGACTATTAATATAATGCTTTTGAAATATATATAAATTATAAATATATTATTATTATAATTTTCAATAGTTACGCCCTTAAAGAACTCCCCATTTAAACAATCCCATTCAAATAGCCCTTAAAGAACATTGTTGTGTGTGTTTGGGTGATGTTGATATTGGAGGATCTCTGCCATGTCGTCATTATTGTCTATTAAAGCAGAGATAGGATTAATGGAGATGTATTGCAGAAAAGAAGCTTCCATGGCCCTTATTGTGTCGAAACTGAATCTACCATCAAACATAATAAAATGCCACTTATGATGTACACAGACACAACTAACAGACCTGTTCGTATAAATGTTTTAGCACTTCAATATGGAGAAATCATTTTAGGTATGGAGAAATTAGATGAAGTTACCTTAGAAGCTATTTAGTGTTAGAATTAGATTTCGTTTTGTCCGTCTGAACTTCATGGCGAATAAAATTAGATGTTCAAAATAATAGTTTAGAAAAATCTGTCCCACCTACTATATATATTTTGCCTTAAATTTGACATAAATTCATACATTGCAATAGCCCAATGCATTGACATTGAGACACTTAACGATTCTTATCAATTACAATCAAGGTTTAGCTTTAAATATTGAACCAGGATTTTTTATCCGAAAAGCAAACAACTACATAATCAGAGATTATATAAAATTACAAAATCGCGGGAGGACTTCGAGAAAGCATCAAAATACATCCACAAGACGGCCATGGCGGTTGATCCATACAAAAACATCACAAATATAATTCGCATACTACGCATATCCACCATTCTCTGCGAATACACTAACAATTAAATAATATAAGTTGGTTTCAAACAAATTCAAAATCTAATGAAAAAAGAATCATGTACAGTCTTGGAAGCATTAAAGAGATGTTTACTGCTGTTTCTTATTTGCCCTTAAAGAAGTTACAAGCACCCCATATTATAGCTTTAAGCATTGTTATAACTATGGCTACAGGATCCCTTGTAGCTATTCCTATGGCCAACCCAGCAATAGCTCCTAAAACCCAAAGCATATTCTTTCACAATTAACAAATCTCGACTGGACACTATGAATTGTGATCTGTTTGAAATTACAGTGTTTCAAAGTGTGATTACCATGTATTGTTTACATATAAGCACAGAAGGAGACCCTATAAATATAAATATTACACCAAATGAAACTCCATGGTTAGGTGTGTAGTCATTCTCATTTTCGCCGCCATTAATTAGACAAGTCACTATACTCACACACATGAAAATAATGGCTGATTAGCATTTTTATGTGCCTAAATAAACTAGGGGAGAGGACCCCATAACCGTGCACCCTAACTTTAGGGGCACATAGATATATGTAGGGGTCTCGTCAACATAAAAAAATTATATCATTGTATAGCGTATCATCATGCCACATCAGCATTTTCATTTCGCGTGTTTATTTGGAGGGAAAAGTAGTTTTTGAATTGATTTAAAATGAAAAAAATATAAAGCATTTGAAAGAGGTACCAATGACCGAGCGCCCTATGTGTCACATTGTCAATGGCTCTTAAAAAGTATCATTAATCAAATAGTGAACAACTATTAGTCATTTTTTCAACAACCAATGGTGAAAATCAATGTACATATTTTGGTACTTGCACAATTATGGGGTCCTCTCCCTAGCTAGTCTGTGTGCCAAACATTACTCGTCTTTTCCGCAGTCATATCTCACACGTCAACATCAAATTGGGCTTGCTATTAACCAACACGCCGTCGATAGGAATCTTGAGAATGGTGCAACAATCTCAATAATACTTTTCTAATTTGAATGTATATTTTTTATTTGAAATATTTTGTTTTAAGAAAAATAATATAATTATTATGCCGAAAGGCGTATACCAAAGGGAGAGACACATCTTGGATCGACATGCCCAAATTGATCTAGGGCTCTGCTGTGGTGTAGGTCAACGTTCGTTAAAAAGATCGCCCGCCCTTGATCTATTTGAAGTCGGCATCCATCTTGAGCATGGCTTGCGCATTTATTTTAGAATATGTTTTAAGTTCACATTTTAATGAAACCTCGTCCTCAAAATATTGAAGAATGGGGCATCTCCTTCTCCTCCTTTTTCTCTCTCTCTCTCTATGTTTCTTTTCTTTGCCTCCTCTTGTTGTTTTTCCAGATTCAAGGGAAGAAGAATGACGACCTCTGTCTACACACGAAATATGTCACACACTCTTTCTTCGCTAATATTAAATGCCATCACCGAATTTTGGCTTCCCATTGTATCATTCGAGACTTCGGAAGAACTACTCGGGGAGATATTTCACATGGAGTCTTTGATGGTGCTTCCTACCCACATTGGATGAGAACTTTGTGGCTGATGTGAAGAACTATCTGATGGATGTATGGTAACTTTTTCTAATTTTCCAAGATCAACATACAACTCCCCTTACAGACTCATATTTTCTATGAGAAGTCTCCTCTTCCTAATCATCTGAATTGGAGAACAAATGGTGAGAGGTGGTTGGTCTTGATTATTCTTTATGCTTTACTGAGTCAAAGAGTGACTCATCACAAACCACTTCTCAACTTTCGTAGATTTTCTTGGTCTCGGGATCCATGAGATGGTATGCTTTCGAGGTAGTGCTATAGCCCAATAGGATGCACGAGAGTGTTTTTGACTCGATCTTCTTCCTCTTTTGAGCTGGGACATGCATATATCTTTGTGGCCCGAACAATCGAAGATGAGAAATCGATGGCTTTTTACCAATCCGTACATCTTCTCGGTGTTTTTTCTGTAGAATCTTCTTTAGTGCCTTGTTGAGAAGATTAAAAGTTGTATGTATTGTTTCTTCCCAATATTGTTCCTCAAACTTTCTTTGTTGATAGCTTGCAGTGAGCCATATCCATTACAATGTGATTGTGTGGCTCAACAATGTCATTCTGTTGGGGCGTGTAGGGACCAGTCAAATTCTATTTGATGCCTTGTCGGTTGAAGAATGCCAAAAACGTCTTTGACGTGAATTCCCCCTCGATTTGAGCGGAGTAGAAGAAGAGGTTGGACAATATCCTTCACAACATGCTGATAGAATACCTGGAAATGATGAAAGGCCTCACCCTTCTTCCGAGGAAAAACACCCATGTCTTATGAGAGTTAGTCATCCATGAACAATTGTAAATACTTGTATCCTGAAAATGAAGCTAGGTAATGGTCCGAGAAGATCGGTATGAACAACCTCCAAATTTTTCTTGGCATGAGAGGTTTTTGTCTTGAATGGATCCCTTTGTTGTTTACCTGCAAGACATCCAGGGAAAACGGGAAAGGAATTGGACAATTTGGGAAGTCCATGTACCATCTCCTTTGAACTGAGCTAGTACAAAGATCTAGCAGAGAGATGACCATAACGGTAGGGCCAGAGGGCAGTACATTATACCATAGAGGCTAGATAGAGCTACTACAGAAGATGAAACAACATCTAAAGAAAATAATTTATCTTTTAAAAATTCTCTAGCAAGAACCATACCTTTTCATGAGATCAAACAGGATTTGATGCCATTATCAACAAGAAATTCCACCTTCAGATGATGATTCAAAATATGACTAACTAATAAGAGGTTAGATGTTAATCCACAAAAATAAAATACCATTGTGAGTGTAGACTTCCGTGTTCCGAGAGGAATGGTGACTTAGCCTATTCCTTCTGCAACATACTCTTTATTGTCAGCGATCCTAACCTAATCTCCAGTGGGTTGGTCTATCAGTGAATCAAACATCTTCTTGTCACTTGACATGTGTTTCTTTGAGTCTATCAACCAGACATTCCTTGTGGGTTGTGAGGTCTAGGAGACTAGCACTAAGTTCTTATGTGCACCACAATTGGCTTCTTTAGGTGTCTCCTCATTAGATCCATCATCTTGTTGAGTCACAAGATGTCCCTTCGCTTCCTTCGACGGGGATGTATTTTCGATTTTTGAGAATCGTCATGCCCTGATGTGCTTTCTTGACTAGAAGACCTTTGTTTAAAGCCATTAGACTAACAATTTTCCATGTCATGGGTGTTGTAGTGAAAAATGTGACACCACCACTTCCACTTTTAAGATTTCTGTTTTTGTGTAAATTGTTACTACTATTGTTTTCGTGGTTGCTTTCTCTGGGGTCCCTTGCGTAAATTCTGGTGACGTTGCTACTTTGAGATAATGGCTTTGTCTTATAACTCTCACAAGATGTCCCTTCGCTTCCTTCGATGGGGATGTCTTTTCGATTTTGAGAATTGTCATGCCCTGATGTGCTTTCTTGACTAGAAGACCTTTGTTTAAAGCCATTAGACTAACAATTTTCCATGTCATGGGTGTTGTATTGAAAAATGTGACACCACCACTTCCGCTTTTAAGATTTTTGTTGTTGTGTAAATTGTTACTACTATTGTGTCTACGTGGTTGCTTCTCGGGGTCCCTTACGTAAATTCCGGTGACGTTGCTACTTGAGATAATGACTAAGTTTATGGATTCTTCTTGAGGTAGAAGGTTCGTGAGATCTTCTTATGACAATGTCCACTTAGAGATGTTCAACGTTGTGACGAACATTGTCTATTAGGAAGGTAGAGCTCTCAAGGTGATCGGGACCAAAATTTTGTCCTCAATTATCTCATCGAGTGCTAATAATTTTGTTCGTAGATCAACCACCTGACGTAATAATTACTCAAATTTCTCATCAAACCCCATGGATAGTGTGTGAAGCCTTGACTGCAGATGTAGGATCTTTGTCTGATTTTTTTCCTTATATATGGTCACTAATTTATCCCATGTTGCCTTTGTTGTTTCAGCATCATGGAAATGTGGTTGCACGTCATCAGTGATGCTTAACATAATCATCATCAAGGTTTTGGCATCATCCATTTCATACTTCATTAACTCATCAAGGTCGGTAAGGCGACACGAGACCATGTGACGATGCCCCATAGTCCCTCAAACTGAAGGATTGTGCGCATATTCATTTTCAGGATGACATAGTTTGGCCCTTTGAGAAGTTGGGTGTCGGACATAAGCAATTGGAGAAGACATTGTAATTTAAAGAAAAAAAACAACATATTTTTTGGATACCAAATTGCATAAAGTAGATGTTCCAAGACACCAAAACAAGTCGCTTAGTTGCCTCCATGTTTCCGTTGGTCCAATGCAGGTCTCTAAAGTTCTACCACGTCTAAAAAAACAATAGCTAAATGCAAAAAATGACAAAAATGACCAAGAAAGGGTGCCCTTATTTCAGGGCTGGACACGTCCTCTCCCTCACACTAATGCAATGAACAAGAAATAACATGTCTCCCCAAATTGGTCAAATAGAAACATATCCACGTAGGAACAAAAACACGATGCTTCCACAATCCTCAAGACAACCATGCATTTGCTCCCAATGATGGAAGTTCAAAATTCCATTCCCACGTAAAATTTATTTAATAAAAATAAGCAATGTAGGTTAAACCTTATATAGGCTATTTCAAAGTCACAACAATAGATATAGAAGTAAAGTACATAAAATAAGGCAAGCAATAAGTAATGTAATTAAAAACCCTAAGTGAAATGAAGAGTTAGATCACTTAGCTGATTTCGTAATACTCCCGATAAGTGTGCAAAGGTGGAAAGGCTGGTAAAACCGGAACACAAAAGGACACGATCGAACCCGAGAAAAATGAAGCGGTGCAGAGAGGAAGGATGGACTAGGGCACCTAGGGCATTACTTGGGGTGCCTAAGATCCCTATATGGGCACTAGAGTCCGTGAAGATGCTTAAAGAATGAATTTTATAGGGTTGTTAAGTTATCACAATGATTCGTTGTGTATCGTTGTAGTATCACACAATGATCGCTGATGTCGCTGATAACCTAAAATGAAGATATCACCTACAAAACCCCCAAACTACATCAAATCGTTAAAATAAAGATGCAAAATGGGAGCTTAGACTGTCCTCAGCTGTCAACAAAGTGAACTTATGACCGAGCACTACACTACATTGTAGATACCATGTAGTTCTATGTGTGTATATAGAGATTATGCCCTAGGTGGCTCTTGTGCATGTCACACTTGATAACAAACAAATAACTAGATGTAAAATATGTAAATAGATGTGTGCATGGAAAAATGAACTTCTCCTACTATGAACCCATGTAGAATAAGCAACCTTTGTCCCTTGAGTGAAGCTAAATGGATGCAATGATACTCTTTAGATGTTTGTGACTGAAACTTTAGGTGGTGATAATAGATGCTTAGAGCTTGGTCCTTTAATTTGATCCCATATAATTTTATTTATATGCTTTCCTTGTTTGAATTTCATAATTGATCACTAAAAGGCTAATCCCCTAATAGATAAGGATGCCAAACAACTAGAAAGGACCTTAAAAAGGATCTAGTAAGATATAAAGAGGTCTAGGGCACCCGAGAGGAACGAGGGCACCTAGGCGCTGGCATCTTGGATGTGCATTGGTGTTGAGCTAGAAAAGGTGAAGTATTGAGGGGTAGATTGGGTAGTAGGGTGTGCACGGATAAGAGGTAAACTAGAAAGGAACCTAAGAGGCCAAAGATAGTGATCAATCAATACCTTTCTCCCTTAGAAAACACATAAATGCAATGCATGTGATTAGGACCTAGAAATGTACCCGAGTGCGTGATTTAGTGTCTACAAAAACTAGATGTCGAGACCTAGAATCGGTCATTGAATTTACTTTGATACTAGATTGAGGAAAATAACTTAATTCATTTATTAGCATGGAGCACAATGTATACAAAGGATGGAGACACTACAAACGAAGTTGCTAAAAATAATGGAATAGTCTCCTATCTTTGATAACTAGTTATACCATCTAGATTCTGGTGACTACTTGCAAATCGGTTGCGGTAACGGGAGATCTAAAACATGCTAACATAATCCCGACTAAAAAAATTTTGGTAGAAAATTAAATTAACTATCAAAATGTAATCGAGTGTCCTAAGAAAGATTCTACTAAAGGTAAAAATAATATTGATTTCTGAGAAAATGGGAATTGATGAAGAAAATATTTACTTAAGTTTCGATTGTAAATGTTACGATTCGGATATTTTATATAGCTCATAAGCATCACAAAACATAAATCTGATAGAAGATATTAATTATGATAGCACTAGTTCAAGATATCATCATCTCCCGTGATATACCAATATGATGTCAAGAATTCCTCATACTTTTGTGCCCCTAACATTAAAACTGTTGAAGAAACAACTCTATTTGGCATAAATCCAATATGAGAACTATCCTCCATGGGAAGTTGCTAATAAGACATTATTGTATCAAGAAGTAAAAAATCTACAATGTTGTCACCAAGAACAAATAAATGCTGAGGTTGAGGAAACACAACAACAAGAAGAAATATAAATAATGTCTGTAGTATTGGAGAATAGTTGAGACATTTTTCTAGTAATAGCACTTTCAACATCCTCAGGAGTAAGTGTTTCCATGTTGATGCTTTTTATTTTTACCTTGGATTGAAATATATTTACTACATCAAACCATGTGACCTATTTAGACCAGTCAGAACAATGGGTTATGGGTTCTTTAAATTATCATAGACAATATCAACTTGTTTAGAAAGGCTACGAATATTCGGACTTAGTATTGAAGAACATCTATTTTTGAGTAAATTCAACAATTGAATGTTGAATAGTCTAGAGTTGATTACCTAGAATCTTATCGATTGTTCCATTCTTGGATGTTATTTAGTTTTTGGTATTTTAAGAAATGTCACCAATAGGATTGGTATTTACAATGATGATCTTGGATAGATCATGGGGTAACTTTGGGATATAAGATATGAGTATAGCGATAGACTCAATATTACTACTCAATATTGTTATGGACATTTTTTTATAGAAGAAGATAAATCATCAACTTTACTATTTAGCACATGACTATTTTATAGATATTATTTCTAGAAAATCTCTATGACACTCATATCTTTATCCATTTCAATAATGATAGACTATTGTGATCTAATAGTATCATGGAATGTTTTGATAACTATATTTTTCCAATTCTACATTTTGCAAGACTCATATGGATCAAGTTGTTTATCAATTATTCATTGATACGATAATACTTCTCCTTGATTACTTACTCACAATATTTTCACTAGAGGAAATTTGTATTAAGATCATGGAAAAGGATGTCATGATTGCAGACATAGGTTTTCTCCTTCTTTTCTTTTGAGGAAGTAAGGTCTTCAATAGAAAAATTGGAAACATCATATGTAGAAGAGCTATATCTAGAAATCTTGGGTAAGTTATTATTACGAAAAGACAAGCTAACATTAGTACAAGACTAATTTACGATACTGAGATTATCAAGCCTCGGCTAGTATTTGTCAAGGAATACTTTCAATAGGATCCATTCTTTTGGTAATTTCATTTGTGACTAAGAAATCAATGCATGATCAATTTTGTTGGACTCAAGGCTAACATGAATCACGACACTAATACCTTTAGTCACAACATGTTTTACAACAATATACAAGGTATTGACTAACTGGTAAATAAACTTGTAGTGAATGGCCAAAGGACAAGCACCAAGTTTCATATTATTACCAGTAGTGGAAAGATGTAAACGTTGTACTTCAAAAAAATTTTTTTGGATACCAATCTGGTAGTTGGGATAAAATTCAAATGGCATAGGGTCATTATGAAGGCTAGTTTTAATAACAACCAACATAAAATATTTAAAACTTTCACAACACTAATCTAACAAACAACATAATACAAAAGAATTTAACCCTCTCTTGAAAAGAGGAGTGATTCCTATCTAAATAGACCCAATATGAGAAGATTTATAGATTTTTTGTTTTGTATGAAACTATAGATCAAGTTAGGATCTACTAATGCAATATCATACTCATTCTTATTAGACCGAGAAACTTGGATAACAGAATCACAAGTTTTTAATGTAATAATAGAAACTAAGTGAAATGTGAATAAATTATCATAAAATTGGTTGTAATAAATCTTAGGTAGCTTCCATGCAGAAATGGCTAAAATTCTTCAAGAATATCAATTGCATAATTCGGAGGAAAAAAATCATATAGACTTATGAGATCTTGGTTTGTTTCATCTTCACGAGACTAGGATTTATGATTATAGTTGTGATTTAACAAATATTTAATTTGTGAAATCCTAATTACAGAGTCACGTATGATAAATAAATGATAAAGTACAAATTCAACACAAGAAGTAATCTAAAGAAATGTGAAACCCTAAGTAAAAAGAGGGAGTGAAAGACTTAGCTGATTTTGTACTTGATCTCAAAGGGTTATGGACTGGAAAACTCGATAAACATGAGGATCACATTGTCGCAATAGAACATAGAAAATATTGGAACTACTTTGGATGAGCCGGACTAGGGTGCCTTGGATAGGACTAGGGTGTTTAGGCATCGGGGACCTCTGTTGGGCTTTGTGACTATGCAAAATCTTAGATACTAGTTTTTGTTGTGTCACACAAGTGTAGCTAACCTTCGCTTTTGGTCGCTTGTATGTCATTGGATGATTGTTGAATTCACCTGTAACGTGCAAAGAGAAGATGACCTACAAAATCCTCAAACTACATCAAATCCTAAAAAAAAAAGATGCAATATGGGGATTCAGAATGACCCCGACGGTCACCTGACAGAGTGAACTTATAACCGAGCATTGTACTACATCTCAGACTCCATGTAGTTCTTATGCGTGTGTGTAGAAATTGTGCCCTAGGAAGCCCTTGTGCAAGTACACGTGATATCGAGGGATAGGTAGATGTACCAATGTAAATAGATGTGTGGATGAAAAAATGAACTTCCTATCCTATGCGTGCATGTAGAAAATGTAATTCCTTTTCCCTTGAATGAGTGCTAGATCAAGGCCTTTGATGCTCTTAGATGTCTTTGGATGCAACCTTAGGTGATGATAATAAATTCTTACATCTTGGTCCTTTATTTTGGTCACATATCTTTGTATTTATATGATTCCCTTGTTTGAATTTCATAATTGATAGCTAAAAGGATAACCCATAAGAAAATAATATGCCCAAAAGATAAAATAGGCCCAAAAGAGGCAAGTAAGATAGAAAGAGGTTAGGGGCACCCAGAGGGGATGAGGGATCCTGAGTGCTAGCGTCGTGGTTGGGCGCTAGTGTCTAGAGTCATGAAAGATAAAGAAATAAAGTTCATACTGGGTTGTAAGGTTTAAAATATCATAAAGAAGACTAGAAACAAAGTAAAGAGGCCAAAGATAGATGTCAATTACTAGTTTTCTCGCTTAGGAATCATATGAATGCAAGTATGTTCTTAGGACCTAGAAATGTACCCAACTGCATGATTTTGTGTATATATTTCCCCCACTTTATGTTGTTGAGTGAATACTTGACAACATAAAGTAAATAAGAGATGAATACCTAATAACCATGTATAGCGTGATGGTGATAGAGTATCGAAGAGAAAAGTTAAAGCCTAGAGTGATAAAGATGAAGCGTGGAAGCTAAGAAATAAGAAGTGATAAAGAGGACATGTATCTTCTAGTCAGGGTACTACTGCCGCTACTAAAGTCAGACCTCATATTCATGGGATTGTCACACCTGATGTTTAACACATTTATGTTCTAGTGTGTGAAAATTAAACCTTAATTTAATTAAAATTTATTTTATTTCATCATTACTTTACAATTTATTAATATTAATATTCAACATTTACTTGTGTGTTTAGGATTCTTCTCCAGTGTGTGGTGTTTCACAATCCACACCATTTTCCCATATGACATACACACAACTCTTGATTGAGCGCAACATGGATCTTGATGTTCGGGCATGAGTCATCTTGGCTCACTTGGCGAGTTATTTGCTGGTGTTGAGGTCATGGGTGGTAGTCCCATAGATTTGGAGACTCGTTCCATGCAGAGGTATATACATGTATATATGTATGTATATATATATATATATATATTACCATTTACAAATGTGTGGAAAATATGCGTCTGTCAAGGAAAATAAGAATTTGTTTCAAATTATTATAAAAGATGCAGGAAAAGAGAAACTAAAATGGGGAAAATAAAAAACATAAGAGGTGACGTACTAAAGGGGTAGGGGAAAATGCAAGATATGGATGGCAAGGGATGAAAAAAATACAAATAAGTGAAACATGAGAGGGAAATTAATATACATCTAGAAAGACATGTTTTTTTCCATCTTGAGTAAGTTTGCACAATGTAAAATGGAAGGCTCGTTTGAAGAGGAACATCCATTGATTTTTATGAACTTAAAATGATGCATGTTAGTTACATCCATCCATGAGCGAAGAAATCATCAACTAAAATTTGATTGTATAGTTTCAACTAATATAGAAAATGTTACCTCCATTCCAATGTTGATTTGAAAATGAGTGAAGAAATCATCAACTCAATTTTTGAAAAATGGTAATGATGTCATTTTACATGTACACAATATCTAAAAAAACCATCAATACAAGACATATTAGCTAAACCTAGCACCAAGTTTTTTGAACTCATTTGTTGTATATATATAGTTCAAGTATCCAAATCCTTCATGATAAATTTTTCTCAATGAGTCAACATGAGAAATTAGTATGTCCCTTAAGAATACTCAAATCCATAAAACACATAGAAGTGTGAGCTATGATCAACACCACCATAGGAAATCACCACCTCTATATTATGTAAATATCTTATCAAAACATTATGATAAGAAAACTCCACATTCTTCCCATTTATAGAATAAAAACACGATATATATGGAAAGAATATAAATGGTAATATGTGAAGTTATATTATGAGTCAGTGAAGTGAAATACTCATGTGAAAAATAAATATGTATGACAAAGTGGCAAATAAATATTTAGGAAAAATACTCCATTCGAAGACATCAATATATAATATTATAGGTCCTTCTATATAATACCAAGTGGCTTAGCTCGTTGTTTAATGGCTTGTAAATTTTTTCATGATCTTCTACATCTAGTCTCCATTTTTATGTGTTGACCACTTTTAGTCTTCACCTGATGCAATTATAACCCTGTAGAAATAATGTGATGGCTGTAATGATACACCTTTTTGTTGGGTTTACGATCAAAAAGTTAATCCCACTTTGGAGGGCTTTCACTTGTTGTAAATATGTTCCCTGCACTATAACCGAGCCAGTATAAAATGTTGTCTCCTCACTTGTTATTTCACATGTTAGCTTTGTTCTCTCTTCTGTGCAACACAACAAGTAGTACTCCACTTTCTCAATATTGTCTTCTTCAACAATGACTACAAATACATCACCTACAATAAAATTCAAAGAAGTATTTAATGATTCATATACTATAAATTATGCATATAAATTTAATGATCAAATTATACAATTATTTTAAATAAAACACACCTTGTTTAACCAATCCAGATATGTGGTCATAATCAGGTGAAATCAAGGGCACATATTCAAAAATATCATCGTGATCTGATCCATATGTGTCATCCACAACTAAAGGAACTTGCTTCCACTCACCTACATACTCATTTTTTTGACTATTGCACTCGAATATGATTTTTTCATGCATTCATAACAAAAACAAGAATAATCTCTTGTACATATTGTCTAGTTATTACTATCCACAGTCATCACAGAGTGCAAAGACCTAGAATTAGGAATCCTTTCACATCCATGCTTTTTCCTTCAATCAATACCTGATTAATCATGTACAAAATCAATAAAGTTTAAAACAAACATCAAAATTAGGAAAAAAATTGTAACTTGTAACTTGTAATCAATTTCACATCAAGATACATATGTTTTAAATGCACATACTTGTTATCTCCCAAAACACTCTATGTGGGGTTGAATCCTGTGAGGTTGAAGCTGAACTATAAAATGTTTCTTACACCATTCAACAATGGTGTGGACATCAAACAATCGATCTCCATCATAATAAAAGTTTTGTTTCTTTAGAGAATGTTTGATGCATGCACCCACACCATCATGTTCTCCCTTCCCATGACCACTCTAAAAAAAAAAATCCATAAATGAGGTATTTTGTAATGATAATGATGAAAGTGAATGAGTGCAAAGAAAGGGTGAAAGGATTTGGATTGTGATGTGCAACCATCCAAAAAAAATGTTGATTTATTTGTACTCCTCATGAAGATATGAAGACATCCAAAAAGTGGGTGTCATGGTCTTTGTCATCACTTATATAGAAGTGATGCTCCTTGATCACTCGATTCACTTATGTACTTTCAACCCCATCCAAATCCAATTGTGCATGCCTATTAAATACTTGAACCATGATAATAACATAGTAAGTATGATAATATTGTGTTTGAATCTCTTTTTGATTAGAAAATGTGTAATTATCATCAAAATCAACCACAAACAATATGGAACCAATAGGGAATGTATCTCTAATAGGCTTGAATTGAGTATCTTGCAACTTTTCATAGTGGGAATGTTTGATGTATGGACTAATCAAACTTCGGAAATCTTGTATGAATGCAACAATGGGGATTTCCTCTTCTACCAAATCCAACCTGGTTGCATTCTTTCCAAGTCGTGTTGAATATTTTATGTATTTGAACCTACAAAATCAATACATAATGGAAAACTTGTTATATTCATTTGTAGTAAAAATAAAAATAACTATAAAAATTTAAAAATAATTATATATTTTCTTTATTTATTAATCACCTCTTGCAAGTCACCATTTGAATTGTGTCCAAGTCTTCATTTATTTCTAGAAATAATTTTAAGTCCCCACACTTGTCACAAACACCTTTGATGCAAGCCATGTGATCGTTGACATGATCATCAAATATTGTGAAAAGAATAGAAGATATGAATTCACTCACATGTGTAGGGTGCATTTTCCAGACAATTTGATGCTTTTCGTAAATTTCTATGCACCTGAAAAAACATAGATTTTGAAATACATAAATTAAATCACATCTCATAAAATAAAAGATAATCAAATTTCTAATAAGCCTATAAATCAAAGCACACCTCAATGTATATACAATATAATTTTTCATGTGCCTGATAGTGATAATCAAACTCAACATGATAGCGACAACAACATGTTTCAAGGACTTCATCATCTCACACATACCAAGGCTTAAAATTCTCAAAAATTCATTGTCCAATCTTAACATCTAGATGTTCTTCTATAAACTTGAAGTACATCTCATGTTGAGTTATTTCAAGACAATGTTTTATATGTTCATCATAGTTATTGCGAGTTATCATGTGTTTTAAAACATCCCTCACATTTGGAGAAAGTCCAAAAATCAGAAACTATCTTCACAATTTTATCTTTCATTTTATCAGAACATGGATTTCTACACATTAGGGCCCATTTTTCTTCCACAGTACAATTATCCAATGTCTTCCTCCTCTTTGCATACCTATAGAACGTCTTTCTAGATACACCCAATAAATTAGCAGTAGCGGCAACATGACGATTCTTTGTCGTATCTTCACTTACAAATGAAGTTAATATTGCTCTACGAGAAATACTCTTATTAACAGGCCTAATTTTTGTACCCAAAGAACTTATTCCTTTAGACACATTCGCAACAAATTCTTCTTCCATACGTTTTGACTTTTCCTGTCCAAATTCCACACCAAAAAATTCTAATGTTTCATTCATATCAACATGATTCAAGAATGTAACCAACAAATGTTCTCTAAAAACTGTAGTCAAATTAAAAATTCACCATATATTATCTCTACACTTTTTTTGTTTTCTTTTATGATAGTGGTTCTTGTTGGGAAAATTATTTTAATTTTTGAAATCCATCTTCACCAAGTGTTTCACATTTTTCTTGGGAAGTAATTCCATAACTTTTGTTATCACTTTAGCATACTATTGTGCATCATGATTTGTGTCCATAAACAAAATTTGCAAAAAAATTAACATACACATGTGATTACACCATTCATGAATGATTTAATATATATATAAGAGCTTGTTTAGGAACATGAATATATAAATATTTTAAGTTGATAAATAACGTACTATCTAGAAGATAAACTACTCTTCTAATTCATCAATTCCTCCTGGATATGAGTACAAAAATGATTTTTATACTCTTTGTTTACCTAACCTTGATAGGATTTACTAAACAAAAAGAAGTTCTAGATTAATTACATGCCTTTAAACATAATTTTGAAGGGAAATACATACACTTTGAGGAATATGAATAAATTTCCATTTACTACATACACATCTCCTAACAAGCCTACCACACCTTTAGGCCATATAATAATTGGTAATAATCAACCTCCTTTTAAGATAAATTCACCACAACAAGCTACTTCCATTCAACCAACTCATATTTTGATTCACCAATTTGATATATATATATATATATATATATATATATATATATATATATATATATATATTCTGATTCACCAATTTATCACTAAAAACAATTTAAAAAGAAGAAAAATAACAAAATCAAACATGATAGCCATTGAATGAAATAGATTGATGTAAATTCCATGTATTTGTGACATGTTGGAGAACACATAGAATATAGTGAAGCATCCTAAAATATCATGAAGAAGTAGTGAGATTATAAAGAAAACATGTGTTCATAGAATCAAGTTGTGACTATTTTAGCCAATTAAAAGTATCTAAGTTATTGAAGGAGTGATGCCTATCTATTTGTACATTCCTTATGAGTTAGAAAGCTAAGCTAGGATAACTCTTAGGATTAAAATTATATTATAAGATATTTACATAGAGCTCGTATCATAAGACTTCACCAACTGAGAGGACATAAGACTTTGAACAATCTTGTTTAGAGGGTGAGAGGGTAGGGATTATTTTTGAGAGGACATGTCTTTTCTTCCACAACTGAAGTAGGAGGAGGATTATTCTTGAGAGTTCTAAACAAGATTTTTTAATAGAGCTCAAGTTTCCCTTATCGATCTAGTTTTCTTGGACCCATACGTAGTATTGATGTTTATAGGGAATGGGTCAATTGAAAATGTAAATCTAAAGGCCATGTATAGTTTTAACCCCATTCACACAATCATAAAGGAAATACATAGTTGGGTTAGGCTTCTAGGTCGACCCTTTTGAGGTTGGAGAGTTTGGTAACATGGAAAACCAAGATTAGAAACAACACTAGGGAGGTGAATCTATAGAGGAGGAGGAAGACCCTATTATAAATATTGAGTTGTAGAAAAAGTATTATTATGTATAAGTTGATCTTTATTTTAGCTTGTATTTAACATGAACCTATTTTAGTCCCAAGAATTGTACCTGGACTATATTCCTTAGATATAAAAGATCATCTTTGAGTTAATTTATCTATAGAAACATATCTTAAATGTTTGATTTAAATTCCTTTTGTAAAATTATACATAATTAAGAATCATCAACAATAACATGATGAATGAGTGATCTATAAGATGAGGCATAGGAGGGTATTTTGAATGATTATACATTAAAAACGTATCCAAACATGATACAAGCATTAATAAAAGTGAAATTTCTACTAAATTATGTACATGGTCAGTAAACACAAATAATAGAATTATATTAATATTTGATATTGATTTGAAAAGGTTAGTGGTTTGGTTTGTGGAATCCTTGTTCCACATATGTATTACCTCTTTGAAGAGGCATCAAACTCACATAGTTCATTACCTATTTGAGGTGCAATAGTTGGGATGTAACTACATAAATGTAAGGAGAAGTTTGATACTTAAAACTTGATACTTCATTATGCTTTCTCTAATTTATCATGATATGCTCTTCACTTGTAAATTGGAAAATTTTCTCTTGATTAAGTGTGCTTCATACTTTATAGGTGATTTTATTAATTCTATATCTTATTATATTTTAGGAAAAATTTTACTTTTTATTTAGCTCGATGAAGACAATTTAGTTTCTTATATTTCTATCACATTTCCAATTAGTTTACAAGTTACCTATGAAGTGAATGAATGAATTAGTTTTTAGGTTATATTTAAAAACATGGAAGATCAAGATAAAAATAAGACGTACGCAGGAGAGATAAAAAATCATCCTTGATGGAGTGACATTCTATAGCTCAAAACAAAATGAAACTCAAACCGGATGTTTCTCTATCATTCACTTATATACCCCAAGGAGTTCAAATTGGAACTCTATCAAGTTGTATATTTTGACACACTGTAAGAAGGAAATTTGGAAAATAACGTAACACATGAGATGGTGCACCTAGAAAAAATTGTTGAAGAAAAGGCCCTAGAGCTATAACTATATGGTCATGGGAGAAACCACATAACATAAAAAAATGAAGAAGAAAGATAAAACATGAGAGGAGAGAGAAAACATAGGAATAACTCCACAGGATTTCCCAACATGGAAATTTCACTTTGTGGGGGACACCTCCAATAACCTTCTAACAAGTAGAAGAATCAACACATATAGATGATATATCTCCTTTATATACACATACATTCCCATTATTGGGTGAATAACACCTAATCCTAATGTAGACCAACTCATTACACGATATAACTAGTTCCACATGTTAGATGTTTGACCCAATATGTTGTAGACATATAACTAAGGAGGATGTGTGCTACATGTTGAAATTATACATTATAATACATATCCCTAGGTATATAATACAAAGGCATTAAGAGAAATTCTCACAATTCCTTGGAATATCCTATTATCTCTCTCGACTAGGTATAATGTCTCATAAATTTGAGACTTAATGTTGGTTTTAAGAATACTAGTGTGACTCTCATCATATGCATGGTCAAAATGAATAGTAACATGTTGGTTATAAATCCCATGGGAAAAAATTGTACTAGATTTGGCAATTGGTGTAAAAAAGAGAATGTAATTTAATCTGTATGATATGGGAGAGAACTCAAAACCTCAATATTATAGCTACTCAAAGAAAAACATTTACAAAATATTGCATAGGATGAGGAAAAAAATGAAGCTTCTAGATTTAAGAAAGGGTTCTATACCATTTAGAATAATAAGATTGTGTGATTCACCCAACTTGAGTATGTCTTTCCTGTTAGAATTTAATGTACAGTCTGTAAGTTATCACCGGAGGCTTGATTCATGATGATCAAATTCATACATCATCAATGGGTTATTGTGAAGATCATGGCTAATAAATTGTAGTTGGTTAGTCTAGGCATTCAAGTTTCCAAAAATAAGCACCTCACCAATAACATAGTATATGAACTATAGAGATATAGATGGGAGGAATATGTTAAAGGTTATTTTTTTTTAGAAAGGGGAACGAAACCCAATTAAAGGATTAAGTTAGAAAGGTTTTGGTGGGTACTGAAATAGAGCCTCTCTAAGAGGTGAGAGAGGATGTTAAAGAATGGAAGTTGATGTTAAATAGAAACCCTATTTAACTAAGAGACCAATTCAACCATGTGGTAGAGTAACAAGAATACAAAAACAAAGTAGATGGCTAGATCTAGATGCAAATAATATTGAGTGGTTGCAATTATTTTTACCATGTTTTATATTTAGGGAGATTAGCTGATATTTTGTTGATATTTCAACAAATTTTCTTGAAATGATGTTTTGAATGATGCCACTTTTGTGTGGATAATTTTTCTAGATGTATTGGTTGGTTCTTAGGTTGTTTTTGTGAGAGTCTTTTTTTATTTTCACATAGTCTTTTTTTCTATTGTTTTAGGTTATGAGATCCTATCAAAACCTTTACCTTTTGTTAGGAATAAAAATGAGCTTAATTCATCATTAGTTGATATTTGAATAAATGTAATAAGTTAAAGTATTTAATTTAAATACTTTAAACTTATGTCAATAGGTATTAGTTATCCTTAGTTGTTAGTTAACTAAGTGATAGTGTTCTCATCCCAATGTTTGTGGGATCATGTTCTATCTTGCATATTTTGTTCCCAGATGATTTCCATGAGGGGAAATAGGGGCAGTTAGGGGAAATATGCTATTTCTGCATATTTTCTCAGATTAGGTGATTTGCTTCCATATATTGTGGATGAGATAGAAGTTGTCCAATATCTATAAATATTGCAGCTCTCTCATTTGTTTGTAATGTTTGATTTCATATTAATAAAATTATGCAAGCACCATCTTGTTTTATGTAATTAAATCTAGGTTGTAGACAAGATTTGGTATCAGAGTAGTATTCTGATTCAGAGAAGAGTGTAGGAAGTTTAGGGAGATCTGGAGAAATTACAGAGCTAGGAGGAGCCATAGATGCCCCCAACCATTTCACAGCCCTTACCCGAATCTACACCTCGATTCAATGGATTGATTTGCAATTGAAGAACACCTAGAGTGTAATCAAAGGCCCTTGTAAACTTGGATGAAACTTTGTTACAAAAGGTGCTATTGTTTCTCTGAATTTTAAAAAAAATCACATGTACATGCATTTTAAAAAAAAAATTGGAAGCATATATATATATATATATACACATATATATATTTATTGTATATATAGGGACCCAAGCTTTTCAAGATCCCCACATAAATTCTACTTCCTCTTCTTTGTGCTCTTTCTTTTCATATATCTGGAAAGAAAATTCTACGTGCCTGTGAGAAGATCTCTATCCAAAGCAACATCCCGAAGTCTCCAATCAACCTGGAGATTGCATTCACAGATTGAGAGCATTCAAGCGAAGAACAAGACATTCCTGAAAATAAAAAGAAAAAAATCCAACGCAAAGGAAGAAATAAATTCAACGTTGGCTGCAAAAGATCCAACATCCAAAAGCGCATCCCGATAATATACCTATGTGAAGGGAAAGAAACGAGGAAATCAATAATTTAAAAGGCGGTTAAGCGATATTATAATGCTTAGGCAAAGTCTGTTGAACTGCAGTTGTTCCCTAAAACGCACTACGCATGCACATAAGTCATTATTTGTGTTCAGTTTTAAATCTTCTTTTTTTCCATTTTTGGACATCGTGGAAAAAATTAGAAGCATAAAAAATTCCATTTTTGGAAAGGGGCCCAGAAAGATATTGAAATTGTAATTTTAAAAAGTCATAACTTTCAATTGGTACCTTGGATTGAGGTGTCGTTTTTTTTTTTGAAAGTGTGTATTTTTGTGAGCTCTATGTCTTGGTCCAGCTTTTAATAAGCTTTGTTTTGTAAAAATTGAACAAATTAGAGATTTCTTGTATTTCAAAAGAGGCCAAAGAGTCCAAAATTTTTTTTTCAAATCGGCCAAGAGAGCCATTTTATTTTTGTAAATCGGCCACAGAGCCAAATTTGTAAGGACCAATAGTGCTAAAAATTCATTGTACATGGCGAAAAGGAGCCCAAAATAAATAAAATAATATTTTTTGGGTGGGGTGTGCATGCTTTAAGGGGGAAAAGTGTTCAACTTTTTCTTCTATTGTTTATCACTTTTCACAATGGCCGCAATTACGACACCAAAATTATTTTTGCAGATTCTCAAATTTTGCGTTCTGATAATTATCCAACATGGAAAACAAAAATTCACGCACAACTTGATTTTGAAATTCTATGGTCTGTTATTTCTAGTAAATTAACAAGATCTGCAATAGATGTTACACAACAAGCTAAATTTGATTGTGAAAATAAAAAAGCAAAGTTAATAATATTTTTAGTGTTTCAGATGAGGTACAACCTCATATTCGCGAGACCACAACAAAATAAGAATCTTGGGACAAGTTGAAAACAATATATGAGTAAAAAAAATAAGACCACAATACTTCATCTCTAGAGTCAACTATTGAACTTGAAAATGCAACCAATTGAAAATTTGATTTTTTTTAGAAGAGTAGAAAATTTGCATGCATCACTTTATAAACATAAATGGTCAAACAACAACTTTTTAAGAGTTAATGAATATGCTACAACAAGAGGAAGCTATTCACTTAACTACTAAAACTGAAGAGGAGGCACTTACTTCTAATCAAAAAGGGAAAAAATAGGCTAAGTCTAGTAAACAGCCTCATAAGCAAGGTAATACTCAACAAGGCCAAAAGGACCAACAAAAATGTCTTATTTGTGGTCGAAAAGGACATGAGTTAAAAAATTGTTTGTACAAAACATTCCAACAAGGATCATCAAGTGGTAAAAAGATTAATTACCAAAAAACAAAATCTAGTCAACAATAGAGTAAACAAGGACAACAAAAATAACAAGTGGAAGAAGAAACCAACTCAACAAGGAAATGTAGCCAAACAGGAAGATCAATTTGATGATGATGACTTCCTATATTCTGCATAGTCAAATGAAGTATCCAATTCTATAAATCAAATTTGGTATGTCGACTCGGGTGTAACTTGACACATGACAGGAAAGAAAGATTGGTTCTTCACAATGAGTAAAACACCCACCAAAAATCATGTCTCTTTGGGTGATGATACATCATACAGTGTTAAAGGCATTGATTCCATTTCACTACCACTTAGGCATCATAATTGTAAAATTACAGATGTTATTTATGTCTCTAGTTTAACAAAAATATGTTATCCGTGAGTTAATTATTAGATCAAAATCTCAAAATTGACTTTGATTGTAAAGGCGGTAAAAACATGTTCCTAGTTCGAGATAAGTCATGAAGCTCCAAAATTGTTGCAAAAGCTTTGAATGTGGGAAGAATGTTTCAATTGGATTTTGTTCAATGAAATGATCAAGTGCTTGTAGCCAAGGATACATCATCAGCTCAACTATGGCATCGAAGACTTGGACATTTGAGTTTTTGATATCTTGACACACTTCATCGATATGACATGGTTAAGGGTTTACCACCTCTAAAAAAGGGTACAAATAAATGTCAGAATTATTTGGCAGGAAAACAAAATAGAGCACCATTCAAACATAGTACATTTCAGGCTAAGGAAAAATTTGACTTAGTGCATACCAATTTGTGCGGACCAATGAGACCTAGCCACTTTGGGTTTCAATATTTCATGCTCTTTGTTGATGATTTTTCAAGAAAAATGTGGATATATTGTCTTTCTACAAAAGACCAAGATTTTGAAACTTTCAAGAAGTTCAAAGCCCTTGTTGAAATAGATTCTGGTAGGAAAATAAAAACACTTTGCTCAGATCGAGGGGGAGAATACACTAGCAATGAGTTCAATGATTTTTTGAAAACACATGACATTCATTGTCAAATGGATCTTCCTCACACACACAACAAAATGGTGTTGTTGAAAGGTGAAATCATACTATCATAGATATGGTACAATGTATGATTGATGATACAGGTTTATCAAAAAACATTTTGGGCTGAAGCAACTAAAACAATAGTCTATTTACTAAATAGAGTTCCCACTGCAGCTCTTGATGGAGTAACACCACATGAATCATGGGCATAAGCCATCTATTTCATACCTTAGAGTTTTTGGATGTAAAGAAAGTATGCACATTCCTAAGAAACAAATAACTAAGATTGATATGAAATCAGAAAAACTTATCTTCTTGGGATACAGTGATGAAGCACTTGGCTATAGACTTATGAATCCAGGAACAAGAAGGGTATACACTAGTCGATATGTTGATTTCTTTGAGAATAAATAAGAAGACGCTCCTTCCATACAATCACATGATGAAAAAATCATCCCTACATTGAAAACAGAGGATGGTAATCACTTTGATGATGACAATGATGATGGGGAAGATGGTGAAATTCAACCTCCCACATGAACCACAAAAAGTATGCCTAAATGGTATACAAGTATGATTAGAGATGCAAAATTGGATAGTGTCCCCAACACATCTACCACTGGAATGAGGACTCGTAGTATGGCTCGAAATGAGGTCAATTTGGCCTTAATGGGTAAAGTTGTTGAAACTATTGAGCCATCCTCAGTTTCAGAAGCCCTACAATATAAACCTTGGAAAGATGCTATGGATGTAGAATATAAGTCACTTATGAAAAATAATACATGGCAACTTACAGATCTTCCACTAGGGAAAAATTCAATTGGATGTAGATGGATCTTCAAAACAAAGTACAAAGTAGATGAAAAAATTGATAAACATAAGGCTAGACTAGTTGCTAAGGGATAGGTTAAAAAGAAGGCATTGATTATGAGGAGACTTTTTCTCCCACAACTAAGATAAAAAAATTTTAGGTTAATATTTTCTCTAGCTGCACAATTTGGTTGGAAAATACACCAAATGGATGTGAAAATTTCCTTTCTTAATGGTGATTTATAGGAAGAATACTCAACTAGAAGGTTTTTTCATACCGAGTTAAAGAGGAAAAGGTATGTAGACTCATAAAATCACTATATGGTCTAAAATAGTCTCCTAGGGAATGGTACATAGAAATCGACAAGAATCTCATTCAACATGGATTCAACAGGAGTCCATACGATCTTAATCTCTATCTCAAAAATCAAGGGGGGGAGATAGTGATCGTTGTAGTATATGTCGATGATCTAGTCCTCACTGAAGGATTAGTGAGGATGATTGAGTCAACAAAGAAAGATCTAACACGATCATTGACATGATTGATCTGGGATTCTGAATTATTGTATTAGACTTGAATTTTGGCAAAGAGAAAATCATATCTTTGTGTCACAAATGAAATACGCTAAGACAAAGTTTGAGAAATTCAATATGATGGATTGTAAGCCATTTTCCACACCTATGGAGATAAGAATTCAAATGTCTCGAATATATCCATCACCAAAATTAAATGCAAATCTCTTATTGATCAGAAGTCTCATCTACTTGACTTACACTAGGCCGGATATCAATTATGTAGTTAGCTAACTTTCACGGTTCATGCAAGAACCAAGGGTTTCTCACTGGAAAGAAGCAAAGAGGATACTGAGGTACATCAGAGGAACTATGGACTATGGTCTAGAATATAAGAAGAATAATAACTTCTTCTTGAAAGGATGTACAAATTCAGATCTTGCAGGAAACATAGATGATAGGAAATCCATTTCAGGATTTGTATTATTTTTGGGATTTGGACAGATATCATGGGGGAGTAGGAAAAAGACTTGTGTTTTAAGTTCCTCCATAGAATCAGAATATTTGTAGAAGGTAGAGCTATCTCTGTGAAGTGATATGGCTTTGAAATATAATTGAAGGATTGAGAATACCATAGAAAGATCCAACTATCCTACATGTTGATAATGAAGGAGTAGTAAAACTTGTTCGGAATCCATTTTTTCATGAGTGCACCAAACACATTGAGGTGCAGGTACATTTCATTCATGAACATGTTCAGAACAACAACATCCAGCTCCAATATGCCCCAAAAATATGCAACGTGCATATGTCTTCACAAATTCACTTACTCGAGGTAAATTTAAGGGTTTAAATATTTTCTCTCTTGTTCACTTGAGACCATGTTGAATTAAGGGGGGGGGGGAAGGTTATGGATAAAACATAGCTTAATTCATCATTAGTTGATATTTGAATAAATGTAATAAGTTAAAGTATTTAATTTAAATACTTTAAACTTATGTCAATAGGTATTAGTTATCCTTAGTTGTTAGTTAACTAAGTGATAGTGTTCTCATCCCAATGTTTGTGGGATCATGTTCTATCTTGCATATTTTGTTCCTAGATTATTTCCATGAGGGGCAATAGGGGCAGTTAGGGGCAATATGCTATTTCTACATATTTGCTCAGATTAGGTGATTTTCTTCCATATATTGTGGATGAGATAGAAGTTGTCCAATATCTATAAATATTGCAGCTCTCTCATTTGTTTGAAATGCTTGATTTCCTATTAATAAAATAATGCAAGCACTATCTTGTTATATGTAGTTAAACTGGGTTGCGAGACAAGACCTTTACCCAATATAATAAAATTATTAAATCAGATTTACCCTAGAAAGAAAAATAAAATTATGATCTATCAAGGGTTTCAAGTATGTATGTACCAATTTTTGCAGCCTTGTCTTTCTCTATTTGTGCTTCCTCTCTCTCTCTGTTTGTACCTTCCTACGAACTGATCTTCTAGCACTCTTCTCTACTTTATGTTCCTCGCTATATTTTTGTTTCTGACTCTTCTGATTTCCCATGATTCCTTCACTTTAACAATTTTCACCTACACACACAAATTGAGCTAGATCTTAATCTAAGAGTAAATTCAATAGAAAACTATAGACATGCATCTCTTATTATATAGAAATTATGTTATTTTTAATTTCACTTTTTTGTAACTTTAAAACAACTTTTCTAATTTTAAAACAATTTAAAACTAATATACAATTATTTAATTTTGTAATATATTTTTAAATAAAATAACTATATGTTTTAAAGTTAATTGTATTATATATAATATATTTTTTTATTATTAATTTTTAAAAATATAATAACATATTATATATTTTTGATAAAAAAACAATTTAAAAACTATAATTACTTTAAAACTATAGGTTTAAAAATAGAATTTGTAAAACTAAATTTAAAACAAAAAAATTGAACTATATTCTTAAAAACTATAGTTTTTCCAAACAAAATTTAGATAACCTAATTTGTAAGGAAAATGTATGGTGGCACTGGGGTGGAAGGTTGGTGGTTAAGTGGGGGTTTCTCGAATCCCCCTTTGGGCGAATCCAACTATGTGGCGTCTTCTTGGCACATTTTGGTGCCAAATCCATTTGGAGGATGATTATTTGCCAAAATATGCCAAATAGATGCCACGTAATTAGGGTTAACTAATGAGTAAAATTACAAAATTTTAACACAAAATACAATTTTTTACTAGCTTTCTAAAAATATATTTTTCATTTTTTAAAAATGTGCTTTACTATTTATTTTTTGCTAACATATGGTATTTTAAGACAATCAATAGTATACAATCAACCCAATTTGAAAAATAGCAAAATATATTAATTTTTTTGAAAAAAATAAACTTAGTATTTGTTGAAGTCTTCTTCGTAGCTATGAAAAAAAAAAAAATTGATAAAAATCTTAAAAGTTATTGGCATAGACATATGTATGCCATTTATTTGAAAATATCTTCACTAAATATTTGATAAAAAATATATAAATAAAAAATATGAAAATTTGATAGGACCTCGATATTTGAATCTTGAACATATATCTAAAATTTCATGGTGAAAAATAATTTTTCATTTAAAAACACCACTAGGGGACATCAGCCGTTCCTCTTTTATAACATAAGAAACAACGTATGAATAAAATTAAGAAAAATACCATATTTTTGCTAATTTTTTTAAAATGTACATGTATTCTACACTCTAAACAAAACATTTCGTTAGTTCATGGAATTTCATTAATGTGTACGGTTTTGTGGCTATTACCTTTAGAAAATCAATGAAACTGAAAATTCATGTTTATAAAGGTACAAAACATACAAAAAGTGCGACATTTTATTGTGCTTTGACTAAAGATAATAGAGGTATGATGACTATGATAAATGAGAGGGGGGTGGAATATGTTAGGTGTTATGCCCCCCAACTATGTAAACTAACCAATGATAGTGAAATACGAAGGTCCTCCACCCGATGTCTGCAAGGATGAAAGTGTGGGATCATGATCTAAAAGTGGTGGTATGGGAGATAAACACTGTGTTAGTGAATGGAATCTATATGCATGTGAGGGATGAAGTTCATGGTGTAGTAAAATGTGTCTACGATGGAGGTCTACGTGATGTGGAATGCGAAGGTGATGAGGCCGGTGTAAGTTGACGCGATTATATGATTATAGACTCATGAATAGGAAATAGTGAACTAATATAAGTGGAGGATTGACTTGGCAATAACGTAGATGGTTGAATAGAAAGAGATGGTGAACTACTTGAAAGAGGTTGTTTCTTAGGAGGTGGTTGCATGACACTAGCCTACTGCTCATGAGATATAAGAACCCGATGGGATTTATAATGTTGTGCAATAAATGAAAGAAGGCCTTGATGCTCAAGTTGTTTGATAATTCATGACAAAGTATGGAAAACATTATCATGATGTCCATTAATTCGATGGTAACGGAAATATGGATGACCTTGGTATTTGGATAGCTGATAAGGAGGATAGTAATGAGTGGGTGGTAGAGTAAGTAATTTATGATGAAGGAGATGAGTAAGAATTTCATGTGGCATAGTATCGTCCACAAATAAAAGAGGCTTAGGTAATGGCATGTCCTGAGGTTCAACTAGATGACATGTAGTGGACATTGATTGTATATAAGATGTAGAGGTAGCATAAACATGTGATTGAGAAGCATCCTTATGCTATTGAATATCAGATCTAAGAGATGTGATAGTGGATTCCATAGCCTGAAAAACTTTTTTGAGCTAAAGTATGCAGAGCGTGGATTGGGTCCAATAATGGTGGATGATCACTAGGACTAGAATCGTCAATGGGATGTTTGAATATAGGACTGATTTTGTATGGTGGCGTATGGTCATCAATAAGGGGAGGCAATGGAAAAGTAAAGTCTTTTAAAGGATCATTATTATCATTGTCCAAATCGTATTGGATAGCATGGGAAACCGATAAGAAATGGTGTGTGGTTGGTCATCCAAATAACCTTGAATACGCAAGTGATACATTGCCATGGCGTATTGTTCATCAGTAAAGGAAGGTAATGGACATCCATGAGCATACCAAATGGTAAAATTGGGTGAGTAGAAAAGAAAGGAATTGTTGAAAATGTGCACAGTACCAAATGACATAGGAAAAGCTATATCAATATGACCGGAATCAAGTGTGCCTCTAATATAATCTAACCAAGATTGGCCGAGAGTGAGTGGAGAGGAAGTAGGATAACACACAAGGTGAACAACAAGATGGAAAACACGAAGTCCATATGCAACTAGTAAGAATAACATATCCATGATATAAATGGGGATCATATAAAGGAGAATGGAGGTCTTCAAATCCAAAACCAAGCTGAAGGAGACCATCGTGTGAGCATATAGTGGCTTTGCGGTATATGCTCCCAATAAGAAGCATTCATGAAGAGAGTGCAAGTGAATGGTGATTGTACTAGTAGTGTTGGTGAAGGTGTAGATCATATAACGACATTCATGGATTGAACATGCCCTTGATATGGAATGAGAGCAGTAGTAGTAGGTGGAATAAAAGGAATTGCATCGATCATATAAATGGTACCCTCAAATGATGAAAAGGGCAGAGGTGTATCATCCATAAGTGGAAGTGATGGAAGCATAGGTAAAGCAAGAGAGCATTGTGGAATGGACCCGATATAAAGTGTTGGTATCCAAATTTGTTCTCCCTTTCAAGCCGAGAAGCAACACAAATTGGACATGGAGCTTAGAGACAGATAGATCATAGTGTGTGTCATTTTGTAGCTAGGGATGAGATCTAACTGGCCCTTTGTTACTCAGATTTTTGGAGAGATGAAAGAACCTTTAAGAGGATTTGACCTATCCTCACTACTTTAGGCCGTGCCTCTTCGACCAAGGTGAGAGGACCCTTAGTGTAACCTCTATTTGATGAAGGAGATGGAGATATCCTTCTTTTAGACAAATTCTATGAAGAAAACCTTGGGAAAATACGGTCAATACTCCATGATTTAACTCTTAAGAGTTGTCACTTCTAAACGATGGAGATACTTTCAACACAAGGCTAAGGTTACTAAAGACATTAAGAAATCCTGATTGTTTTGCATATTTTAGTAAGTAGATTTTGTTCCTTTGTTGATACACAGGGCAAACAGGGTAGTTCAGGGTGGATTCATGGTTTTTGAATAATTTTGGTGGGAGATGAAGCAGGATAAAGTTGATTATACCATACCTTCGAAGGGACTTCAAAATAATGAATAAATCGACAACATAAAGCTTCAAAACAATTAAGACATTCCTTCAACCAGAAGGTGTGCTTCAATGGAGGCCTAGATCAACACATTTTCACATAATCTTTAAGACTCTAACATGAAGGCTCAAATTGAAAGACTCAATTAAACACCAAAGTCTCTGATTAATCATGCCTAAGGTACACCTGAAGACTTATAGACAATATTTATCAACAAATGACAGTGAATTGATTTTAAATTTGTTTATCTCATCCAAGATGAAGGCTCTTCTTGAAATGAAATTGCAAATACCATTAAACTATCATAGGGACGAGATCTTGTGTGATTTCAAAAATATTTCAATGTAAGATTGCAATAGGAATGAAAGAAACTATTTGTAGACATTTTGAAACAAAGCAGACACAAATTGCTAGAGATTGGACACAAATTAATTTAAAAATTACTTAGATTCATTAGCAGGGGAAAGCTTCCAAAGTAATCTCAGTGCTCATCAATGGCTATACATCGCAACTAAATTGACATGATAGAAAATCTAACACAGAAGAAAATAACAGGTTATCTCGGCTTGGTCTCTCAGGAAGATGACTTTCTCAAAATTTCTCTTAAGAATTCAACCTCCAACCTCCACGTCTCCTTGTCACAATTGTTAAGGTGGGACCCTTAGGCGGATCCTCAAATGAGCACCATCCCTCCATGTGTCCATGGTCTGCCAAAGTTGTACCGGCTGCATGAAAAATTTGTCTAAGTCTGGGCAAAGTAGAGGAAACCTCCATGTGTGCATGGTTTGCTAAAACTGCACCATTTGCCGCATGAAAAGTTGTCTAAGCTTGGGAAAAGTAGTGAAAATCTCCACGTGTCTTCCGGGCGCAACTCCAATGCCAAACCAAAAGGTGAATTTTCAAATGAGCGTCGTTCCCCCACGTGGACAAGATTTGAGTATGAAGCGGGCCATAGAATTTTCAAAGTGCCCCGCCTAGCAGCATCCAACCAAAAAGGGCCACATTTCCACTGATGATGAGATGTAAATTTGATCGGGAAAAACACACCCGTCAAACCATAAAATGTAGGAAAATTTCCATTTGAGCCTAGAAATGAATCTAGCTTTAAGGACAGAGAAATTGGAAATGTTATAAGGCTCAAATATGATCCTCTGAGCTACATCCATCACGTTTCCATAGGTGCTTGGGACAAAAATGACATGGACAACAAAATGTGACTGTGGAAAATGGAAGGAAAGGAAAAACCTGAGTTTTATGCTCAAGTTACATAATCTTTCAGATGGACAGAGGAATGAAAAAAATTTCTATATTTTTAAGTGATCCTTGACTAAGGAAGGAACTTATCATGGCAACCAAATGGAGGATAGAGTCTTCAAGCATCAATACGGGGAGATAGAAAACACAACATAGCCCGTAAACTAAAGAATTTCAATGACAAACGAGGCGAGACTAATTTGAGCACCAACATAAGCTCGACTCGGAGATGGGCACTCCCTATGAGTGCCACAAGAAAAAATAGCAGACCAAGTGCGAAAGCTTGAGACCATTGGGCAAAAAATTCAAAGAAAAAGCTTGCAGCAGAGTAACAATAATAATCAACTCCCCAAGGATGAACCGAGAGAATGCAATAGATGGATGTAACTCTAGATGAGTGATAATAGAAAATGATGCTAAGTAGCTCATTATAGTCTCATAACTTTATATTTAGAGGGATCTCTTGCTCTAATTTCATAATTAACCCCGAAAATGTTGACTACAAGAACGTTAAATATGAAAAATAGATAAAAGAGGCCCATAAAGTGGCACCAAATTTCTAGAAGGATCAAGAAACTTCCAAGTGGGACCAAGGTGCCTATAAAGGCGCCCTAGATAACGCTAAAATAACATGGGATGTCAGGAAAATGGCTAGGCATATGGGTGCAATAGGTCACAAATTATGGAATAAAATAAATAAAATGGCAAAAAGGATGGTGGCTAATTAGTACTTTCTTCACTTAAGAACCTTCTACATAGTAGTATGAGACCGCGATAAATAAATGTCTAAAGTGCATTATTGTTTGACGACAACAAGCGAGTAGATTGTTGTAATTGGACACATAAAATATTGAAATTGCAAGATGATCCTTTACTAGTGTGCCAGGACAAGACTGGGGTGCCTAGGCATTAGGGACTTGTTGGGTGCCCGCGATGCAAAATCTCATAAACTAGTTGTTGTGTAGCATTAGTATTGCTAAAATTTGGTTTTGGTTTCTTGTACGTCACTAGGTGATTCTTGAATTATCCTATAACTCGTAAAGAGAAGATGAATTGTAATAACCTCAAACTACATCAGATCCTAAAAATAAAAGATGCAATATGGGGAGTCATACCGACCCGACGGTCACCCAACAAAGTGAGCTTATGAATAAACGTTGCACTACATCTCGAGACTCTTTGTATTTCTCATGTGCGTGTTTATAAATCGTACTCTAGGAAGCCCTTGTGCAAGTGCACATGATAGCAGTGTTAGCTAGATGTACCAATGTAAATAGATCTATGGATGAAAAAATGAACTTCCCCTCTTATGCGTGTATGTAGGAAATGTAGTCCCTTTTCCCTTGAATGAGTGTTACATGGATGCCTTTGATGCTCTTAGATGCCTTTGGATGTAACCTTAGGTGATGATAACAGATGCTTAGAGCTTGGTCATTTATTTAGGTCATATAGCTTTGTATTTATACGATTCCCTTGTTTGAATTTTATAATTGACAACTAAAATTCTAACCCATTTTAAAATGAGATGCCCAAAATATAAAAGAGGCCCAAAAGAGGTGAGTAAGATAGAAAGAGGTCGGGGGCACCCATAAGGGACGAGGGTACCTGGGCACTGGAATCTTGGCTAGGTGTTGGTGTCTAGAGTCATGAAAGATAAAGTAATAAAGCTCGGACTAGGATATAAGGTGTAAAAGATCATAAAGAAGACCGGAAAAAAAAAAAAGAGGCCAAATATAACTGCCAAATACTAGTTTTCTTTCTTATGAATCATGTAGTGCCCACTTCCTTTGACACCTTTTTGATAATAATCATTATACTACTGATTATATTATGGACATGATTATGGACCTTATTATAGTATGATGTTAGATGTTAGATCATGGATTATTGTTGACTTGATTCAGTTATGATGCATGATGATTATTAGAGACATTTTAGATATTGATGATGATATATTGTTTGACATGGTTATATCATGGATGTTGTGTGGACTTGTGATATGTGAATATTGTGAGTGGACCTAGAAATGGAAATTATTGGATGATGATATAGTTGTTGATAAAACTATAAATGATATTGTTAAATTTCTTTGATGTTGTTGTGATTCATACATCTAAATGATTTGGGAATTATTTTTATACTATTTTGGATGTTCGATATGGCCACAAGGACGAAGGAGGTATTTGTGTTTTGTAGGTTAAAATATCATAACAAACATTAGGGGATTGGAGACCAACCACGGTGGAATTCTAGATGAATTCAACAAGGTCACCATGGCAACTAGTATTTGTTTGTGTGTGTGTTTGTGTGTGTTAGGGATTCCCATGGGGGATCACCTTTAATTGTGATCAAGGGGTTTTACGTATTCCTTTTATTTTGGTCCCTTTGTTTATGTTTGCATGTGTTTATTTTGTGGTCCTTTTACCCCTTTCATTATTCATTAAATGGTGTGTAAATATTGTGAGTAATCATGTTGTTAAGTTATTTAATTAAAACATTTCATAAGAAAGTAATTAATAGAGTTTTTGGCCATGATTAAAGATGTGTAAGTGATGTGTAAGTTAACTTTTGATTGTGAAACACTCCACCTTCTTGGAAATTTGAAATTGTCCTTGGAGGATGATTTTGGAAGCTTGTGGGACAAGTTAAACTTGTCCCATACCTCTTAAATTTAATTACCAACCATACCTACAATTGGGGAGTTGAGATTAGAATTTTGTGATGTTTTTTGAGAAGGCAAATTGTAGGTTTTAATTGCACTTTTCTTACATGATTTAATTTCAATCCTTTAGGGTGTGGGTTGGATTTGAGTGTGTAAGTAAATTGTCATATTAGTCACCCACCTATTTATTATGCATTGGAGAATGAAGTTGAATTTTTGGGTTGGGGTTGAGGAGGTGTGGTGTGGCATCCTACATGGATCCATCTCATCCTCTTCTCTTCCCTCTTCTATAAAATTTGAATGGCTTGCTTTGTTTTGGGGTTGCTTCACTTTGGAGACTTCATTTTCTTAGGTGAATTATTTTGTTGTTTTGGAGCTCTTGCTTGAAGAAGTTTTGGGAAGATTATGCATGCTTGTGCTTGGCTATTTTGGATTGCTTGCATTAGGATAAAGCTTGTTGTTTTGGAACTTGGAACAACTCCATCATGGAGAAGTAGGAACTTGAATCTTGAAATGCTCTTCTTTTATGAATGTACGTGTTAATTTATTAATGTTTTGGCATGGTTGTGGGTTGTTGGGTAGATGGCCTACGAATGGTGTAGGAGAAGACTATGAGGTTATTTTGTGGGAGGCACAAGTGTGTTTTAGGGAGGTATAAGAGTGGAGGGAGTTGGGATTTGGGTTCCACCTTACAAAGAAATAGCTTGAATTTCTTTACTCATTTTGGAGTGCCATAAGAGGTTGGGGAGGCATAAGGAAATGTGAGGAATAAGGGGTACTTGGGGGAGGCATAAGGGCATGTCAGGGATTTGAAATGATATATATATATATATATTGGTGGTTTGTTCTCAGGTGGTGATACCCATTTCCCCTTTAGGAATCATAAGCAACATCCCCATAGTTTCTTGCTCATTTGGATTTCTTGATGAAGCCTCAAAGTAATGTTTTTTATGTTTTAATGTAGTTGTAAGCGCATTCATTTTTGACTTGTGTTTTTATTGTGAAAATGTTGCTTGTATGTTTGTAGAAGCTTGTTGTTGCCATGAGTTAGATCACATCCTTTATTGCATTGTGGTTGGGGCTCGGGGGCCAATGAAGAAGGATGGATTCTCCTCTTCATTGGATGTTTTGGTTGGGTGGAGAGCGTTTCCTTTCCCTACTCTTGTTGTGATCAAATTGGAAGAATGAGAAATCTGCATGTTGCTATTCCTGGAGGAGCTGAGATATAGATAGTTTGACAATTCTGGTGAAATGAAATCTTATTGTAGCCCCTTTCCCACTTGAAGTGGATAATCTGTGTATTCATTATCATGGAAAGATACTATGTATTGGAAATGAAAGTGGAAATTTGAAATCTAAAAGAGTTATACTATATTCTGTGTTGGAAAGAATGAGAAAGAATGATACATGTTTTGTATGTTGTAATTCGAAATCAAATGGAAAGGAGGTTGTAAGAGTTTCATTTGAATTAATGGAAGTGTTTGACTTATTCATATGATATTCTTTCCATTCGAATTCTGTACTTAACAAGCTCTATGAAATCCCTATTTAGAAAGTGGAAAAGTGAAACACGTGAAAAAAATGTATTATTTTGTCCCGTATATAATATATCTTTTTGGAAAGAATAAAAGAAGGATGTTACAAAGTTTTATTTTGGAATCAATAAATTATGTATCACCTTTCTCGAATTACACAAAGTGGCATTGAATCGATCTTTTAAATGTAATTGAAATCTCTGTTTGAAAGAAAGAAATGAGCATAAAGGAAATGTAATACTCTGTCCTTTGAAATATGTAAAATTGGAAATCGAGAGATGTATTATAGTTTTTGAATAAGTTGAATTGAATCAAATAAATGCATTAGATTAGGTTTAGAGCACATTATAATACTTGGGATAAGACAATGGCAAATACACCTTTTATTTAAAATTTTTTGAACTCTGTCTTTTATTTCCTATTGACAATTATTTAATCCCAAATTCTAAGACCGAATCTACAACCAAGAAATAACAAATGAAATATTAATTTGGGCATAATAATATCTAATTGAATTCATCTAGATATTAACACTTAAGGAAATTCTTATAAAAACTTAGTAAAATTGGGCTCAACCGTTTACAATGTCAGTGTGTTCTTTGTCAAGAAATGTAAATGTTCAAATTACAAATCAATCAGTCAAATTGAATCTTTAAATATCTCTTAAATACACCTAATAACTATTTCCCATGTATATTTGACATGTTGAGAGAGGGACAAGAACAAATTTAACAAGTTAACAAGTTAAAATTTACTAGATTTACACTTGTAAAATCCCTTGAGAACGTTTTCACAAAATTGACCCCTTAAAATTTATAAAAATCAAAACTTAATGATCTATTGTGTAAAGAGGACATCGAGAGATTTCCAGAAAGTCCTTGTTTTCCCAAAACTGATCCCTCTATCAAAAGTTATGGCCTTCTGAAGTTTTTCCTTCACTTAGCGTCAAAAAAAAATTGGGAAAAATTTCCCTTGGTGGGCCACGGGCCCAAATTTTCCCTTTAAAAAAAATTTGGGAAAATTTTCCTAATTTTCTCCATCAACCCGTAGCCAATCAGAGGCTACCATGTGGCACCACGAGGTGTCGGCGGAGGGGTGGACCCCTTTTAAGCTTAGCGCTCCCAAAAAATTTTGGGAAATTTTTCCAAATTTTCCTCGCCACCTAGGCCGCCACAACGAATCAGGTGATGCCACGTGGTGTCATGAGACATCGGTGGCAAACCGGGTCCCTTTTTTTCCCTTGTAGACGTTGTCAGAAGTTTTGGGAATATTTTCCAGCTTTTTTCTCTGCCGCCCCACCGTCATCGCAACCAATTAGGAGCTACCACGTGGCAATGCGAGGTACCGGTGGAGGCGCGGTGAATGCTTTACCCTCTTAGCCCTTCGGGCGTTAAACTAATTTTCTCTTAGCTGCCTTGCCTTCCCGTGTTGGCTTAGGAGATGCCATGTGTCCCTCATGAACTTGTGGGAGTGTAGGCATAAAGTTGGCTTCTCGCCCCACGTGGGAAATTTTCCAAAAGATTTCCCGCCGCCCTGTTTTTTCCGCGTGGCTTAGGAGATGCCATGTGTCCCTCGTGGATTCGCGGGAGCACATGCGCAGGTTGGTATTTCACCCCGGGCGGGGAATTTTAAAAAAGTGCCCCTGCGGCCCTACCGAACCCGACCACCACTCCAGTGGAATTATTTCTCCCCGCGGCCCACAGACTTGCCGGCTGGAAAAATTTCATCCCTTGGGCCCGCAGGCTCGCTCTTGGGGAAAATTTTTACCCCAAGGCCCGCCGGCCCATAACTTGTGAAATATGAGGAGTTAGGAGGACTTCTTTATATCAATGGAAAGGTGAAAAATTTCCTATCCAATGGAAATAATTTAGGAAAATTTTGAATGCATTAATTTTGAGAAAAACCAAGTTGAATATTTAAGCTTGTTAGAGAGTGGGTATGGTGGGAATTACCCTTTGAACCTTATTGTACCTTCTAACCCTAAAATTTGGACCTTATGACCTCTAAAAATTGTTAGTAAAATAAAAACATGTTCTAGTGAATTAGAATTGTTGTGGAACTTGTTAGTGACAATTGTTGCCTTGTAATCCGATTCAGACTCTTTTAAACAAAAAAATTATTCCATAATTTTTTCTAACTAATCCTAGGTTGTTCTTGGGTCTCAAGTGGGTTATTTTAGTGGGCGTTACAAATCATATGAATGCAAGTATGTTCTTAGGACCTAGAAATGTACCAAATGTGTGATTTTGTGTCTATAAGTTGAAGGATTTTTCACTAATCACCGCTTGTAAATTGTGAACAATTGAGATTTATTCCGTGGTCATTTCCTTCTACGCCGATAATGAAAATGTAGAAATTAGCGAGATAAGTAATACAATGAACAACAAAATTGCATAAAATATACAAATGAAAATAGATGATAAAGCTGTAGAATCAACACTATTGTGCATAATCAAATATATTTCCTCCTCTCTGTCTTAGCTTCAACTCTTTACAACTGTGTATAAAATGCTTACAATCGCCTCTAATATATAGAGGGATTTCTTCTAAAAATAAACCATAACCCTAAAATAGAGAAATCTAAAAATAGATTTTTTTAATTTTTAAAATGATTTTTTAATTAAAAATAGGAATTAAAAAAACCGTCCCAAATTTAAAAACTAAAGCATTCTTTAAAGAAAACTCTAGCTTTTTCCTAATAATAGGAGATAGACAAAATTAGACTTCCATGCTTTTTCTAACTCACCCCTTAATTTTGAATTCAAAATTTTATTATTCTAGAGCTGAGTGTGCATTTCATGATCTCGACATATTACTAATTACAAAATCCCAAACATCTTCTTGAATACTCAAAAAAACTCTTTCCCAAGCCCTTTGTAAAGATATCAACAAATTGATCTTTGGATCTGCAAAATTTAAGACAAATTTCTTTTTTGTTAATTAACTCCCTAATGAAATTATACCTCGTGTATATATGTTTTCTCCTCTTTTGAAAAACATGATTTTTGGATAATGTTATTGCTGAGTTATTGTCACAAAAACTGTGTGTACCGTTTTCTTGATTATGTCTCAAATATGTCAATATTATCCTCATCCAAACAACTTGACATGCTACTTTTGTGGCTGCTACATGCTCTTCTTCTGTTAAATAATGATTGACTATGGGTGCTTATTTGATTCCTATGAAACTACTCTTGTTCCAAAGTGAAAATTATAGTTGGATGTACTTTTCATGTCATCTATACTCTCGACATTGTCACTATTTGTATAACTTATGAGTTTGAACTCATCTGATGTTGAATATAAAATTCCATGATTGTTAGTTCCAAATACATACCTCAAAATCCTTTTACCAGCTTACTAATGTGAATATTTTGGAGATTCAATGAGGCTTACACCATACATAATGTCAAGCCTTGTGGACCGTGAAATACATGAGACTTCCAACTAACCTTTTAAAAAAAATTGGATCCACAAATGGTCTATTTTCATCTTTTCTTAACTTCAAGCCTACTAAAATTGGTGTTGGAGTTGGCTTGCAATTCAACATGTTAAATGTATTCAAAACATCATTAGCATACTTTGCTTGTGAAATAAAAAAATCTAGCTTATGATTTTGAACTTCAATGCCTGTAAAGTAGTGCATGATACCTAAATCTATCATATCAAATTATTTGTTCATTGTTGGTTTTAATGAATTTGTAGATAAGTTTCTAGTAATGATTAAAGCATCCATATACAAAAAAAACAATCACTAACTTGTTCATTTATCTTGATGTATAAGGTAGGATCGATGTTTCTCCTTTGAAACCAATCTAAATTAATTATGTTGTACCAAGTTCTATGCACTTGCTTGAGACCATAGAGTGTTTTTCTCAACTTTTATACCTTTCCTTCACTACCTTTAATATCATAAAATTCTAGTTGATTCATATAAAATTCTTCTTCAAGAAATCCATTTAAGAATGTTGATTTCACATCCATCTAATGTAGATACCATTTGTTTTGAGATGAAATTGCAAAAACTATTCTTACCGTGTCCAAATTTGCTACTAGTGCAAACGTTGCATTATAATCAACTCCATATTGTTGTGAAAAACCTCTTGCAACCAGCCTTGCTTTATGTTTTTGTCCTTTTCCATCAACACTGTACTTGGTCTTGTAGGCCCACTTTACTCTTATGACATCATTTCCTTCAGAAGACGCACCATTTCCCATGTCTTATTCTTATCTATGGCGTCTATCTCATCGTCCATGGCTTGAGCCCAAACTTCATTTCTAATAGCCTTTTCAAACTATATTGGATCTAAAGCTTGATAAAATAATGCAAAAATGAAAAAGAGTTAGTTGTATCAACATCATAAATATCACTAAGAGTCCTAGTTTTCCACCTGCAAATGGATATTCGATGATGGACTAGTTTTTACTGAAGGATTTTCTTCTCGTGTTCTTTTTGGTGTCTCTTGCATGGTTGAAGATGATTGAAGTCTTAGAGACCTCCTTGATGTAGATGGAGGTGTATCTTGTGCTATAATTTGTGATGCATGTCCAATATTCGAAGAAGATACAACACCTTCTTGTTCTATAGTTTCATCTACCATGTCATAATGAGAAATAACTGTTGCTATACTAAATATTCTCTCTATCCTTCCATCCCATGCCTCAATTTCAACAAATTGTACATCTCTGCTGATCATAACCTTTCTAGTGACTGTATTATACTACATGTAAGATCTCTTATTCTCTGAATATCCAACAAATATACACTTTTCTCCTTTTTTTTTTTGTCTAACTTCTTCCTTATCTCATCGGCACACATGTGCATATTCCACGTAATGAAAATTCTAAAATTAGAAACACTATGTTTCATGTGAGTCCAAGCTTGTTGAGGAACCATGTTTCAAACAATTTATGTTGGAAACATGTTTAAAATGTAAATAGTATTTGTTATTGCTTATGCCCAATATTCATTTGGAAGATGTTTGGCCTTCATCATACATCTCACCATTTCCATTATGGTTCTATTCTTCCTTTCGCCACACCATTCTACTATGGTGTATACCTAGTTGTAAAATGCTTGTGGATACAATGATATTTGCAAAATTTATATAATCATTGGAAACATGCTCACCTCCTTTGTTTTTCCTTATAAATTTGATGTAGTATCCACTTTTCTTTTCCAATAAGGCATCAAATTGTTGAAATATATTAAAATCATCTGATTTGTGTATCAATAAGTACACGCATGTCTTCGTCATATAGTCATAAATGAATTCCATTATATATGAGAAACCTCCAAAGTATAATTTGTTTGCACATGTCCATATAAATATAAATGAACAATTTCAAGTGGTGTACTTGTTCTTGCTATTTTTCTAACTGAGAAGGAATCTTTGTGTTGCTTCCCCAAAATACAACCTTCACAAACTCTCTCTAGTTTCTAAATTAAAGGAAAGCCTTTTACCATATTTTTCATGTGTAATAAATTCAAATCACCAAAATTTGAATGACCAAACCTAAGTTGTCATAGCCACGATTCATCTTTCACACATGATTGAAAAGACGATTCAATTTCTTTATCTCCGGAGTGAGCTCTATACTAACATGTTGTATGAGCTCTAGATGTGTCTTAAGCTTCAGACTGAGCTCTGGACTTGGCTGGTCTAATCTTCATAGGAAACATTCTATTTCTTGTCATCTTCACTTTATCAATCAACTCAAGTACTTGGAGCTTTATACATGATCACACATTCGCTATCTTCAATGTAAACTATGTATCCCTTTTGTACTAATTAACCAATGATCATAAGATTATAATTTAAATATGCAACATAATAAAGATCATGCATAATCTTTTTCTCACTCTTTTAGTTAGAAGGTTTATTGTTTCTTTTCCTTTTACATAGTCTCGTATTATGTACCCAAGGGTAATATATGCCTTTTCCGAATAATCAAAATTGAAAAATAAACCTAAGTTGCTCGACATGTGATTATTACAGCCGGAGAATCCAAATACCATACATCACAAGGCCTCTCTTGTCATAAATTACATTCAATAGGCGATAAAGAAGGTATTACTTCAACAATCTTTGGGCATGAAATTAACGTGGAGCTAAGAGTAGAGATCCCAACCTGATTTTGCTTCTTCTTGTTCTTATCATACTACTTTTTCTTGTAATCATAAGAATAATGCCCATAATTATCACAATAGTGACACCGAACATGTCACCTATCCTATCTCCGTCCAGAAAATTGACTATGATTGTCCTCTTCCACGTGAGTTTGATAGACCATTGTTGCGTTATCTAGATGAACTTCGTCCCATAGCTCTAGGGTTGAATCTTCCTCTTCCTCTTACATGATTTCTTGATATCTATGATGAAAAAATTGATCTACAATTTCATGTGATATATTCAACCTCTATTCATGATTTATTACTCGATGCATGAAACTCATCAATTGAAAACTGATTGATATCCTTAGTTTCTTCAATAACAACTACCAAATGATCAAATTTTGCAGGAAAACTTGTAAGAAACTTTTCAATGATCCTTTGTCTTCAATAGTTTCAATATGAGAATTAATTTGATTGACTAGGCCGACTACATAAGTAAATAACGACTCTATAGAATCTGAATCTTTCATTGGCATATTTTCAAAATATCTTCAAAGTAATTGTAGTTTGGTAATTTTTACTTCCTCCTTACCTTGATACACAACTTGAAGAGGGTTTCATGTTGTTTGTGCTTGATTGGATGTCTGTCACTCTAGGGAGAATGCTTTCATGCATGGATTGATTGATGAATAAAGAAAAGAGATTTTTTTCTTTCTTTCTTAATTCTTTCAAAGTATCTTTCTATTCTTGTGAGAGTACAATATATGATGATGTATCTCAGTACACTATGTGTACCCATTCTCTACAATTTCCGCATGTCCCGAGATCCGAGTTGAGCCTTCACGGTTAAATACTAATACTTGTAATTATTTCGTAAACCTGTGGTGTTTGCAGATATGAAAGAGATGCTCTGACGAGGAAGACATCTAAATTTTTGTCAATTTAAAACATGCTAAAAAACAACGCTATGATACCAATTTGTAGAAATTAGCGGATAAATAATACTGACGAATAACAAAACTGAATAAATTATGTATATAAAAATATAGAATAAAATCTAGAATCAACACTATTGTGCAAAACTAAATATATTTCCTCCTCTAAATCTAAGCTTTAACTCCATAAAATATGTGTATACAACAGATTACCAATGCCTCCAATGTATAGAGGATTTCTTCTAAAAATAAACAACTCTAAAGCAGAGCAATCTAAAATTAGAGTTTTTAATTTGTAATTTTTTTCCTATAAAAAGGACCAAAGCGGATTGTCCTAAATTTAAACAAATAATTAAACATGCTTTAAAGAAAACTCCAGCTTTTTCCTAATAATAGGATGAAAACAAATTTAGTTTTTGTGCTTTTTCTAATAGATAGACATTGATCCTTGTATTGTAGGTAAGCTCGTGTTATGTGTAAACAATGATAATAAAAAAAAGTGTAGGTGAATGAAATTATTGGTTGGAGGAAAAGAAGGCCTTGAGAATGGTCAAGACCTTCAAGGAAAATTCTAACATTAAAAACACATTGTTCAAACAAAATTATCAACTACGAAACCAATATATAACTGACAAATTTGACATGTAGTGACATTGTTTGTGCCAATGATTGTAAATAAACCAATTTTAGTGGGTCTTCCCTATTTCTAGAATATATCATAACATGTGCATCACAATAAAAGATAATTTTTTCGATATTTTCAGGCGCTTTTTATATACACTAACATCTCAATATTTCAACAATATTTTTAGGCACCAACCATGTTTAACCATTATCCACTCCAATTAAACTACAACCCTCCACCTCAATTAAACTACAACCCTTAGATAAATATTTAGTTTCCAAATTTTAAAAACTATTGTTGTTTAACTAAAAATAACTAAAACTTAGAAGTGATTCAATCATCATAGTCAAAGCAGAAGCATTTCACGTAACCTTTAATATACAATTAAAATATAAAAAGTAAATATGATATTGGCGTGTGAAATATTACTTACATGTTGTCACTCCTATTGAGAATAGTTAAAGAAAGGTTCCCACTGATCCCACCGCACACATTCCTCCATTGATAATGCGTATAGATATTATTACCCATTTTACCATTCTTAGCACTCGATCACGGTGCCATTATTTTAATTCATGTTAATCCATCAACTTATGCATTTATTTGGCATGGAAATGTTCAGTATTGATTACAAAAACCAAATGATATTAGTGCACTTTTCTATCATCATTTGTGTAGTATTTACTGTTGACTTTAATTGATGTCTTGGCACTCCATTTTAAATTATAAGGGTTATACGTCGTTTTACATCTATATATATGATAATGTGAGCTCAATACCATTAAAAGAGACCAGATTTAAAACAAATCGATCAAGGTATTGGTGGATGATGAAGGATATAATTTTTCTATGTGATTGGAAAGATGTGGATAAATCCATGAGCCCTAAAAAGAAATATGTGGTGGAGGAGAGTTATTTAGGTGAAGTGGTTTAAGCCATGTCCGACTCCTTTCTTTTTGGAGTCAATCTTGAGGTTGATTTTTCCACACCCTTCGTTAATGCTACTTTGTATCAAAAAGTTGTTGGCAACGTTATTTACTTGACTCAGACCATACCGATATCTCCTATGTCATTGGTATTGTTTTGAGGTACATACAAAAACCTTATGAGTTGCATTGGAAAAAAACTAAGAAGATTTTACATTACATTCGGGGGATCACACCGATATGGGATTCACTACAGGGTTGGTTCAGACATTGACTTGGTTGGTTACTCAGACTCAGATTGGGCTAACGACATTGAGTTCCGTAAGTCCTTTTCAGGTTACAGTTTCTCATTAGGTTCTTGTCCTATCGGTTGGTCAAGAAATAAGTAGAATGGTATTGCTCTATCATCCATAGAGGAAGAGTATAAGGCAGTTGTTAACACAACTACCGAGGTTGTTTGGCTTCAAGGTATTCTTTTCGAGCTTGACATCTAGATTAGGAAGCCTATAATCATCTTACGTGATAACAAGAGCACCATCCGGATATGCAAGAATTCGGTCCTTCATCGAGGACTAAACACACTGATATTTACATGAAATTCATTCGGGAGCTCATTCATGAGCAAGTCATCGATTTGATATTTTTCTAGTCTTTGAGTAGGTTGTTGACATCTTCACCAAACCTTTCACTGAGATAAATTTAATTCATGTACAAGATCTTCTTGGGCGTGGTCTACATCAACAACTTCATCATCTTTGTGGGGGATTTCTAGCCTCTTCACTTTTTCATGTCTCTCTTTTGGGGGATTTTTTTCCACTTTGGGTTTTCTCCTTTTACTCTATCTTTTTAAATATTGCATTGTACATGGGTACCTCATCAAGCCTTGTTGATGGGACCCACTTTCATTTTCACTTCGCCCACCTAAGTTGCACTTATGGGGTGGTGTTAGTGTAGGATTTAGTTTCCTCGCTTTATTTGTATTATCTTACTCGGGATATTCCACCTCACTTGGAGTTTCCCTACGAGATATATAATATGCTTTCTTAGGTGTACACTTGACTACACTATTCTAGGTGTTGGTTACCACTTGACTACACTACTCTAGGTGTTTGTTACTACTTGACTACACCATTATAGGTGGTGGTTACCTTCATTCTAGGTGGAGATTGCCATGATTCTAGGAGGAGGTTACACATTCACCTCCTATATGTACATCTCTTGCACTATTATATTTGATTGTAATGACTTGCAACTATTTCGAGGTACTGCAATTATCTCTCTTGTATTTTTTGTAATTTGTAGTCTTGTATGCATGCAATGTTTTGTCTTGTAACAATTCACATCCCGCATCATTTACTTGTGCATTCTTTCAACCAGAGATACGTGGCACTTCTCCAATACTTAAGAACTCAATTTCAAATTCCCCTTTCATGATGATATATGGAATTAAATTAATTAGGCTTACACTCTCATTAGAGCCCACTCTTTAAGAAATTTCTCATCAACTAGAAGTGGACCATCAAAATTCTAGAGAATTCAAGTTCTGATCTAATGGAAGTCAAAAATAAGCACATAGACAAACTTTAGGAACATCAACTTCAAGAGGTTATTTGATAGGTGTGGCACCATTCAAAGGTTTGAAATTGGTGATCTAGTAGGGTTCATTTTAGGGGTGAATATTCATACATGTACGAATATTAGGATTTTGAAGTTTGAAATTAGAATTTTTTTGCCATCGTACGGTCACGGGTTCACCAAAATTTTATGGGTCATAAATAAATTTGACCCTAATTTCGCCTTACTGTTTCCACTAAGGGCCGACCAATGTTGGTATATTTGTCATTATGTTATAATATACTATTATATATATGATTAATTCACCATAATGTAGTAATACAATATAATTCCAAAATTTGTTTAGTTTTAGATCCGAAGTCGAAGCATGAGAATGCTACCGAAAGCGGAAACATAAACGAGGGCACCGTGTGACAACGTAATAATATGTCATTCCGTACCACCATTTGTGATGCCGGTTGGCATTGATATTGTGACAACGTCCCGGCTCTGGAAATGATTGCATGTTACCGACGGAAACCCACATTTTAAGGCATCCAACAATGTGTAGGAGATCTTGTATGCCAACATTGTTCGCGATCCCGACCGATGACAAGGCTATGTGTTTATTGATGTCCGACAACGTAATGAGAATGCGCTGCCGGGTGAGAACATCCATGAGGGTACCACACGTCAGTACGTTGCCCTCACCGGAAGGTAACAAATTTTGATTACCAAACGGGACCACATATATGCAAACATTTGGCAACATGAATTTTTTTTTGCATTTGCCACAATCCCGAACCCTCATTTCCTAAATTCACCAACAATGAGAATACTTTTTTTGGAACATTCGCCATCCATTCTATAACTTTTGTGAGGGCCAGGAGGGCGCGGGACTTAAAATGAACTCTGTGACCTAGTGTTGAAGTGGGATTCTCACCGTGCCAAATCACAGGAAGCATTCCATGTTTGAAACCATATAGAGTGGACCTTATGAAATTACTTCATCCAAATAAAAGAATGCATTTGAACTCTCAAAACTCGATTGATAACATGTGCACATTCCCCTCAATTCAATAATGATAGTCAAAATTCTGTGCACTTATTTTCATTATAGTCAAAGCAGCATCATTTCGTATAACCTTTAACATACAATTAAAATATAAAAATCAAATCTTATATGTTTGGGATTCGGGAATAATTAAAGAAAGGTTCGCACTGCGCACAGTCCTCCATTAATAATGCACATTCATATTATTACCTAATATGGAAATAATATATAGCCGTTCTCGGCGCTCGATCGATCACGGTGCCATTATTTTAATTCGTGTTAATCCATCAACTTATGCATTTATTTGGCAAGGAAATGTTCAGTTTTGATTTGACAAACCAAATGATATCGGGCCACTTATGTGCCGTCATTCGTGTAGCATTTACTGCTGACATAAATTGAGTTCTTGGCGCTCCATCTACTTCTTTAATATAATTATCTTTTACACGAATTGGGCTAAGTACATGGTTGTTTTATTAGAGATTACTAGATTAGAAGATCATTTCAACAATATTTTCATCTCTCTCAAAAGATTAGAATACATACTCCTGAAAGACTTTATTTTTAGAAAAGTAATTTAAATTGCACGGCTAGCTTTCTGTTTTCTTTTCGGGAGTAAGATGGCAATGCAAATAACGTTTATTTTTTTCGCTGAAAACATGTAAACCTTGACATAACAAGATAACAGACCTTACTTTGTATATAGCATTACTTTGTATATTTACAACAATAAATCTCTTTTATACAATGTATTCTTCTATAAAAATCTAATTGAACGTTTCTTACCGTTTAGAACCTTAATAATTAGACATTATTTATTGGGTCTTATTTATGGACGAGTATTCAAATTCACCAAGTTATCATCTTGCATCAACTAAATCCTAGGTAGTAATGAGGTATATTTGTAAGCCTTGTTACATTAGAGGATTCAAAATGATTTGGCTAGTTCTATGTAACCATGCAAGAGTGCATTATTGTTCCCTCCTTATGTGTAAAATTCTACATAGGCCTTGGATATGCAACAATCTTTATTTGAAGATCTTGTAAGGTATGTAGAATTTTTTTGTAAACTCATTTATATATTTAGTTCCACACAATTTCACAAGTTTATGAGGAATTGCGATGTCATGAAAAACCTCATACGTCTTCAAATTAGTATGAAATTCCTATAAATTCAAGTGCACACTTTTTTCTCTAAATTTCTATGTAAGTATTCATCGATTTAAACACTATGCATTCCATGCAAGGCTTTGTTTGAGATTTTTGTGAAAAATTCTACAAAAATTGTGATTTTTGAGAGAGCTATTATTTGCAAGTTATTTAAAAGGTTGCTTAGCTTCATATCAAGTGTATGTGTACAGAATAGGGTCAATACATCGATATGAAAATATTATTTTCGTGTTCAACATGCCTTAACTAACATGAATGTTTATGCATCACCTTCACAACGTAGAGTTTCATATTGTCTTATCCTTTCACTTGGATGAGAAGCACTATGCGATGGCTACTTTCTTTTAAGTGCAATCTCAATAGTCAATATAATGTGGAAAGATACATCTTTTACTTATGTGCATGTTGATTTTGATTGGAAATGCTTTGGGGAAATGTTTGGACATTGATAAAAACAAAACTATGTACTCGCACAACTTAGTATCATGTTTTGGTAGATCTCGACACATCGGTTGATCTATTAGCTATGATGGAATTTAGGGTTTTGGATCGGATTCGGTCCCAACCAATGGACTATGAAGGGTTACCCTTCAGATGTAGGAAATGCTTTGGCCTAGGTCACTTAGCTTAAATGTAAGAGTGTGAAACATAAGATGAATGGGAAATCTTGGTGGAAGGATCTTCAACTGGTATGATGATTGTTGTAGGTGATACGATTATTTCTCGGAAGATTTAGAACTCGGAAGTAGATCATACTCAACTATTGGTTGGGACTCCTCTTTCCCCTCTTGATGTGGGGGTCGATGGGTCATTTTATTTTTAGCCTACTTTGGAAAAAATGTTTCCTTTAGGATCGACCTTTGGTTACATTAAAAATGGAATCTTGAAGGATTCAAATGTTGGTAAAAATGAGTTTTTGGAGGTCTTGCTTCCAATACATTGAGATGAAATCTCAAATCCTAATAAGAGTGAGGTTGGACAGTTGTGCACGTAAAAGAAAGGAAAGACTCTTTACATTTTAGAACTTATGCCTTTGATAGGAGATTCAAGATACATTACCCTACCATTTTGCAAAAGAGTATTGATGCATTCACCTCCTATGAGGAGAAAAATCTGAAGATATTTATGAAATATGATTAAAAAGGTGGGAAATCCTTACTATTGCTTTGAAAACAAGTGAAGTAATTTCCCCTACAAATCGATATGGAGTTTAGAGAGGGCCAAAGCATTATGCCTAATAATTCCCAAGTCAATGAAACCTACGACCAAATATGGATGGGAATACGAAAAAGGCCACCTCTACTTCTAACCCCTATGTCTCCTTGGCGTAACAAAGAACTTCAAGACCCCGTTGAATTTGAAAAATGGGAGAGGAAAATAGAAAGAGGAGCCGGGTACAATACATCCGAGCTTAAGCATTGGAATATCTGATTTTAGCCATTTGATCTCGAGCAATCAAATGGAATGCGTAACCTATGATCCCACTTTTGAAGAATGAGTTTGTAGAGGGACTTACAAACAAGTAAGTTTTGGGGGAATGATGAGGCCATAATATGTCCAATTAATGTATAATATATGATCTCATAATACTCTCCTTTTGATTAAAGTTGATTCCATCATGTGAATTTTAGTTGATCCGATATGGGTTAGGATGTAACTGTCTGTCTTTTGATTGATTGTGATCCTAATGTTAAAAATCTGAAATTCCTAACATAGTGTGTGTTTAAATTCAGTTTTGTAATAAAAGCAGCTATAATCAGTTGAGGAAATGAAGCGAGGTGGCATTCAATATGTTTTTATAGCATCTATTCCTACATAGATTAGTTCCAAAACTTCCAAGCTAGTTCCAGAACTCCATCACATAGTCATCATTTAGTTTCGAACTCAGAATTTAGTTTCAGAATTTTTGGATTTAGTTTTAGAACTCCTGGGATAGCTCCGAAACTCTCTCGGGTTGGTGCTTAACAATATCCTATGGTTCTGGAACTTCTCCAAAGTTCTCGAACTGATGGGAGTTATCTATTTTAAACCACATCCAGAAATTTTACATCTACAATCATGAAGGATGAGAAGATTTCTGAATGTAGATCCAAGAAGAGTTATCCTACAACTATCTGATCAACCGCCATCTGAATTAGCATCTATTCTGGGCATGATTCGATTTCATCAAAATCATTGAGATAGATGTGATTGTAAAATGTATATAAAGAAGACCTGTATTAGATAGAGATAGAAGAAGATAGATATAAAACAAAGAAATAGATTAAGTATCCAAATCCAATACATTTTGTAATACTGAATGTTTTCATCAATAAAATAGCCATTCTAATTTGAGAGAATTCTGAGTTGTTAAAATATTGATTCAAGGAGGAGCAAGGGCCCACTCCCCTAAGGACCAGGGTATTTGTTTATTTGGTATTTATATTACTTTATCAAATAGCTTAGATTTTTAATTTTGTATTGTTTCAGTTCTTTTAATTAAATTATGTTGCATACTTGTTCCTGCAGGTGTTTAGATAAATATTTATATTTCTTGCAATTGTTTTCAAGCATTTTAATCTGAGTGTTTTCTTTCAAAAGCAAGAGTGTTTATTTTCCAACAGCAAGTGTGTTTCCATTCTGCACGGTGTGTTTCCTTTCAGAAGCTTTCAAAGGTGTTTTATTTTCAGCAAGTTTTCATAGTTTGATTTGAATAAGGTTTTACCAAGGAATTCGTTAGACACTAAAGAGATCCCCCAGAAAATATAAAAATAGTTACAATCAACTACTAAATTAGTTAAAGTACTCTTGTTGCATATAACTTTAGACACACCCCTGGTTTGATATGACATCAACAAGAAGTTGATTAAATGAAGGGAATAACAACATCCATCATTTTTGGCGCCGTTTCGGGAACACCAGTTGGAATTTTCTAATTAAGTATTAGCAAGAGCAATGTAACATACATTTAATAGTTGAAGAATCTTCCCTACTATATCACAAAATATATGAGTAGACCAAGAGACTCACGGGGTAGATTCCTTCCAAAAATATTCACAAGAATTCATAACATCCTCTAATCAAAGTAAGGAAATTGATCAAGAATTAGAGGCACCACCATACCCTTGTCGAAAAGAAACAAAATTACCATTTTTGGAATTCTTAGATTAGACACTGAAGGGAGTAGAAATTTTAGGAAAAGGCTTACTAGCCAAGATCCATTGAGGATAAGTTTTAATTCTCAATTGAGTAGTCAACCTCCTACTCTTGATTTTTCACCTTCCCAAAGCATACAAACTTACCACATTGATCATGAGGAAAATTCGTAAAATATTTTTGAAATGGCACGAGAAGTTGAGGGAGTACCTGATAGGACCTTTACTTATCCAATTTAATTGGGAGATGATGACACATCAATGAAAAATATCTCACCGCACATTACCCATCTTCGAGGGATGTCATCTAAAGATCCCACCAATTTCTGTTTGAATTAAAGGAACTATGTCGACCTATGATTATAAAATAGATAATCAAAAACTCAAGTTGTTTCCATCCACTTTTACAGGATGCAAAGAATGATATGCTTCATGGGATTAACATCCAACTCTATTAGCACTTGGATACAAATGGAGACTTCCTTCCTAGATAAATACCAAGATTATTGTAGAGGGAGAAATAGGAAGGAAGAATTTTAAAATCAAGCAGAAGATGACGGAAACATTGAAGACTATTTACACAGATTTCTCTTTGTTAGCAAAATATGTGGATTTGTGCTTACAGAGGAATTAAGTAAAACTATTTTTTCAAAGGTTTGGATGAAAATCTAGAGAAGACCTTAACTTGATAGGGGGGAGATATTGAGCAGATAAGAATGAATGAAATTAAAAAGATTTGTAGAAGCTATTCTAGAACAAGAGGTGGACCTAGAAAGGAAAAATCAGTAAAAAGTTTGAATCTAGATATGAACAAACTAATGGATGAATTAGAAAACTTTAAAACAGACATTTTAGTGCAATTAACCTCTACTATGAATGGATTACAAGCTAAAGAAAATTCCAAAATTGAACCATTGGCTATGTATTGTCCTAGATGCAGAAGAAGCATACCTTAAGAGATTGTCCTTTGGATAAAATAGAAATATGTCTTATCTATGAATCTACGTAACATGATACTGAGATGTTTGTTCTTTACTTCCTATCATTAAAAATTAGCTTAAACAAACCAATGCCGATCGACAACTAAAAATTGAATTTTGTTCAAAAACAACCTAACAAGGATAATTTATGCCAAGATCAGCTCCTAATCCATGGACAATGCCATGGGTTGCTCAGGTAGTACCAAAAAACTAGGGACAACCACCTTGGGTACCTCAACCAACTTGGAACCCTCAAGATTGGGCAAATCAAGCCTCGGTATGCTTAGGGACATCAACAACCATGGGTTGGTCAAGGAAATCCTTATGCTTGGTCACAACCTAGATGGAACCCTAATTATTCCCAAGGAAGAACATATCCAAATAAGAATCAATGTGCCATCATGGATCCCCTACGTAATACACAAAATGAGAATGTAGTCCAAACATAAATGCCAACACACATGGTAAAGAAACCCTAAAACAAACAAACAACTTGTTTATGGAACAAACTAGAAATATCAGTTGATTTACATGCTATGGATTGTAAGGATATTCAAACTAGATCTAGAAAAATCATTAACATCCACCCCTTATAATAACTAAAATGACAGAATAAAATGAAAAATCTAGCATTGGTGTTCCAAAAGAGGAGATAGAAAGAAAAGAAAAGGGGCCAGATAGCAACATTATTGAGACTCCATTTCCTAAGAGATTCAGAGAAGATATGGAAATCAAGGAGTCTGAATTGGTTTAGGAGTTAAGGAAATTGAATATTGAAATACCACTACAAGCAATTAAAGATATTCCGTAATCGAATAAATCGATCAAAATGTTATGCATGAAAATCCCGAAGAAAGAGACAAGATCCCAAGACTATCAAAGTAGATGAGAAACTTGCTGATTTATTAGCAGGAAAACTACTACTTCCCAAATACGGAGATCCTGAAGTCCTTGTTATTTCGTCTCTATAGGAAACAAGGAAGTACATAATGTTTTCATAGATTTGGGAGCTGATATTAATATAATGACAAGTGGACACTCTAAAAATATTACCATTAACAAGTATACAACCTACTAATACCATATTGTAGATGTAGATCAATCAGTAGCAAAACAAGAAGGAATTATTAAAGACGTGGCGGTTATGGTAAAGTCATGAGAATATCCAGTTGACTTTCTTATATTGCAACTAAAAGGTAAAACATTGGGTTTTCCCATTATTTTGGGCAGACCATGGCTAGCTACATTGCTTGTTTGATTGATTGTAGGTCAAGTGATATGAAAATCTCAAATGGTAAGAACTCTAAACAAATTTCCTTATATCCTACCGCACAACCTTTTACTGATAGTCATGAACAATTGTGGGTTGATTCTCCTAAAATTGATAAGAAAAATTTGTCTTCTTTGGCTATGATCACATGCAGATCATGTAAGAGAAGTAGAAGGGATGATTAATCCACCATGGATGAGAACCTGCTATCTTTAGTGCAATAGAAATAGTTCTGGAACTTCGCGAACTTACTTCCAAAACCGAGGAACTTAGTTCGAACCCGTGGACTTAGTTCGAGAACATACGGCTATAGTTCCGAACCTCGACAACAAAGTTCTTTGATTGAAAATGATTTCATTCCGGAGGAATGATATTTCTCATGGGGAGAGGATGAATCAGTAGCTTCCTCAAGTACATCAGAAGTGGTGAAGAATTTCTGGAAAGTAGTAGTGATGAGGAATTTGGCCCGCAAAGAGATAAGTATCATTATTCTCATTAGTGTCCTCTTTCCAAAATTCCGTCTCAAGGAAATTTTGGAGATGTTCATACAAGGCATATGTTGTTACCACATGCATGACCATTAAATACTTTAATGAAGCCCTTTCCACAAATCACTCCATCACATATTGGAACCAAACATGTTGAAATTCAACTAGGTAAAACTTTAAACATTAATAGCTGGTTGAAAAGGGATGAAGAAGCTAAATTGTTTGATGTTCTAAAAAATCATACTAAAGCTTTTACTTGGGATTAAAAGATATGAAGGGAATTCATCCAAGTATTTGCACTCATTACATCTATACCGAAAACACTAAACCAAGTTAAGCAGCCTCAAAGAAGGATTAACCCAACGTTAAGGGATATAGTCAAACAAGAAATTGAAAAACTATTACAAGTAGGTTCCATTTACCCTATCTCAGTATAGCCAATGGGTATCTCCTGTTGTAATTTCCTCAAAAATAACATAGAATGGAGAATATGTGTTGACTATAGGGAACTAAACAAAGCCACAATGAGAGATTATTTTCCTTACCATTCATAGCTCAAGTCCTAGACAACCTTTCTGTAAACAATACTTTTCTTTCTTAGATGGCTTTAGTGGATACAATCGATCGTAGTTGCATTTATTGAGGATCAGAAAAACTACATTTACATGTCCGTGGGGAACCTTTTCCTATAGAGTGTTACCATTTGGTTTAAGCAATGCTCCTGCAACTTTCCGAGAGAGTCCGTTCTTGCCATTTTTGCTGATCTAAAAATGATTGTGTTGAAGTATATATGGATGACTTAACCGTACGTGGAGATACATTTGAAGATCCTTTGAGAAATATAGACAGAGTGTTAACAAGATGTGAACAACACAACTTGTCTCTTAGTGATGAAAAATGTTTGATGATGGTCGATGAGGGAATTGTATTAGGACACCATATTTCATAAAAAAGAATTCAGTGGATAAAAAAATTAGGATCATTTCATATTTACCTATCCCTCATACTCCCACAAATATCAAATCATTTCTAGGACATGCTGGTACTATAGACGCTTTATAAAAGATTTTAGTAAAATTGCTGCTCCCATGTTTAATTTGCTAACCAAGGACCTGTGAATTTCATTGGGATGAAAATGCCAAAGCATGCTTTTGAAGAAATTAAAAAAATTAATCGTGCCCTAATATTGAGAGGTCATAATTGGGAAAATTCATTTCATATCCAAACAGATGCCTCAAATTATTCCATTGGTGCAAGATTGAACAAAAAGATGAAGAAGGAAAGTGTATGCCATTTGTTATCTTAGCAAGAATCTTACTCCCACCGAAAATAATTACACCACCACTAAAAAGGGATTTCTTCTGTAATTTATGCAATCAATAAATTTAGACATTATATTACACGGTATAAGATATTTATATACACAGATCATTCAACAATTAAGTATTTAATGAACAAACCAATAGTTGGAGGAAGATTCATTAGATGGTTATTAATTTTACAATAATTTGATATTACCATTGTGGACAATCCAGTAAATCTAATGTGGTAGCTGATTTTCTATCAAGACTAACCAGCACAGAGGAACAAGATCCAGTCAAGGATAACTTTCCAGATGAACAACGTTTGCAATCTCAGCAAGTACACCATGGTTTGATGATATGTAAAATTATCTTGCAACAGGAAGTTCCCTCCTTCTTTCACTAAGAAACAAACAAAGAAGTTATTAAAAACCAGCGCACAATTCAAATGGTTAAATGGAATTCTATTTAAGTGTGGTCCCGATTTTGTCTTCACAGGCAGTGTGTAAGAGAGGATGAAATCTTTGACATCCTCTCTGAGTATGTCATGATGAACTAGGTGGAGGACACTATTTAGTAAAAAGAATAGCTCATAAGATACTTGGCATTGGTTATTAATGGCCATCTCTCGACAAGGATGTGAAAAGATATATCAAGAGGTGTGATCCTGTCAAAGGATGGGATAACCAACTTTCACCAATGAAATGCCTCTTCACCTCAAGTTGTGGTTGAACCATTTGAGAGATGGGGATTGGATTTTTTTGGTCCCTTTAATCCTCCTTCACAAGGGAAGGAATATATTCTTGTATGTACCGACTATGTAACAAAATGGGTAATGCAAGCATTGACAAATGCCACTAAGGAGTTAGTTGCATTTCCTTTCGGGAACATAATTATGATCAAGTTTGGAGCACCAAGGAGCATAGTTTCAGATCGGGGACCACAATTCATGTCTAACATGATCCAAGATTTCAATAGGTATTACCAAATCAATCATAGGAAGTCATATCCTTACCATCCACAAATCAAATGAACAAGCTAAAGTAACAAACAGAGAATCGAGAACATCCTTACCAAAATGGTTGAAGCTAGGAGAAAAGATTGGGTAAAGAGACAACTGAAGCTGTCTGGGTGTATAATACAACTTGGAAAACTACAAATAGGGTGTTCACCATATGAATTAGTCTATGGGAAAAGCCCTTGTTGCCTATATAATTTGAACTTTAGACATTGAGGACAACAAAGAAGGTGGAAATTGAATTAAATGCAACTCAAAAAGAAAGAATCCTTTAACTCAATGAGTTGGATGAATTAAGGTTGGAAGAACTTTAGCAGACATAGATGATTCAAGAGCAAAGGAAGCAATGGCATGACATACATATCAAGAAAAGACAATTCAAAGTAGGAGATCGGGCATTACTGTTTGACTCTAAGTACCAACAGCTCAAGGGAAAATTAAGAACCAGATGGTTGGGACCTTATCAGATTGATCAGATTTTTGACAATGGTTCTATTCAGTTACTTCCCATTGATGACAATAAAACACTCTTGGTCAATGGACATAGGCTGAAACTCTATAGGAAGCCTCCCACTAAGAATGAATTTTTGAGGAAGATTGAAGTAGACAAAGAATTTGATCATATGGAAGAACTCAGTTCTTCCAAAATGATCAAATAATTAGATGATAGATCCAGAATAAAGGGAAGAAGATGAAAACCAGCAAATGGTGTCTTCTTCCCCAAAAAATAATAAATAAAAATATAAAAAAATTCTCTCAAGGTCAATTGAAAACCAGCAAATGGCGGTTGACCTCTTTTTGGCTAGTTCAAATAAAGGAATTATTTTGAATTCCAGCTGTCTTATCTAATCATGTTTTATTCCACTTGTAGGAATGACGAGTCATCATAACAAAAGGCTTACATCATCAAGGATGGTAATTATGTCTTTTAACTTATTTAGGTTGATTAAATGTTTCGCATGTGTGATGTGACTTAATTTAAAAGGTAGGTATGATGAATCATCTATTTATACATTATGATTACAAGTGTGTAATCATGATATTGATTTGAATGTAATAAGTGGTGGCATGGTTATCATTAGTAATCATTATTGTGAACATCAAGTGAGATAAAGATTCGAAGTATCTTGAGGAAGGAGCAGCGAATTGAGTTTGTATTTCAGCAAAGAAGAAAGAGAATTAAGACGTTCGTAGCCGAGAACTAAGGTTCTACAAACCTTAAAACAAGAGGTTCCATAGCAAATTGCTAGTTCCGTAGCTAAGGAGAAGGACTACAACTAATTCACATGAAATCAAGGAGACATAACTCAACCCGATATGGGGATTAAGAAGAAATCAGAACTAGAGGACGCTTCCCAACCGCTCATAGATGAAGAAGTAACATCCATCTTTGAGCACGCAGATGGCTTGAATTCTGAAGAAATTTTCAAAACATAATGACGAATTTGGTAAGAGAATTTGTCATAAATCTAGAATAGACTAGAAAAAAAGTACAAAATGTTTTTATTCTTTTTCTATAAATACCGTAAGCAATGTGTCCTGAGTACCCATTGTTCATGTCCCACAACCTCGTAAAGGGGACTTTGAAAGAATGGTTGAATTCTTGTTGCAAGAAGAAAAAATGAACCTCAAAGATATCTATAATACAAATAAAATCATAAAAAGGGTTAGAAGGGCTAATTTTTCCCAAACCCTTTTGACAGGTAGCATTCTGGATAATTAAATATTTCACTTGTGAGGGTCGGCTTTTGGTTTTGGGGAAAGAAGTATTAAAAATGCTCATATATCTGAAGTATAGAGTCGCCAAGCCTAAATACATAATAAACCTCCTAGGGTTTCTTTTTTATTCCATCCATACCATCGCTTAGAGATATTCCTGGGGTGTTGGAACAATTAGACATCATGGTCTAATTCACTTCATATGTCAGCACCATTTCTCGTCAAATAGAATGGAGAATAAATTTGGGACAAATTTCTTGGCAAGTTCAAGAAAACCCTAATATTATCATAAGGACAATTCCAGCCCCATTCTCTCCTTCAAACCTAACTCCGAAATTGATGCCCCGTATAAGGATAGAGGGAAATGGAAAGAGAAAACATACCAAGGAAAAGAAGGTCGATGAGGAAGATAAAACAACATAGCCTTCAGTACCTATGAGGGAAGTTCCTTCTTCCACAACAGCCTTTAAGAACCAATATCTATCTCTGACGATGATAGCTCACCCACACAAGAACCAGAAAGAACAATAAGAAAAAGTTCTAGAGGGAAGTTCACTATTGGGCATGTTGAACTTCCCTAGATAATAAAAAATCATAAGTGGTCAAGGGGAACTCCAGAAGTAAAGAGTGAATAGAAAAGGATGGAAGAGGAAGCTGCTGACATTTTGGGTAGCATGGCCATGACTCCACCTGGGCCAAGTCACAATGAAATGGAAAGAGGAGAAGAGAGATTTGATGATCAATATTTTCAAGAGTTGGTTGAACCTTCAGCAGTGCCACATGAAGAAGAAGAGTTGGCATCTAGGATAAGAAAAGGAAATTTTCCTTTAATAGAGGAAGAATTCCAAACTCCTCAAATAATTTCAGAGGAAGAGGAAAGACAACAAGTTAAACATGCTCTATTTTTGTCTAGAGAAAAGCTTATTATCAAAGAAAAATATGAGGAATTGGACTTCCTCAAACTTAAATTGGAACAAAGGGAAACGCTCATTGATGAGCTAACAACTCAGCTTGCAGCCAGAACTGAGGAATTATCAGCAACCAAGAAGTAGCTGATAGAAAAAGAGGAAGAGTTCCAGACTTCTAGAAAATAGAGTGTTGTGTCCACAACCTCTACATAGACTGAGTTGACCTATTTTCCACTGAAACAACAATGGGATGATATTTGCAAAGAGCTCAGAGAAGCCAAAACATCAAATAAAGAATTAAAGACCAAAATGGAGGAAGAGATGAAGGCAAGAAAGGAATGGGAAGAAAAAATTTATGAGGAAGGAAATAAATATAAATGTCTTGCCAAAATTCATATGGTCTCAGTATTATGAGTGAGAAATTGCTTACCCGGGCAGGAGACCTTCTCCTACATATAGTGTGTTTTGGAAGAGTAGTTCATTCGTTTAGTAGTTGTCAAGAGTTCATGTGGGTCATGCACATGAACTACAAGATGAATCTGAATTCATGGCAACTTACTCTCTATCTAGCCTTGAACAGAAAAATCTCCTATGTGAATTTTATCTTTGCAATTATATGCTACAGAAAAATACAGGATTCATGATTAACTTATATGTAGGGGAGAGCCAGCTTAATGCATTTATCTCTCTTTTGCAAAACCAAATTGCATGGAAGGAAAGAGAATCTGAATTTTTATTGAAAGCTAGCTCAACAGGCCTATGAATGAGAGCTCATTACGGTAAACCTTTCCGCCTTCCTCACAAATTTTAGAAATTACGCCTTTGATAAGAGATTCAAGACACATTACCCTGCCATTTTGCAAAAGAGTATTGATGCATTCACCTCCCATGAGGAGAATTTTTGAAGATATTTATGAAGGATGCTCAAAAAGGTGGGAACTCCTTACCGTTGCTTTGAAAATAAGGGAAGTAATATCCCTACGAATCTGATATGTAGTTTAGAGAGGGCCAAAGCATTATGCACATAATTCCCAAGTCAATGAAACCTATGGCCAAATATGGATGGGAATGCGAACAAGGCCACCTCTACTTATTACCCCCATGTCTCCTTGGCAAAACATAAAACCTCAAGACCCTACTCAATTTGAAAAATAGGAGACGAAAATAGAAAGAGGAGATAGGTACAAAGACATCCGAGATTAAGCATTGGAATATCCGATTTCAGCCATTTGATTCGAGCAATCAAATGGAATGCGTAACATATGATCCCACTTTTGAAGAATGAGTTTGTAAAGGGACTTACAAACAAGTAAGTTTGGGGGAATGATGAGGCCATAACATGTCGATTAATGTATAATATATGATCTCATCATACACAACATAGCCCACAAACTAAAGAATTTCAATGACAAACGAGGCAAGACTAATTTGAGCACCAACATAAGCTTTGACTCGGAGATGGGCACTCCTGTGAGTGCCACAAGAACAAATAGTAGACCAAGTGCAAGAAATAGACCATTGGGCAAAAAGTCAAAGAAAAAGCTTGTAGAGTAGAACAATAATAATCAACTCCCCCAAGGACGAACCGAGAAAATGCAATAGATGGATGTAACTCTAGATGAGTGATAATAGAATATGATGCTAAGTAGCTCATTATGGTCTCATAACTTTATATTTATAGGGATCTCTTGCTCTAATTTCATAATTAACCCGAAAAGGTTGACTACAAGAACGTTAAATATGAAAATTAGATAGAAGAGGCCCATAAAGTGGCACCAAAGTTCTGAAGGATCGGGAACTTCCTGTGTGGGACCAAGGTGCCTATAGGCGCCCTAGATAACGCTAAAATAACGTGGGATGTCAGAAAATGGCTAGGCATATGGGTGTAATAGGTCACAAATTATGGAATAAAATAAATAAAATGGCAAAAAGGATGGTGGTTGATTAGTACTTTCTTCACTTAAGAACCTTCTACATAGTAGTATGAGATCTGGATAAATAAATGTCTAAAGTGCATTATTGTTTGACGAAAATAAGAGGAGTAGATTGCTGCAATTGGACACATAAAATATTGAAATTGCGGGATGATCCTTTACTAGTGTGCCAGGACAAGATTGGGGTGCCTAGGCATTAGGGACTTCTGTTGGGTGCCCGCGATGTGCAAAATCTCATAAACTAGTTGTTGTGTAGCATTAGTGTTGCTAACCTTTGGTTTTGGTTTCTCATACGTCACTAGGTGATTACTAAATTATCCTATAACTTGCAAAGAGAAGATGACTTGTAATAACCTCAAACTACATCAGATCCTGAAAATAAAAGATGCAATATGGGAGTCGATGACCCGACGGTCACCCAACAAAGTGAGCTTATGAATAAATGTTGCACTACATCTCGGACTCTATGTATTTCTCATGTGCGTGTGTATAAATCGTACTCTAGGAAGCCCTTGTGCAAGTGCACATGATAGCAGTGTTAGCTAGATGTATCAATGTAAATAGATGTATGGATGGAAAAATGAACTTCCCCTCTTATGCGTGTATGTAGGAAATGAAGTCTCTTGTCCCTTGAATGAGTGCTACATGGATTCCTTTTGATTCTCTTAGATGCCTTTGGATGTAACCTTAGGTGATGATAACAGATGCTTAGAGCTTGGTCATTTATTTTGGTCATATAGCTTTGTATTTATACGATTCCCTTGTTTGAATTTTATAATTGACAACTAAAATTCCAACCCATAGTAAAATGAGATGCCCAAAATATAAAAGAGGCCCAAAAGAGGCGAGTAAGATAGAAAGAGGTCGGGGCACCCATAGAGGACGAGGGTACTGGGCACTTTGGAATCTTGGCTAGGTGTTGGTGTCTAGAGTCATGAAAATAAAGCAATAAAGCTCAGATCGGGATATAAGGTGTAAAAGATCATAAAGAAGACCAGAAAAAAAGTAAAGAGGCCAAATATAACTGTCAAATACTAGTTTTCTTGCTTATGAATCATGTAGTGCCCACTTCCCTTTGACACCTTTTTGATAATAATCATGATACTACTGATTATATTATGGACACGATTATGGACCTTATTATAGTATGATGTTAGATGTTAGATCATGGATTATTGTTGACTTGATTCAGTTATGATGCATGATGATTATTAGAGACATTTTGGATATTGATGATGATATATTGTTTGACATGGTTATATTATGGATGTTGTGTGGACTTGTGATATTTGGATATTGTGAGTAGACCTAGAAATGGAAATTATTGGATGATGATATAGTTGTTGATAAAACCATAAATGATATTGTTAAATTTCTTTGATGTTGTTGTGATTCATACATCTAAATGATTTTGGGAATTATATTTATACTATTTTGGATGTTCTGATATGGCCATGAGGCCGAAGGAGGTATTTGTGTTTTGTAGGTTAAAATATCACAAAAAACATTAGGGGATTGGAGACCAACCACAAAGTGGAATTCTAGATGAATTCAACAAGGTCACCATGTAAACTAGTATTTTTGTGCGTGTTTGCGTGTGTTAGGATTCCCATGGGGGATCACCTTTAATTGTGACCAAGGAGTTTTACGTATTCCTTTTATTTTGGTCCCTTTGTTTATGTTTGCATGTGTTTATTTTGTGGTCCTTTTACCCCTTTCATTATTCATTAAATGGTGTGCAAATATTGTGAGTAATCATGTTGTTAAGCTAGTTAAATAAAACATGTCATAAGAAAGTAATTAATAGAGTTGTTGGCCATGATTAAAGATGTATAAGTGACGCATAAGTTAACTTTTGAGTGTGAAACACTCCACCTTCTTCGAAATTCGAAATTGTCCTTGGAGGATGATTTTGGAAGCTTGTGGGACAAGTTAAACTTGTCCCATACCTCTTAAATTTAATTACCAACCATACCTACAAGTTGGGAGTTGAGATTAGAATTTTGTGATGTTTTGAGAAGGCAAATTGTAGGTTTTAATTGCACTTTTCTTACATGATTTAATTTCAATCCTTTAGGTTGTGGGTTGGATTTGAGTGTGTAAGTAAACTGTCATATTAGTCACCCACCTATTTATTATGCATTGGAGAATGAAGTTGAATTTTTGGGTTGGGGTTGAGGAGGTGTGGTGTGACATCCTACATGGATCCACCTCATCCTCTTCTCTTCCTCTTCTATAAAATTCAATGGCTTGCTTTGTTTTGAGGTTGCTTCACTTTGGAGACTTCATTTTCTTGGGTGAATTCTTTTGTTGTTTTGGAGCTCTTGCTTGAAGAAGTTTTGGGAAGATTGATGCATGCTCAGTGCTTGGCTATTTTTTAATTTCTTGCATTGGGATAAAGCTTGCTGTTTGGAACATGGAACAACTCCATCATGGAGAAGTAGGAGCTTGACTCTTGAAATTCTCTTCTTTTATGAATGTAAGTGTTAATGTATGAATGTTTTGGCATGGTTGTGGCGCTCGTTGGGTAGATGGCCTAAGAATGGTGTAGGAGAATACTATGAGATTATTTTGTGGGAGGCACAAGTGTGTTTTAGGGAGGTATAAGAGTGGAGGGAGTTGGGATTTGGGTTCCACCTTACAAAGAAATAGCTTGCATTTCTTTACTCATTCTAGAGTGCCATAAGAGGTTGGGAGGCATAAGGAGATGTGAGGAATAAGGGGTACTTGGGGAGGCATAAGGGCATTTTAGGGATTTGAAATTATATATATATATATATATATATATATATATATATATATTGGTGGTTTGTTCTTAGGTGGTGATACCCATTTCCCCTTTAGGAAGCATAAGCAACATCCCCCATAGTTTCTTGCTCATTTGGATTTCTTGATGAAGCCTCAGTAATATTTTTCATGTTTTAATGTAGTTGTAAACTGCATTCTGTTTTGGACTGTGTTTTTATTGTGAAAATGTTTCTTGTATGTTTGTAGAAGCTTGTTGTTTCCATGAGTTAGATCACATCCTTTATTGCATTGTGGTTAGGCTCGGGGACCAATGAAGAAGGATGGATTCTCCTCTTCATTGGATGTTTTGGTTGGGTGGAGAGCGTTTCCTTTCCCTACTCTTGTTGTGATCAAATTGGAAGAATGAGAAATCTGCATGTTGCTATTCTCGAGTTGAGATATAGATAGTTTGGTTTGTGATTCTAAGTGAAATGAAATATTATCAGAGCCCCTTTCCCACTTGAAGTGGATGATCTTTGTATTCATTATCATGGAAAGATACTATGTATTGGCAATGAAAGTGGAAATTTGAAATGTAAAAGAGTTATACTTTGTATTCTGTGTTGGAAAGAATGAGAAAGAATGATACATGTTTTGTATGTTGTAATTTGAAATCAAATGGAAAGGAGGTTGTAAGAGTTTCATTTGAATTAATGGAAGTGTTTTCCTTATTCATATGATATTCTTTCCTTTGGAAATCTGTACTTAACAAGCTTTATGAAATCCCTATTTAGAAAGTGGAAAAGTGAAACACGTGAAAAAAAAATGTATTATTTTGTCCTGTATATAATATATCTTTTTGGAAAGAATAAAAGAAGGATGTTACAAATTTTTCTTTTGGAATCAATAAATTATGTATCACCTTTCTCAAATTACACAGTGGCATTGAATCGATCTTTTAAATGTAATTGAAATATCTGTTTGAAAGAAAGAAATGCGCATAAAGGAAATGTAATACTCATCCTTTGAAATATGTAAAAATTGGAAATCAGAGATGTATTATAGTTTCGAATAAGTTGAATTGAATCAACTAAATGCATTAGATTAGGTTTGGAGCACATTATAATACTTGGAATAAGACAATGGCAAATACACCTTTTATTTAAAATTGTTTGAACTCGTCTTGTATTTCCTATTGACAATTATTTAATCCCAAATTCTCGGACCGAATCTGCAACAAAGGAATAACAAATGAAACATTAATTTGGGCATAATAATATCTAATCGAATTCATCTAGATATTAACACTTAAGGAAATTCTTATAAAAACTTAGCAAAATCGGGCTCAACCGTTTTGCAGTCGTGTTTTGTCAAGAAATGTAAATGTTCAAATTACAAATCAATCAGTCAAATTGAATCTTGAAATATCTCTTAAATACACCTAATAACTATTTCCCATGTATAGTTGACATGTTGAGAGAGGGACAAGAACAAATTTAACAAGTTAAAATTTACCGCTTACACCGTAAAATCCTCGCAGAACGTTTTCACGAAATTGACCCCTTAAAATTTTTCAAAATAAAAATTAATGATCTCGTGTAAATAATACATCGAGAGCTTTCCAAAAGTCCTTGTTTTCCCAAACCGAGCCCTCTATCAAAAGTTATGGCCTTCAAGTTTTTCCTTCACTTGGCATCAAAAAAAAATTGGGGAAAAATTTCCCTTAATGGGCCACGGGCCCAAATTTTCCCTTTAAAAAAAAATTGGGAAAATTTTCCTAATTTTCTCCGTTGACCTATAGCGAATCAGAGGCTTCCATGTGGCACCATGAGGTGTCGGCGGAGGGGCGGACCCCTTTTTAAGCTTAGACTCCCAAAAAAATTTGGGAATATTTTTCCAAATTTTCCCCGCCACCCCTGGCCGGCCACAACAATCGTGTGATGCCACGTGGTGTCATGAGACATCATGCGAGACCGGGTCCCTTTTTTCCTTTCAGACGTTGTTAGAATTTTTGGGAAAATTTTCCAATTTTTTTCTCTACCGCCGCACCATCTGCAACCATTAGGAGCTACCGCGTGGCATCGCGAGGTACCGGTGGAGGCGTGGGTGAATGCTACCCTCTTAGCCCTTTTAGGGCGTTAAACTAATTTTCTCCCTGCCTGCCCCGCCTTCCCCGTGTTGGCTTAGGAGATGCCATGTGTCCCTCGTGAACTTGTGGGAGTGCGGGCACAAAATTGGCTTCTCGCCCCACGCGGGAAATTTTCCAAAGATTTCCCACCGCCTGCTTTTTCCGCGTGGCTTAGGAGACACCATGTGTCCCTCGTGGATTCGCGGGAGCACGGGCGTAGGGTTGGTGTTTCACCCGCGCGGGGAATTTTTTGAAAAAAATCCCCTGCAGCCCCACCGACCCGACCACCACTCCAGTGGAATTATTTCTCCCGCGACCCGCGACCCGCCACTGGGAAAATTTCCTCCTGGGCCCACAGCCCGCTCTTGGGAAAAAATTTTACCCCAAGGCCCGCTGCCCATAACTTGTGAAATATGAGGAGTTAGGAGAACTTGTTTATATTAGTGGAAAGGTGAATAAATTTTCTATCCAATGGGAATGATTTAGGGAAATTTTGAAGGCATTAATTTTGATAAAAAAAATAAGTTGAATCTTAGCCTCTGTTAGAGAGTGGGTATGGTGGGAATTACCCTTCAACCTTATTGTACCTTCTAACCCTAAAATTTGGACCGTATGACCTCTAATAATTGTTAGTAAAATAAAAACATGTTGTAGTGAATTAGAATTGTTGTGGAACTTGTTAGTGACAATCGTTGCCTTGTAATCCGGTTGTAGACTCTTTTAAACAAAACAAAATTATTCCATAATTTTTCCTAACTAATCCTAGGTTGTTCTTTGGTCTCAAGTGGGTTATTTTAGTGGGCTTTACAAATCATATGAATGCAAGTATGTTCTTAGGACCTAGAAATGTACCAAATGTGTGATTTTGTGTCTACAAGTTGAAGGAGTTTTTCACTAATCATCGCTTGTAAATTGTGAACAATTGTGATTTATTCCATGGTCATTTCCTTCTACGTCGATAATGAAAATGTAGAAATTAGCAGATAAGTAATACAATGAACAACAAAATTGAATAAAATATACAAATGAAAATAGATGATAAACTATAGAATCACACTATTGTGCATAACCAAATATATTTCCTCCTCTCTGTCTTAGCTTCAACTCTTTACAAACGTGTGTATAAAATGCTTACATTCGCCTCTAATATATAGAGGGATTTCTTCTAAAAATAAACCATAACCCTAAAATAGAGAAATTAAAAATAGATTTTTTAAAAATTTTAAAATGATTTTTTATTAAAAATAGGAATAAAACAAACCGTCCTAAATTTAAAAAACTAAAGCATTCTTTAAAGAAAACTCTAGATTTTTCCTATTAATAGGAGAAAGACAAAATTAGACTTCCATGATTTTTCTAACTCACCCATTAATTTTGAATTCCAAAATTTTATTATTCGGAGCCGAGTGTGCATTTCATGATCTCGACATATTACTAATTACAAAATCCCAAACAACTTCTCGAATACTCAAAAATATCTTTCCCAAGCCCTTTGTAAAGATATCAACAAACCGATCTTTGGATCTGCAAAATTTAAGACAAATTTCTTTTTGTTAATTAACTCCCTAATGAAATTATACTCGTGTATATATGTTTTCTCATCTTGAAAAACATGATTTTTGGATAATGTTATTGTTGAGTTATTGTCACAAAACGTATGTGTACCGCTTTTCTTGATTATGTCTCAAATATGTCAATATTATCCTCATCCAAACAACTTGACATGCTACTTTTGTGGCTGCTACATGCTCTTCTTCGTTAAATAATGATTGACTATGGGGGCTTATTTGATTCCCATGAAACTACTCTTGTTCCAAAGTGAAAATTATAGTTGGATGTACTTTTCATGTCATCTATACTCGACATTGTCACTATTTGTATAACTTATGAGTTTGAACTCATCCGATGTTGAATATAAAATTCCATGATTGTTAGTTCCAAATACATACCTCAAAATCATTTTACCAAAGCTTACCAATGTGAATATTTTGAGATTCAATGAGGCTTACACCATACATAATGTCAAGCCTTGTGACCGTGAAATACATGAGACTTCCAACTAACCTTTTAAAAAAATTGGATCCACAAATGGTCTGTTTTCATCTTTTCTTAACTTCAAGCCTACTAAAATTGGTGTTGGAGTTGGCTTGCAATTCAACATGTTAAATGTATTCAAAACATCATTAGCATACTTTGCTTGTGAAATAAGAAAATCTAGCTTATGATTTTTGAACTTCAATTCCCGTAAAGTAGTGCATGATACCTAAATCTATCATATCAAATTATTTCTTCATTGATGGTTTTAATGAATTTGTAGATAAGTTTCTAGTAATGATTAAAGCATCCATATACAAAAAAAAATCATTAACTTGTTCATTTATCTTGATGTATAAGGTAGGATCGATGTTTCTCCTACCGAAACCAATCTAAATTAATTATGTTGTACCATGTTCTATGCACTTGCTTGAGACCATAGAGTGTTTTTCTCAACTTTTATACCTTTCCTTCACTACGTTTAATATCATAAAATTCTAGTTGATTCATATAAAATTCCTCTTCAAGAAATCCATTTAAGAATGTTGATTTCACATCCATCTAATGTAAATACCATTTGTTTTGAGATGAAATTGCAAAACTATTCTTCTTTGTGTCCAAATGTGCTACTAGTGCAAACGTTGCATTATAATCAACTCCATATTGTTGTGAAAAACCTCTTGCAACCAGCCTTGCTTTATGTTTTTGTACTTTTCCATCAACACCGTACTTGGTCTTGTAGGCCCACGTTACTCTTATCACATCATTTCCTTCAGAAGAAGACGCACCATTTCCCATGTCTTATTCTTCTCTATGGCGTCTATCTCATCATCCATGGCTTGAGCCCAAACTTCATTTCTAATAGCCTTTTCAAACTATATTGGATCTAAAGCTTGATAAAATAATGCAAAAATGAAAAAGAGTTAGTTGTATCAACATCATAAATATCACTAAGAGTCCTAGTTTTCCACCGCAAAATGGATATTCAACGATGGACTAGTTTTTATCAAGGATTTTCTTCTCGTGTTCTTTGTGGTGTCTCTTGCATGGTTGAAGATGATTGAAGTCTTAGAGACCTCCTGCTGTAGATGGAGGTGTATCTTGTGCTATAATTTGTGATGCATGTCCAATATTTGAAGAAGATACAACACCTTCTTGTTCTATAGTTTCATCTACCATGTCATAATGAGAAATAATCGCTGCTATACTAAATATTCTCTCTATCCTTCCATCCCATGCCTCAATTTCAACAAATTGTACATCTCTACTCGATCATAACCTTTCTAGTAGGACTGTATTATACTACATATAAGATCTCTTATTCTCTCGAGTATCCAACAAATATACACTTTTCTCCTTTTTTTTAATCTAACTTCTTCCTTATCTCATCGTGCACACATGTGCATAGTCCACATAACTGAAAATTCTAAAATTAGAAACACTATGTTTCATGTGAGTCCAAGCTTGTTGAGGAAAAATGTTTCAACTATTTATGTTGGAAACATGTTTAAAATGTAAATAGTATTTGTTATTGCTTATGCCCAATACTCATTTGGAAGATGTTTGGCCTTCATCATACTTCTCACCATTTCCATTATGGTTCTATTCTTCCTTTCTCGCCACACCATTCTACTATGGTGTATACCTAGTTGTAAAATGCTTGTGGATACAATGATATTTGCAAAATTTATATAATCATTGGAAACATGCTCACCTCCTTTGTTTGTCCTTATAAATTTGATGTAAGTATCCACTTTTCTTTTCCAATAAGGCATCAAATTGTTGAAATATATTAAAATCATCTGATTTGTGTATCAATAAGTACACCCATGTCTTCCTCATATAATCATAAATGAATTCCATTATATATGAGAAACCTCCAAAGTATAATTTGTTCATGCACATGTCCATATAAATATAAATGAACAATTTCAAGTGGTGTACTTGTTCTTGCTATTTTTCCGATCGAGAAGGAATCTTTGTGTTGCTTCCCCAAAATACAACCCTCACAAAATCTCTCTAGTTTCTAAATTAAAGGAAAGCCTTTTACCATATATTTTCATGTGTAATAAATTCAAATCACCAAAATTTAAATGACCAAACCTAAGTTGTCATAGCCACGATTCATCTTTCACACATGATTGAAAAGACAATTCAATTTCTTTAGCTCCGGAGTGAGCTCTGTACTAACATGTTGTATGAGCTCTAGATGTGTCTTAAGCTCCTGACCGAGCTCGGACTTGGCTGGTCTAATCTTCATAGGAAACATTCTATTTCTTGTCATCTTCACTTTATCAATCAACTCAAGACTTGGAGCTTTATACATGATCACACATTCATTATCTTCAATGTAAACTATGTATCCCTTTTGTACTAATTAACCAATGATCATAAGATTATACTTTAAATATGCAACATAGTAAAGATCATGCAGAATCTTTTTCTCACTCTTTTTAGTTAGAACGTTTATTGTTACTTTTCCTTTTACTGACTCAGTATTATGTACCCAAGGGTAATATATGCCTTTTCGAATAATCAAAATTGAAAAATAAACCTAAGTTACCTGACATGTGATTATTATAGCTAGAATCCAAATACCATACATCACAAGGCCTCTCTTGTCATAAATTACGTTCAATAGGCGATAAAGAAGGTATTACTTCAACAATCTTTGGGCATGAAATTAACGTGGAGCTTGGAGTAGAGATCCCAACCTGATTTTGCTTCTTCTTGTTCTTATCATACTAATTTTTCTTATAATCATAAGAATAATGCCCATAATTATCACAATAGTGACTTTGAACATGTCACTTATCCTATCTCTCTGTCCGTAAAATTGACTATGATTGTCCTCTTCCACGTGAGTTTGATAGACCATTGTTGCGTTATCTAGATGAACTTCATCCCATAGCTCTAGGGTTGAATCTTCCTCTTCCTCTTACATGATTTCTTGATATCTATGATGAAAAAATTGATCTACAATTTCATGTGATGTATTCAACCTCTATTCATGATTTATTATCGATGCATGAAACTCATCAATGAAAACCTGATCGATATCCTTAGTTTCTTCAATAACAACTACCAAATGATCAAATTTTGTAGGAAAACTTGTAAGCAACTTTTCAATGATCCTTTGTCTTCAATAGTTTCAATATGAGAATTAATTTGATTGACTAGGCCGACTACATAAGTAAATAATGACTCTATAGAATCGAATCTTTCATTGGCATATTTTCAAAATATCTTCAAAGTAATTGTAGTTTGTAATTTTTACTTCCTCCTTACCTGATACACAACTCAAGAGGGTTTCATGTTGTTTGTGCTTGATTGATCTTGTCACTCTAGGAGAATGCTTTCATGCATGGATTGATGAATAAAGAAAAGAGAATTTTTTTCTTTCTTAATTCTTTCAAAGTATCTTTCTCTTCTTGTGAGAGTACAATATATGATGATGTATCTATACACTATGTGTACCCATTCTCTACAATTTCCGCATGTACTAAGATCCGAATAGAGCCTTCACGGTTAAATACTAATACTTGTAATTATTTCCGTAAACCGTGGTGTCTGCAGATATGAAAGAGATGCTCTGATGAGGAAGACATCTAAATTTTTTTCAATTTAAAACATGCTAAAAACAATGCTATGATACCAATTTGTAGAAATTAGCGGATAAATAATACAACGAATAACAAAACCGAATAAATTATGTATATAAAAATATAGAATAAAATCTAGAATCAACACTATTGTGCACAACTAAATATATTTCCTCCTCTCAATCTAAGCTTTAACTCCTTAAAATATGTGTATACAACAGATTACCAATGCCTCCAATGTATAGAGGGATTTCTTCTAAAAATAAACAACTCTAAAACAGAGCAATCTAAAATTATAGTTTTTAATTTGTAAATTTGTTTTCCTAAAAATAGGACCAAAGCGGACTGTCCTAAATTTAAACAAATAATTAAACATGCTTTAAAGAAAACTCCAGCTTTTTCCTAATAATAGGATGAAGACAAATTTAGATTTTCATGCTTTTTCTAATAGATAGACATTGATCCTCAGATTGTAGGTAAGCTCATGTTACTCGTGTAAAAATGATAATTAAAACAAAATGTGTAGGTGAATGAAATTATTGGTTGGAGGAAAAGAAGGCCTTGAGAATGGTCAAGACCTTCAAGGAAAATTCTAACATTAAAAACACATTGTTCAAGCAGAATTATCAACTACTTAAACCAATATATAATTGACAAATTTGACATGTAGTGACATTGTTTGTCAGATGCTAATGATCAAATAAACCAATTTTAGTGGGTCTTCCTATTTCTAGAATATATCATAACATGTGCATCACAATAAAAGAATTTTTCGATATTTTCGTGCACTTTTTATATACACTAACATCTCAATATTTCAACAATATTTTTAGCACCAACCATGTTTAACCATTATCCACTCCAATTAAACTACAACCCTCCACCTCAATTAAACTACAGCCCTTAGATAAATATTTAGTTTCCAAATTTTAAAAACTATTCTTGTTTAACTAAAAATAACTAAAACTTAGAAGTGATTCAATCATCATAGTCAAAGAAGCATTTCACGTAACCTTTAATATACAATTAAAATATAAAAAGTAAATATGATATTGTGCATGTGAAATATTACTTACATGTTGTCACTCCTATTAAGAATAGTTAAAGAAAGGTTCCCACAAATTCCCACCGCACACATTCCTCCATTGATAATGCGTATAGATATTATTACCCATTTTACCATTCTAAAGACTCGATCACGGTGCCATTATTTTAATTCGTGTTAATCCATCAACTTATGCATTTATTTGGAATGGAAATGTTCAAGATTGATTACAAAACCAAATGATATTAGCGCACTTTTTCTCGTCATCATTTGTGTAGTATTTGTTGTTGACTTTAATTGATGTCTTGGCACTCCATTTTAAATTATAAGGGTTATACGCCGTTTACATCTATATATATATGATAATGTGAGCTCAATACCATTAAAAGAGACCAGATTTAAAACAAATCGATCAAGGTATCGGTGGATGATGAAGGATATAATTTTTCTATGTGATTGGAAAGATGTGGATAAATCCATGAGCACTAAAAAGAAATATGTGGTGGAGGAGAGTTATTCAGTGAAGTGGTTTAAGCCATGTCCGACTCCTTTCTTTTTGGAGTCAATCTTGAGGCTGATTTTTCCACACCCTTCATTAATGCTACTTTGTATTGAAAAGTTGTTGTTGCAACCTTATTTACTTGACTGCACCATACCCGATATCTCCTATGTCATTGGTATTGTTTTGAGGTACATACAAAAACCTTATGAGTCGTATGGAAAACAACTAAGAAGATTTTGCATTACATTCAGGGATCACACCGATATGGGATTCACTACGGGGTTGGTTCGAGACATTGACTTGGTCTGGTTACTCGACTCAGATTTGGGCCTGACGACATTGAGTTCCATAAGTCCTTTTCGCAAAGTTACTGATTTCTCATTGGGTTATTGTCCTATCACTGGTCAAGAAATAAGTAGAATCGTATTGCTCTATCATCCATAGAGGAAGAGTATAAGGGAGTTGTTAACACAACTACCGAGGTTGTTTGGCTTCAAGGTATTCTTTCGAGCTTGGTATCTAGATTAGGAAGCCTACAATCATCTTTTGTGACAACTAGAGCACCATCCAGATATGTAGGAATTTGGTCCTTCATCAGAGGACGAAACACATTAAGATTCACATGCACTTCATTCGGGATCTCATTCATGAGCAGGTCATCGATTTGATATTTTTCTAGTCTTGAGTAGGTTGTCATTGACATCTTCACCAAACCTTTCACCGAGAGAAATTTCATTCATCTACACGTTCTTCTTTGGGTGTGGTCTACATCAACAACTTCATCATCTTCAGGGGGCATTCTAGCCTCTTCACTTCTTCATGTCTCTTTTTGGGGGAATTTTTTCCCACTGGGTTTTCTCCTTTTACTCTATCTTATGAGAGATTGCATTGTACATGGGTACCTCATCAAGCCTTGTTGCTGGGACCCACTTTCATTTTTCACTTCCCACCTAAGTTGTGCTTATGGGGGGTGTTAGTGTAGGATTTATTTTCCTCGCTTTATTTGTATTATCTTACTCGGGATATTCCACCTCACTTGGAGTTTCCCTACACTTATGGGATATGCTTTCTTAGGTGTACACTTGACTACACTATTCTAGGTGTTGGTTACCACTTGACTACACTATTCTAGGTGTTGGTTACTACTTGACTACACCATTCTAGGTGTTGGTTACCTTCATTCTAGGTGGAGATTGCCATGATTCTAGGAGGAGGTTACACATTCACCTCCTATATGTAAATCTCTTGCACTATTATATTTGATTGTATTGAGTTGCAACTATTTCGAGGTATTGCAATTATCTCTCTTGTATTTTTGTAATTTTTAGTCTTGTCAGATGCATGCAATGTTTTGTCTTGTAACAATTCACATCCCGCATCATTTACTTGTGCATTCTTTGAACTAAGAGATCTCGTGGCACTTCTCCAATACTTAAGAAATCAATTTCAAATTCCCTTTCATGATGATATATGGAATTAAATTAATTAGGCTTACACTCTCATTAGAGCCCACTCTTTAAGAAATTTCTCATCAACTAGAAGTGGACCATCAAAATGCTAGAGAATTCAAGTTCGATCTAATGGAAGTCAAAAATAAGCACATACACAAACTTTAGGAACATCAACTTCAAGAGGTTATTTGATAGGTGTGGCACCATTCAAAGGTTTGAAATTGGTGATCTAGTAGGGTTCATTTTAGGGGTGAATATTCGTACATGTACAAATATTAGGATTTTTGAAGTTTGAAATTAGCATTTTTTTGCCATCGTACGGTCACAAAGTTCACCAATATTTTATGTGTCATGATTAATTTTGACCCTAATTTCGCCTTAATGTTGGTATATTTGTCATTATGTTATAATATACTATTATATATATGATTAATTCACCATAATGTAGTAATACAATATAATTCCAAAATTTGTTTAGTTTTAGATCCGGAGTCGAAGCATGAGAATGCTACCGAGCGGAAACATAAACCGGGCACCGTGCGACAACGTAATAATGTGTCATTCCGCACCGCCATTTGTGATGCCATTGGCATTGATATTGTGACAACGCCTCGGCTCTGGGAAATGATCGCATGTTACCTGACGGAAACCCACATTTTAAGGCATCCAACAATGTGTAGGAGATCTCGTATGTCAACATTGTTTGCAATCCCGACCGATGACAAGGCTATGTGTTTATTGATGTCCGACAACGTAATGAGAATGTGCTGCCAGCGAGAACATCCATGAGGGTACCACACGTCAAGACGCTGCCCTCACCGGAAGGTAACAAATTTTGATTACCAAACAGGACCACATATATGCAAACATTTAGCAACATGAATTTTTTTTTGCATTTGCCACAATCCCGAACCCTCATTCCCAAAATTCACCAACAATGAGAATACATTTTTGGAACATTCGCCATCCATTCTATAACTTTTTGTGGGGGCCAGGGAGGGCGCGGGACTTAAAATGAACTCTGTGACCTAGTGTTGAAGTGGGATTCTCACCGTGCCAAATCACAGGAAGCATTCCATGTTTGAAACCATATAGAGTGGACCTTATGAAATTACTTGATTGATAACATGTGCACATTCCCCTCAATTCAATAATGATAGTCAAAATTCTGTTCAGTTATTTTCATTATAGTCAAAGCAGCATCATTTCGTATAACCTTTAAAATAGAATTAAAATCTAAAAATCAAATCTTATATGTTTGGGATTCGGGAATAGTTAGAGAAAGGTTCGCACTGCGCACAGTCCTCCATTAATAATGCACATTCATATTATTACCTAATATGGAAATAATATATAGCCGTTCTCGGCGCTCGATCGATCACGGTGCCATTATTTTAATTCATGTTAATCCATCAACTTATGCATTTATTTGGCAAGGAAATGTTCAGTTTTGATTTGACAAACCAAATGATATCGGGCCACTTATGTGCCGTCATTCGTGTAGCATTTACTGCTGACATAAATTGAGTTCTTGGCGCTCCATTTTAAATTCCAAGTTTTGCGTCTATATATACGATAATATGAGCTCAATACCATGACAAGAGATCAGCTTTGAAGCAGAGCCATCAAGTTTTTGGTGGATAATGAAGGATATAATTCTGCAAACTGATTGGAAAGATATGGATAAAACCATCACCACGTCTGAGAAGGAAATTATGGTGGAGGAGTGTAACTCATGTCCAGGTGAAGCCGTGGCCATTGGGTTAGGTTTATTTGTGGGGTTGGGAATTGCTCTTGCTTTCGTACCTGCAGCTAAAACAGTGCGTGTCGCTAGAAACACATTGACTGTACTATCCGCTATGTCTGCCGTAAAGAAGTTGTTTAACGATAAATAAGATAGTGTGACTGTGTAAGTTTTTCTTTGATTCCAGGTTCATATGATTCACGTTTTCATTATAGTTTGAATTGTGTAAAGCAACTCATATCATTTACTAGATTGTTAATTGCAGACCATGGTGGATATGCGTAATATATATTTTGCGATCTTCTGTATCTAAGTGAATATGCTACAAATTAATCTGGTTAATTATCGATTATAAAGTTGTATACGTTGTTTTGGGTTCCAGCTACTTCTTTAATATAATTATTTTTACACGAATTGGGCTAAGTACATGGTTGTTTTATTAGAGATTAGATTAGAAGATCATTTCAACAATATTTTCATCTCTCTCAAAAGATTAGAATGTTTTTCTAACTGCCATCTCCTTACACTTCGAATACATACTCCTGAAAGATTTTTTTTTTAGAAAGTAATTTAAATTGCACGGCTAGCTTTCTGTTTTCTTTTCGGGAGTAGGATGGCAATGCAAATAACGTTTATTTTTTCGCTGAAAACATGTAAACCTTGACATAAAAAGATAACAGACCTAACGAACGTTCATTTAGCCATCGAATATATCCCGACGTTACACATTTTCTACAGTTTTCTTAATAATACAAAGTTTGAAGTCGACTCTTGTTTTCTTTTTTATGTTGGGGAAAAAATGGAAGCAACACGGTAAATCTATAAAAACATTGCGAATTCCATTGTGACTCGAATAATCATATTAAAAATATTTACGTACAGTTTTGGACGATTTTGGTTTAATGGCTGTTGAATTAATTTGATGCGTTGTGGATGGTTTAAGACAAATTTGATAAGACTTGTTTCGAAATGAAATTTGATGCGTTGTGGCGTGCATTTCAACACTTACAACAATTAATTTGACATTACCCATGGACGTGAAAACGGTGGAAATGAATTCCAATTATTGTTATTAAATTTGATTGTTATTTTGTGGAATTCAAAAATTATCGAAGTTGCTTTTATGTCTCGGGCAGTCTGCGATCAAAAGTGCAAAGCCAAAGACAAATTTATAATGAAGAAATATGTTTACAAACCGATCTTGTTTAACAAAACGGAGAATCAACTTATATCCATCTGCAAATGCAATCAGAATCAACTTTTAACGCACGAATTCATCTGCTTACCTGACCTGTGCTGTCATGGCTATGATGGATTAATTATTATGTTTATAGTGTATTTGTTTATCTATTGATTATTAGTGCTAATAAAGTGTTATTGGCATCTTATTATTTGTCTGAATGATTTCTTATTGATATTTTTTTCATTTTTAGTAGTATTAATTTTTATGTATTAAAAAATATTAAATAACCTCAAATTGTTTATAATTTAATACATAAATATTATATTTGATTAGACAATAATCACATTAAGTGAAAATATAATATATAGTAATTATTTATAGATAATTTATTTAATACTCAAAACATTTTGTAGCCATTTATAATATTTATCATTGTTTTTTTAAGTACATAGCATTACTTTGTATATTTACAACAATAAATCTCTTTTATACAATGTATTCTTCTATAAATAATCTAATTGAACGGTTCTTACCGTTTAGAACCTTAATAATTAGACATTATTTATTGGGTCTTATTTATGGACGAGTATTCAAATTCACCAAGTTATCATCTTGCATCAACTAAATCCTAGGTAGTAATGAGGTATATTTGTAAGCCTTGTTACATTAGAGGATTCAAAATGATTTGGCTAGTTCTATGTAACCATGTAAGAGTGCATTATTGTTCCCTCCTTATGTGTAAAATTCTACATAGGCCTCGGATATGCAACAATATTTATTTGAAGATCTTGTAAGGTATGTAGAATTTTTTTGTAAACTCATTTATATATTTAGTTCCACACAATTTCACAAGTTTATGAGGAATTGCGATGTCATGAAAAACCTCATACGTCTTCAAATTAGTATGAAATTCCTATAAATTCAAGTGCACAGCTTTTTTCTCTAAATTTCTATGTAAGTATTCATCGATGAAACACTATGCATTCCATGCAAGGCTTTGTTTGAGATTTTTGTGAAAAATTCTACAAAAATTGTGATTTTTGAGAGAGCTATTATTTGCAAGTTATTTAAAAGGTTGCTTAGCTTCATATCAAGTGTATGTGTACAAAATAGATATGAAAAATATTATTTTCGTGTTCAACATGCCTTAACTAACATGAATGTTTATGCATCACCTTCACAACGTAGAGTTTCATATTGTCTTATCCTTTCACTTGGACGAGAAGCACTATGTCGATGGCTACTTTCTTTTAAGTGCAATCTCAATAGTCAATATAATGTGGAAAAATACATCTTTTACTTATGTGCATGTTGATTTTGATTGGAAATGCTTTGGGGAAATGTTTGGAAATTGATACAAAAACAAAACTATGTACTCGTACAACTTATTATCATATTTTGGTAGATCTGGACACATCGGTTGATCTATTAGCTATGATGGAATTCAGGGTTTTGGATCGGATTTGGTCCCAACAATTGGACTATGAAGGGTTACTCTTCAGATGTAGGAAATGCTTTGGTCAGGGTAACTTAGCTTCAGAATGTAGGAGTGTGAAACATAAATTGAATGGGAAATCTTCGTGGAAGGATGTTCAACCTGGTATGATGATTGTTGTAGGTGATACTAATTATTTCTTGGAAGATTTAGAACTGGAAGTAGATCATACTCAACTATTGGTTGGGACTCCTCTTTCCCCTCTTGATGTGGGGGTCGATGGGTCAGTTTATTTTTAGCCTACTTTGGAACAAATGTTTCCTTTAGGACTGGCCTTTGGTTAACTTAAAAATTGAATCTTGAAGGATTCAAATGTTGGTAAAAATGAGTTTGTTGAGGTCTTGCTTCCAATACATTGACATGAAATCTCAAATGCTAATAAGAGTGAGCGTTGGATAGCTATGCACAGAAAAAAGAAAGGAAAGATCCTTTACATTTTAGAACTCATGCCTTTGATAGGAGATTCAAGATACATTACCTGTCATTTTTGCAAAAGAGTATTGATGCATTCACCTCCTATGAGGAGAAAAAATTTGAAGATATTTATGAAGGATGATTAAAAGGTGGGAACTCCTTACTATTGCTTTGAAAACAAGTGAAGTAATTTCCCCTACAAATCTGATATGGAGTTTAGAGAGGGCCAAAGCATTATGCAAGCATAATTCCCCAAGTCAATGAAACCTACGACCAAATATGGATGGGAATACGAACAAGGCCACCTCTACTTCGACCCCCATGTCTCTTGGAAGAACAAAGAACCTCAAGACCTGTTGAATTTGAAAATGGGAGAGGAAAATAGAAAGAGGAGAGCTGGGTACAATACATCCGAGCTTAAGCATTGAAATATCCAATTTTAGCCATTTGATCGAGCAATCAAATGGAATGCAGAACCTATGATCCCACTTTTGAAGAATGAGTTTGTAAAGGGACTTACAAACAAGTTTTGGGGAATGATGAGGCCATAATATGTCCAATTAATGTATAATATATGATCTCATTATACTCTCCTTTTGATTAAAGTTGATTCCATCGTGTGACTTTTAGTTGATCTGATATGAGTTAGGATGTAACTATCTGTCTTTTGATTGATTGTGATCCTAATGTTAAAAAATCTGAAATTCCTAACATAGTGTGTGTTTAAATTCATTTTTGTAATAAAGGTATAATTAGTTGAGAAAATGAAGTAGGTGGCATTCAAGATGTTTTTTGATAAGCGTCTATTCCTACATAGCTTAGTTCCAAAACTTACAAGCTAGTTCCCAAATCCATTACATAGTTATCATTTAGTTTCAAAACTCTAGAATTTAGTTCCAAAATTTTCAGATTTAGTTTTGAACTCTGGGGATAGCTCGAAACTCTCTCAAAGTTGGTGCTTAACAATCTCCTATGGTTTCGGAAGTTCTCCAAAGTTCGGAACCGATGAGAGTTATCTATTTTAAACCACATCCGGAAATTTTACATCTACAATCATGAAGGATGAGAAGATTTCGAACGTAGATCCAAGAAGAGTTATCCTACAGCTATCTGATCAACCGCCATCTGACTCAGCATCTATTCTGGGCATGATTCGATTTCATCAGAATCATTGAGATAGCTGTGATTGTAAAATGTATATAAAGAAGACTGTATTAGATAGAGATAGAAGAATATAGATATAAAACAAAGAAATAGATTAAGTATCCAAATCCAGTACATTTTGTAATACTGAATGTTTTCATCAATAAAATAGCCATTTTGATTTGAGAGAATTCTGAGTTGTTAAAATCTTGATTCAAGGAGGAGCAAGGGCCCACTCCCCCAAGGACTAGGTATTCGTTTATTTGGTATTTATATTACTTTATCAAATAGCTTAGATTTGTTAATTTTGTATTGTTTCATTCTTTCAATTAAATTATGTTGCATCTGGTTCCCTGGTGTTTAGATAAATCTTTATATTTCTTGCAATTGTTTTCAAGCATTTTAATCGATTGTTTTCTTTCAAAAGCAAGAGTGTTTATTTTCCAAATGCAAGTGTGTTTCCATTACGCACGGTGTGTTTCCTTTCAAAGCAAGCTTTCGGTGTGTTTTATCTTCAACAAGTTTTCATAATTTGATTTGAATAAAGTTTTACCAAGGAAATAGTAAGACACTAAAGAGATCCCCGAGAAAAATATAAAAAAGTTACAACCAACTACTAAATCGGTTAAAGTACTCTTGTTGCATATATCTTTAGACACACCCCTGGTTTGATATGACATCAACAAGAAGTTGATTAAATGAAGGGAATAACGACACCCATCATTTTTGGCACCGTTTTTGGGAACACTAGTTGGAATTTTCTAATTAAGTATTAGCAAGAGCAACAAAACATACATTTAGTAGTTGAAGAATCTTCCCTACTATATCACAAAATATATATGAGTAGACCAAGAGACTCACGGGGTAGATTCCTTCCAAAAAATATTCACAAGAATTCATAACATCCTCTAATCAAAGTAAGGAAATTGATCAAGAATTAGAGGCACCACCATCCCCCTCGTCAAAAGAAACAAAATTACCATTTTTGGAATTCTTAGATTAGTCACCGAAGGGAGTAGAAATTTTAGGAAAAGGCTTACTACCCAAGATCCATTGAGGGTAAGTTTTGATTCTCAATTGAGTAGTCAACCTCCTCTTGATTTTTCACCTTCCCAAAGCATACAACTTACAACATTGATTGGGAGGAAAATTCAAAAATATTTTGAAATGGCACGAGAAGTTGAGGAGTACCGATAGGACCTTTACTTATCCAATTTAATTGGGAGATGATGACACATCAATGAAAAATATCTCACTTGCACATTTACCCATATTCGAGAGGGATGTCATCTAAATATCCCGACCAATTTCTCGTTTGAATTCAAGGTACTATGTCGGACCTATGATTATAAAATAGATAATAAAAACTCAAGTTGTTTCCATCCACTTTGCAAGATGCAGCAATGAGATGCTTCATGGGATTAACATCCAACTCTATTAGCACTTGGGTACAAATGGAGACTTCCTTCCTAGATAAATACCAAGATTATTGTAGAGGGAGAAATAGGAAGGAAGAATTCTTTAAAATCAAGCAGGAAGATGACGAAAACATAGAAGACTATTTACACAGATTCCTCTTTGTTAGCAAAATATGTGGATTTGTGCTTACAGAGGAATTAAGTAAAACTATTTTTTCAAAGTTTTGGATGAAAAATCTAGAGAAGACCTTTACTTGATAGAGGGGAGATATTGATCGAGATAAGAATGAATGAAATTAAAAAGATTTGTAGAAGCTATTCTAGAACAAGAGGTGGACCTAGAAAGGAAAAATCAAGTAAAAAGTCCGAATCTAGATATGAACAAACTAATGGATGAATTAGCAAACTTTAAAACAGACATTTTAGTGCAATTAACCTCCACTATGAATGGATTACAAGCTAAAGCAAATTCCAAAACTGAACCATTGGCTATGTATTGTCCTAGATGCAAGAAGAAGCATACCTTAAGAGATTGTCCTTTGGATAAAACAAAAATATGTCTTATCTATGAATCTACAGAACATGATACTGATGTTTTTTCTTTACTTCCTATCATTAAAAATTAGCTTAAACAAACCAATGCACGATCGACAATGAAAATTTGAATTTTGTTCAAAAACAACCTAACCAAGGATAGTTTATGCCAAGATCAGCTCCTAATCCATGGACAATGCCATGGGTTGCTCAGCAAGATACCACAAAACTAGGGACAACCACCTTGGGTACCTCAACCAACTCAAAACCCTCAATATTGGGAAAATCATGCCCGGTATGCTCGGGGACATCAACAACCATGGGTTGGTCAAGGAAATCCTTATGCTTGGTCACAACCTAGATGGAACCCTAATTATTCCCAAGGAAGAACATATCCAAATCAGAATCAACAGTGCCATCATGGGATCCCCACAGAATACACAAACCGAGAATGTAGTCCAAACATAAATGCCAACACATCCGGTAGAAGAAACCCTAGAAACAAACAAACAACTCCTGTTTATGGAACAGAACTAGAAAAATCAGTTGATTTACATGCTATGGATTGTAAGGATATTCAAACTAGATCTAGAAAAATCATTAACAGTCCACCCCTTATAATCACTGAAATGACAGAAGAAAATGAAAACTCTAGCATTGTTGTTCCAAAAGAGGAGATAGAAAGAAAAGAAAAGGAGCCAGATAGCAACATTACTGAGACTCCATTTCCTGAGAGATTCAAAGAAGATATAGAAATCAAGGAGTTTGAATTGGTTTAGGAATTAAGGAAATTGAATATTGAAATACCATGCACATGCTACAAGCAATTAAAGATATTCCGTAATTGAATAAACCGATCAAAATTTTATGCATGAAAAAGCTCGGAAGAAAGAGACAGATCCCAAGACTATCAAAGTAGATGAGAAACTTGCTGATTTATTAGTAGGAAAAATACTACTTTCCAAATACGGAGATCCTAGAAGTCTTGTTATTTCGCTCTCTATAGGAAACAAGGAAGTACATAATGTTTTCATAGATTTGGGAGCTGATATTAATATAATGACAGTGGACACTCTAAAAATATTACCATTAACAAGTATACAACCTACTAATACCATATTGTAGAATGTAGATCAATCTGAAAGCAAAACTAGAAGGAATTATTATAGATGTGGCGGTTATGGTAAAGTCATGGGAATTCCAGTTTACTTTCTTATATTGCAACTAAAAGGTAAAACATTGGGTTTTCCCATTATTTTGGGCAGACAATGGCTAGCTACAGTTGCTGGTTTGATTGATTGCAAGTCAGGTGATATGAAAATCTCAAATGGTAAGAACTCTAAAAAAATTTCCTTATATCCTACCGCACAACCTTTCACTGATAGTCATGAACAATTGTGGGTTGATTCTCCTGAAATTAATAAGAAAAATTTGTCTTCTTTGGCTATGATCACATTGCAGGATCATGTAAGAGAAGTAGAAGGGATGATTAATCCACCATTGGATGAGAACCTACTATCTTTAGTGCAATTAGAAATAGTTTTGGAACTCGCGAACTTAGTTCCAAAACCCGGGAACTTAGTTCTGGAACCTGTGGACTTAGTTCTGGAACATGTGGACTATAGTTCTGGAACCTCGACAACAACAGTTCTCTTTGATTGAAAATGATTTCGTTCGGAGGAACGATATTTCTCATGGGGAGAGGATGAATCGGTAGCTTCAGTTTCAAGTACATCAGGAAGTGGTGAAGAATTTCTGGAAAGTAGTAGTGATGAGGAATTTGGCCTGCAAAGAGATAAGTATCATAATTCTCATTACTGTCCTCTTTCCAACATTCTGTCTCAAGGAACTTTTGGAGATGTTGCTACAAGGCATATGTTGTTACCACATGCATGTCCATTAAATACTTTAATGAATCCCTTTCCACAAATCAGTTCATCACATATTGGAACCAAACATGTTGAAATTCAACTAGGTAAAACTTTAAACATTAATAGCTGGTTGAAAAAGGATGAAGAAGCTAAATTGTTTGTTGTTCTAAAAAATAATACTAAAGCTTTTACTTGGCATTAAAAATTATGAAGGGAATTCATCCAAGTATTTGCACTCATTACATCTATATGAAAACACTAAACCAAGTTAAGCAACCTCAAAGAAGGATTAACCCAACGTTAAGGGATATAGTCAAACAAGAAATTGAAAAACTATTACAAGTAGGTTTCATTTACCCTATCTTAGATAGCCACCGGGTATCTCCTCTTGTAATTGTCCCCAAAAAGAACATAGAATGGAGAATATGAGTTGATTTATAGGGAACTAAACAAAGCCACAATGAGAGATTATTCTCCTTTACCATTCATAGCTCAAGTCCAAGACAACCTTTCAGTGTAAACAATACTTTTCTTTCTTAGATGGCTTTAGTGGATACAATCGATTAGTTGTTGCCTGAGGATCAGGAAAAAACTACATTTACATGTCCGTGGGGAACCTTTTCCTTTAGAGCGTTACCATTTGGATCAAGCAATGCTCCTCCAACTTTCCAAAGAGCTGTTCTTGCCATCTTTGCTGATATAACGAATGATTGTGTTGAAGTATATATGGATGACTTAAGCGTACGTGGAGATACATTTGAAGATGCTTTGAGAAATATAGACAAAGTGTTAACAAGATGTGAACAACACAACTTGTCTCTTAGTGACGAAAAATGTTTGATGATGGTCGATGAGGGAATTGTATTAGGAAACCATATTTCACAAAAAAAAATTCAGGTGGATAAAAAAAAATTAGGTTCATTTCAGATTTACCTATCCCTCAGACTCCCACAGATATCAAATCATTTCTAGGACATGTTGGGTACTATAGACGCTTTATAAAATATTTTAGTAAAATTGCTGCTCCCATGTTTAATTTGCTAACCAAGGACTGTGAATTTTATTGGGATGAAAAATGCCAGCATGCTTTTGAAGAAATTAAAAACAAATTAATCAGTGCCCCAATATTGAGAGGTCCTAATTGGGAAAAGTCATTTCATATCCAAATAGATGCCTCAAATTATTCCATTGGTGCAGTATTGGAACAAAAAGATGAAGAAGGAAAGATGTATGCCATTTGCTATCTTAGCGAGAATCTTACTCCCACCGAAAAGAATTACACCACCACCGAAAAGGAATTTCTTAATGTAATTTATGCAATCAATAAATTTAGACTTTATATTACAGGTATAAGATATTTATATACACAGATCATTCACCAATTAAGTATTTAATGAACAAACCAGTAGTTGGAGGAAGAGTCATTAGATGGTTATTACTTTTACAAGAATTTGATATTTCCATTATGGACAATCCAAGTAAATCTAATGTGGTAGCTGATTTTGTATCAAGACTAACCACCACAGAGGAACAAGATCCAGTCAAGGATAACTTTCCAGATGAACAACTGTTTGCAATCTCATCAAGTACACCATGGTTTGCTGATATGGAAAATTATCTTGCAACAGGGAAGTTCCCTCCTTCTTTCACTAAGAAACAAACAAAGAAGTTATTAAAAACCAGCGCACAATTCAAATGGTTAAATGGAATTCTATTTTAAGTGTGGTCCTGATTTTGTCTTCATGCAGTGTGTAAGAGAGGATGAAATATTTGACATCCTCTCGAGCATGTCATGATGAACCAGGTGGAGGACACTATTTAGTAAAAAGAATATCTCATAAGATACTTGACATTGGTTATTAATGGCCATCTCTCGTACAAGGATGTGAAAAGATATATCAAGAGGTGTGATCCTTGTCAAAGGATGGGATAACCAACTTTCACCAATGAAATGCCTCTTCACCTCAAGTTGTGGTTGAACCATTTGAGAGATGGGGATTGGATTTTTTTGGTCCCTTTAATCCTCCTTCACAAGGGAAGGAATATATTATTGTATGTACCGACTATGTAACAAAATGGGCGAAGAATCAGTAGGCATTGACAAATGCCACTAAGGAGGTAGTTCAGATTTCCTTTGGAACATAATTATGATCAAGTTTGGAGCACCAAGGAGCATAGTTTCAGATCAGGGACCACAATTCATGTCTAACATGATCCAAGATTTCACAAGCTATTACCAAATCAATCATAGGAAGTCATATCCTTACCATCCACAGTCAAATGAACAAGCTGAAGTAACAAACAGAGAATTGGAGAACATCCTTACCAAAATGGTTGAAGTTGGGAGAAAAGATTGGGTAAAGAGACAACTTGAAGCTGTCTGGGTGTATAATACAACTTGGAAAACTACAATAAGGTGTTCACCATATGAATTAGTCTATGGGAAAAGCCCTTGTTGCCTATATAATTTGAACTTTAGACATTGAGGACAACGGTGAAGGTGGAAATTGAATTAAATGCAACTCAAAAAAGAAAGAATCCTTTAACTCAATGAGTTGGATTAATTAAGGTTGGAAGCACTTTAGCAAACAAAGATGATTCAAAAGCAAGGGAAGCACGGCATGACATACATATCAAGAAAAGACAATTCAAAGTAGGAGACTGGGCATTCTTGTTTGACTCTAAGTACCAACAGTTCAAGGGAAAATTGAGAACCAGATGGTTGGGACCTTATCAGATTGATCATATTTTTGACAATGGTTCTATTCAATTACTTCCCATTGATGACAATATTTGAACACTCTTGGTCAATGGACATAGACTGAAACTCTATAGGAGGCCTCCCACTAAGAATGAATTTTTGAGGAAAATTAAAGTAGACAAAGAATTTGATCATATGGAAGGACCGAGTTCTTTCAAAATGATAAAATAATTAGATGATAGATCTAGAATAAAGGGAAGAAGATGAAAACCAGCAAATGGCGTCTTCTTCCCCCAAAAAAAAATAATAAATAAAAATATAAAAAAATTCTCGAAGGTAAATTGAAAACCAGCAAATGGCGGTTGACTCTCTTTTGGCTAGTTCAAATAAATGAATTATTTTGAATTCCACTGTCTTATCTAATCATGTTTATTTCCACTTGTAGGAATGACGAGTCATCATAACATAAGGCTTACATGATCAAGGATGGTAATTATGTCTTTTAACTTATTTAGGGTTGATTAAATGTTTGCATGTGTGATGTGACTTAATTTAAAAGGTAGGTATGATGAATCATCTATTTATACATTATGATTACAAGTGTGTAATCATGATATTGATTTGAATGTAATAAGTGGTGGCATGGTTATCATTAGTAATCATTATTGTGAACATCAAGTGAGATAAAGATTACGAAGTATCTTGAGGAAGGAGCAGCGAATTGAGTTTGTATTTCATAGCAAAGAAAAGAGAATTAAGACGTTCTGTAGCTGAGAACTAAGGTTCTATGAGCTTAAAACAAGAGGTTCCATAGCAAATTCGTTAGTTCCGTAGCTAAGGAGAAGGACTACAACTAATTCACATGAAATCAAGGGAGACATAACTCAACCCGATATGGGGATTAAGAAGAAATCAGAACTAGAGGACGCTTCCCAACTGCTCATAGATGAAGAAGTAACATCCATCTTTGAGCATGCAGGATGGCTTGAATTCTTGAAGAAATTTTCAAAACATAATGACGAATTGGTAAGAGAATTTGTCATAAATCTAGAATAGACTAGAAAAAAAGTACAAAATGTTTTTATTCTTTTTTCTATAAATACTGTAAGCAATGTGTCTGGAGTACCCATTGTTCATGTCCCACAACCTGTAAAGGGGACTTTGAAAGAACTGGTTGAATTCTTGTTGTAAGAAGAAAAAGCTGAACCCCAGTATATCTATAATACAAATAAAATCATAAAAGGGGTTAGAAGGGCTAGTTTGCCCAAACCCTTTGACAGGGTAGCATTCTGGATAATTAAATATTTCACTTGTGAGGGTCAGTTTTGGTTTGTGGGAAAAGAAGTATTAAAAATGCTCATATATCTGAAGTATAGAGTCGCCAAGCCTAAATACATAATAAACCTCCTAGGGTTTCTTTTTTATTCCATCCAGACCATGGCTTAGAGATATTCCTGGGGTGTTGGAACAATTAGACATCATGGTCTAATTCACTTGATATGCCAGCACCATTTCTTGTCAAAAAAGAATGGAGAAGAAATTTGGGACAAGTTTCTTGGCAAGTTCAAGAAAAACCCTAATATTATCATAAGGACAATTCCAGCCCCATTCTCTCCTTCAGCTAACCTGGAAATTGATGCCCTGTATAAGGACAGAGGGAAATGGAAAGAGAAAACATACCAAGGAAAAGAAGGTCGATGAGGAAGATAAAAACAACAGAGCCTTCTGTACCTATGAGGGAAGTTCCTTCTTCCACAACAGCTTTAGAAGAACCAATATCTATCTCTGACGATGATAGCTCACCCACACAAGAACCAGAAAGAACAGTAAGAAGAAGTTCTAGAGGGAAGTTCACTATTGGGCATGTTGAACTTCCTAGATAATAAAAAAATCATAAGTGGTCAAGGGGAACTCCAGAAGTAAAGAGTGAATAGAAAAGGATGGAAGAGGAAGCTGCTGACATTTTGGGTAGCATGGCCATGACTCCACCTGGGCCAAGTCACAATGAAATGGAAAAAGGAGAAGAGAGATTTGATGATCAATATTTTCAAGAGTTGGTTGAACCTTCAAGAAGTGCCACATGAAGAAAAAGAGTTGGCATCTAGGATAAGAAAAGGAAATTTTCCTTTAATAGAGGAAGAATTCCAAACTCCTCAAATAATTTCAGAGGAAGAGGAAAGACAACAAGTTAAACATGCTCTATTTTTGTCTAGAGAAAAGCTTATTATCAGAGAAAAATATGAGGAATTGGACTTCCTCAAACTTAAATTGGTACAAAGGAGACGCTCATTGGTGAGCTAACAACTTAGCTTGAGCCAGATCGAGGAATTATCAAAGAACCAAGAAGTAGGCGATAGAAAAGAGGAAGAGTTCCATACTTCCAGAAAATAGAGTGTTGTGTCCACAACCTCTACTGACCGTGTTGACCTATTTTCCACCGAAACAACAATGGGATGATATTTGCAAAGATCTCAGAGAAGCCAAAACATCAAATAATGAATTAAAGACCAAAATGGAGGAAGAGATGAAGGCAAGAAAGGAATGGGAAGAAAAAATTTATGAGGAGGAAATAAATATAAATGTCTTGCCAAAATTCATATGGTCTCGTATTATGAGTGAGAAATTGCTTACTGCGCAGGAGACCTTCTCCTACATATAGTGTGTTTTTGGAAGAGTAGTTCATTCGCTAGTAGTTGTCAAGAATTGCATGTGGGCTTGCACATGAACTACAAGATGAATCTGAATTCATGGCAACTTACTCTCTATCTAGCCTTGAACATAAAAATCTCCTATGTGAATTTTATCTTCGCAATTATATGCTCTGAGAAAAATACATGATTCATGATTAACTTATATGTAGGGGAGAGCCAGCTCAATGCATTTATCTCTCTTTTGCAAAACCAAATTGCATGGAAGGAAAGAGAATCTAAATTTTTATTGAAAGCTAGCTCAACAGGCCTATGAATGAGAGCTCATTACGGTAAACCTTCTGCCTTCCTCACAAATTTTAGAAATTATGCCTTTGATAGGAGATTCAAGACACATTACCCTGCCATTTTGCAAAAGAGTATTGATGCATTCACCTCCTATGAGGAGAATTTTTTTGAAGATATTTATGAAGGATGCTCAAAAAGGTGGGAACTCCTTACCGTTGCTTTGAAAATAAGGGAAGTAATATCCCCTACGAATCTGATATGAAGTTTAGAGAGGGCCAAAGCATTATGCATAATAATTCCCCAAGTCAATGAAACCTATGGCCAAATATGGATGGGAATGCGAACAAGGCCACCTCTACTTATTACCCCCATGTCTCCTTGGCAAAACATAAAACCTCAAGACCCTACTCAATTTGAAAAATAGGAGACGAAAATAGAAAGAGGAGATAGGTACAGTACATCTGAGATTAAGCATTGGAATATCCAGTTTCAGCCATTTGATCTCGAGCAATCAAATGGAATGCGAACATATGATCCCACTTTTGAAGAATGAGTTTGTAAAGGGACTTACAAACAAGTAAGTTTGGGGGAATGATGAGGCCATAACATGTCTCGATTAATGTATAATATATGATCTCATCATACACAACATAGCCCACAAACTAAAGAATTTCAATGACAAACGAGGCAAGACTAATTTGAGCACCAACATAAGCTTTGACTCGGAGATGCGCACTCCTGTGAGTGCCACAAGAACAAATAGTAGACCAAGTGCAAGAAACAGACCATTGGGCAAAAAGTCAAAGAAAAAGCTTGTAGAGTAGAACAATAATAATCAACTCCCCAAGGACGAACCGAGAAAATGCAATAGATGGATGTAACTCTAGATGAGTGATAATAGAATATGATGCTAAGTAGCTCATTATGGTCTCATAACTTTATATTTATAGGGATCTCTTGCTCTAATTTCATAATTAACCCGAAAAGGTTGACTACAAGAACGTTAAATATGAAAATTAGATAGAAGAGGCCCATAAAGTGGCACCAAAGTTCTGAAGGATGGGAACTTCCAGTGTGGGACCAAGGTGCCTATAGGCGCCTAGATAACGCTAAAATAACGTGGGATGTCAGAAAATGGCTAGGCATATGGGTGTAATAGGTCACAAATTATGGAATAAAATAAATAAAATGGCAAAAAGGATGGTGGTTGATTAGTACTTTCTTCACTTAAGAACCTTCTACATAGTAGTATGAGATCGGGATAAATAAATGTCTAAAGTGCATTATTGTTTGACGAAAATAAGAGGAGTAGATTGCTGCAATTGGACACATAAAATACTGAAATTGCAGGATGATCCTTTACTAGTGTGCCTCAGGACAAGATTGGGGTGCCTAGGCATTAGGGACTTGTTGGGTGCTGCGATCGCGTGCAAAATCTCATAAACTAGTTGTTGTGTAGCATTAGTGTTGCTAACCTTTGGTTTTGGTTTCTTGACGTCACTAGGTGATTACTAAATTATCCTATAACTTGCAAAGAGAAGATGACTTGTAATAACCTCAAACTACATCAGATCCTAAAAATAAAAGATGCAATATGGGGAGTCGATGACCCCGACGGTGGCCACCCAACAAAGTGAGCTTATGAATAAATGTTGCACTACATCTCGGACTCTATGTATTTCTCATGTGCGTGTGTATAAATCGTACTCTAGGAAGCCCTTGTGCAAGTGCACATGATAGCAGGTGTTAGCTAGATGTATCAATGTAAATAGATGTATGGATGGAAAAATGAACTTCCCCTCTTATGCGTGTATGTAGGAAATGAAGTCTCTTGTCCCTTGAATGAGTGCTACATGGATTCCTTTGATTCTCTTAGATGCCTTTGGATGTAACCTTAGGTGATGATAACAGATGCTTAGAGCTTGGTCATTTATTTTGGTCATATAGCTTTGTATTTATACGATTCCCTTGTTTGAATTTTATAATTGACAACTAAAATTCCAACCCATAGTAAAATGAGATGCCCAAAATATAAAAGAGGCCCAAAAGAGGCGAGTAAGATAGAAAGAGGTCGGGGCACCCATAGAGGACGAGGGTACCAGGCACTTTGGAATCTTGGCTAGGTGTTGGTGTCTAGAGTCATGAAAATAAAGCAATAAAGCTCAGGATCGGGATATAAGGTGTAAAAGATCATAAAGAAGACCAGAAAAAAAGTAAAGAGGCCAAATATAGCGTCAAATACTAGTTTTCTTGCTTATGAATCATGTAGTGCCCACTTCCCTTTGACTCCTTTTTGATAATAATCATGATACTACGATTATATTATGGACACGATTATGGACCTTATTATAGTATGATGTTAGATGTTAGATCATGGATTATTGTTGACTTGATTCAGTTATGATGCATGATGATTATTAGAGATATTTTGGATATTGATGATGATATATTGTTTGACATGGTTATATTATGGATGTTGTGTGGACTTGTGATATTTGGATATTGTGAGTAGACCTCGAAATGGAAATTATTGGATGATGATATAGTTGTTGATAAAACCATAAATGATATTGTTAAATTGCTTTGATGTTGTTTTGATTCATACATCTAAATGATTTTGGGAATTATATTTATATTATTTTGGATGTTCTGATATGGCCACGAGGCCGAAGGAGGTATTTGTGTTTTGTAGGTTAAAATATCACAAAAACATTAGGGGATTGGAGACCAACCACAGTGGAATTCTAGATGAATTCAACAAGGTCACCATGGCAACTAGTATTGCGTGTGTTAGGGATTCCCATGGGGGGGATCACCTTTAATTGTGACCAAGGAGTTTTACGTATTCCTTTTATTTTGGTCCCTTTGTTTATGTTTGCATGTGTTTATTTTGTGGTCCTTTTACCCCTTTCATTATTCATTAAATGGTGTGCAAATATTGTGAGTAATCATGTTGTTAAGCTAGTTAAATAAAACATGTCATAAGAAAGTAATTAATAGAGTTGTTGGCCATGATTAAAGATGTATAAGTGACGCATAAGTTAACTTTTGAGTGTGAAACACTCCACCTTCTTGGAAATTCGAAATTGTCCTTGGAGGATGATTTTGGAAGCTTGTGGGACAAGTTAAACTTGTCCCATACCTCTTAAATTTAATTACCAACCATACCTACAGTTGGGGAGTTGAGATTAGAATTTTGTGATGTTTTTGAGAAGGCAAATTGTAGGTTTTAATTGCACTTTTCTTACATGATTTAATTTCAATCCTTTAGGTTGTGGGTTGGATTTGAGTGTGTAAGTAAACCTGTCATATTAGTCACCCACCTATTTATTATGCATTGGAGAATGAAGTTGAATTTTTGGGTTGGGGTTGAGGAGGTGTGGTGTGGCATCCTACATGGATCCACCTCATCCTCTTCTCTTCCCTCTTCTATAAAATTCCAATGGCTTGCTTTGTTTTGAGGTTGCTTCACTTTGGAGACTTCATTTTCTTGGGTGAATTCTTTTGTTGTTTTGGAGCTCTTGCTTGAAGAAGTTTCGGAAGATTGATGCATGCTTGTGCTTGGCTATTTTTAATTTCTTGCATTGGGATAAAGCTTGCTGTTTTGAACATGGAACAACTCCATCATGGAGAAGTAGGAGTTTGACTCTTGAAATTCTCTTCTTTTATGAATGTAAGTGTTAATGTATGAATGTTTTGGCATGGTTGTGCTTGCTGTTGGGTAGATGGCCTAAGAACGGTGTAGGAGAATACTATGAGATTATTTTGTGGGAGGCACAAGTGTGTTTTAGGGAGGTATAAGAGTGGAGGGAGTTGGGATTTGGGTTCCACCTTACAAAGAAATAGCTTGCATTTCTTTACTCATTCTAGAGTGCCATAAGAGGTTGGGGAGGCATAAGGAGATGTGAGGAATAAGGGGTACTTGGGGGAGGCATAAGGGCATTTTAGGGATTTGAAATTTTATATATATATATATATATATATATATATATATATATATATATATATATATATATATATATATTGGTGGTTTGTTCTTAGGTGGTGATACCCATTTCCCTTTAGGAAGCATAAGCAACATCCCCATAGTTTCTTGCTCATTTGGATTTCTTGATGAAGCCTCGTAATATTTTTCATGTTTTAATGTAGTTGTAAAGCGCATTACATTTTGACTTGTGTTTTTATTGTGAAAATGTTTCTTGTATGTTTGTAGAAGCTTGTTGTTTCCATGAGTTAGATCACATCCTTTATTGCATTGTGGTTAGGACTGGGGACCAATGAAGAAGGATGGATTCTCCTCTTCATTGGATGTCTTGGTTGGGTGGAGAGCGTTTCCTTTCCCCTACTCTTGTTGTGATCAAATTGGAAGAATGAGAAATCTGCATGTTGCTATTCGGAGCTGAGATATAGATAGTTTGACAGCTTCCTAGTGAAATGAAATATTATTGTAGCCCCTTTCCCACTTGAAGTGGATGATCTATGTATTCATTATCATGGAAAGATACTATGTATTGGCAATGAAAGTGGAAATTTGAAATGTAAAAGAGTTATACTTTGTATTCTGTGTTGGAAAGAATGAGAAAGAATGATACATGTTTTGTATGTTGTAATTTGAAATCAAATGGAAAGGAGGTTGTAAGAGTTTCATTTGAATTAATGGAAGTGTTTTCCTTATTCATATGATATTCTTTCCTTTGGAATTCATGTACTTAACAAGCTTTATGAAATCCCTATTTAGAAAGTGGAAAAGTGAAACACGTGAAAAAAATGTATTATTTTGTCCTCGTATATAATATATCTTTTGGAAAGAATAAAAGAAGGATGTTACAAATTTTTCTTTTGGAATCAATAAATTATGTATCACCTTTCTCAAATTACACAGTGGCATTGAATCTGATCTTTTAAATGTAATTGAAATATCTGTTTGAAAGAAAGAAATGCGCATAAAGGAAATGTAATACTCTGTCCTTTGAAATATGTAAAAATTGGAAATCAGAGATGTATTATAGTTTCTGAATAAGTTGAATTGAATCAACTAAATGCATTAGATTAGGTCTGGAGCACATTATAATACTTGGAATAAGACAATGGCAAATACACCTTTTATTTAAAATTGTTTGAACTCTGTCTTTTATTTCCTATTGACAATTATTTAATCCCAAATTCTCAGACCGAATCTACAACCAAGAAATAACAAATGAAATATTAATTTGGGCATAATAATATCTAATTGAATTCATCTAGATATTAACACTTAAGGAAATTCTTATAAAAACTTAGCAAAATCGGGCTCAACCGTTTTTGCAATGTCGTGTTCTTTGTCAAGAAATGTAAATGTTCAAATTACAAATCAATCAGTCAAATTGAATCTTTAAATCTCTCTTAAATACACCTAATAACTATTTCCCATGTATAGTTGACATGTTGAGAGAGGGACAAGAACAAATTTAACAAGTTAAAATTTACCAGTTTACACTGTAAAATCCTGCAGAATGTTTTCACGAAATTGACCCCTTAAAATTTTTCAAAATAAAAAATTAATGATCTCTGTGTAAATAATACATCGAGAGCTTTCCAAAAAGTCCTTGTTTTCCCAAACCGAGCCCTCTATCAAAAGTTATGGCCTTCTGAAGTTTTTCCTTCACTTGGCATCAAAAAAAAAATTGGGGAAAAATTTCCCTTAATGGGCCACGGGCCCAAATTTTTCCCTTTTAAAAAAAAATTGGGAAAATTTTCCTAATTTTCTCCGTTGACCTATAGCGAATCGAGAGGCTTCCATGTGGCACCATGAGGTGTCGGCGGATGGGCGGACCCCTTTTTAAGCTTAGACTCCCGAAAAAAATTTGGGAATATTTTTCCAAATTTTCCCTCGCCACTAGGGCCTGCCACAACAATCAGTGATGCCACGTGGTGTCATGAGACATCGGCGCGCAGATCGGGTCCCTTTTTTCCTTTCAGACGTTGTTAGAATTTTTTGGGAAAATTTTCCAATTTTTCTCTACCGCCGCACCATCCGCAACCAATTAGGAGCTACCGCGTGGCATCGCGAGGTACCGGTGGAGGCGTGGGTGAATGCTACCCTCTTAGCCCTTTAGGGCGTTAAACTAATTTTCTCCCAGCCTGCCCCCGCCTTCCCGTGTTGGCTTAGGAGATGCCATGTGTCCCTCGTGAACTTGTGGGAGTGCGGGCACAAAATTGGCTTCTCGCCCCACGCGGGAAATTTTCCAAAAGATTTCCCACCGCCTGTTTTCCGCGTGGCTTAGGAGACACCATGTGTCCCTCGTGGATTCGCGGGAGCACGGGCGTAGGGTTGGGTTGGTGTTTCACCCGCGCTGGGAATTTTTTGAAAAAATTCCCTTGCAGCCCCACCGACCCGACCACCACACCCAGGAATTATTTCTCCCCGCGACCCCGCGAGACCCGCCGCCTGGGAAAATTTCCTCCTCGGGGCCCACAGCCCGCTCTTGGGAAAAATTTTACCCCAAGGCCCGCTGCCCATAACTTGTGAAATATGAGGAGTTAGGAGGACTTCTTTATATCAATGGAAAGGTGAAAAAATTTCCTATCAAATGGGAATAATTTAGGAAAATTTTGAATGCATTAATTTTGAGAAAAACCAAGTTGAATCTTTAAGCCTGTTAGAGAGTGGGTATGGTGGGGAATTACCCTTTGAACCTTATTGTACCTTCTAACCCTAAAATTTGGACCGTATGACCTCTAATAATTGTTAGTAAAATAAAAACATGTTGTAGTGAATTAGAATTGTTGTGGAACTTGTTAGTGACAACTGTTGCCTTGTAATCCGGTTGTAGACTCTTTTAAACAAAACAAAATTATTCCATAATTTTTCCTAACTAATCCTAGGTTGTTCTTGGGTCTCAAGTGGGTTATTTTAGTGGGCTTTACAAATCATATGAATGCAAGTATGTTCTTAGGACCTAGAAATGTACCAAATGTGTGATTTTGTGTCTACAAGTTCAAGGAGTTTTTCACTAATCATCGCTTGTAAATTGTGAACAATTGTGATTTATTCCATGGTCATTTCCTTCTAAATCGATAATGAAAATGTAGAAATTAGCAGATAAGTAATACAATGAACAACAAAATTGAATAAAATATACAAATGAAAATAGATGATAAACTATAGAATCATCACTATTGTGCATAACCAAATATATTTCCTCCTCTCTGTCTTAGCTTCAACTCTTTACAATGTATAAAATGCTTACAATGCGCTCTAATATATAGAGGGATTTCTTCTAAAAATAAACCATAACCCTAAAATAGAGAAATTAAAAATAGATTTTTTTATAAATTTTAAAATGATTTTTTTATTAAAAATAGGAATAAAACAAACCGTTCTAAATTTAAAAAACTAAAGCATTCTTTAAAGAAAACTCTAGCTTTTTCCTAATAATAGGAGAAAGACAAAATTAGACTTCCATGCTTTTTCTAACTCACCCATTAATTTTGAATTCCAAAATTTTATTATTCTGGAGCTGAGTGTGCATTTCATGATCTGACATATTACTAATTACAAAATCCCAAACAACTTCTCGAATACTCAAAAAATATCTTTCCCAAGCCCTTTGTAAAGATATCAACAAACCGATCTTTGGATCTGCAAAATTTAAGACAAATTTCTTTTTGTTAATTAACTCCTAATGAAATTATACCTCGTGTATATATGTTTTCTCATCTTTGAAAAACATGATTTTGGATAATGTTATTGTTGAGTTATTGTCACAAAACTGTGTGTACCGTTTTCTTGATTATGTCTCAAATATGTCAATATTATCCTCATCCAAACAACTTGACATGCTACTTTTGTGGCTGCTACATGCTCTTCTTACATTAAATAATGATTGACTATGGGGGCTTATTTGATTCCCATGAAACTACTCTTGTTCCAAAGTGAAAATTATAGTTGGATGTACTTTTCATGTCATCTATACTCTCGACATTGTCACTATTTTGTATAACTTATGAGTTTGAACTCATCGATGTTGAATATAAAATTCCATGATTGTTAGTTCCAAATACATACCTCAAAATCATTTTACCACTTACCAATGTGAATATTTTGGAGATTCAATGAGGCTTACACCATACATAATGTCAAGCCTTGTGACCGTGAAATACATGAGACTTCCAACTAACCTTTTAAAAAAATTGGATCCACAAATGGTCTGTTTTCATCTTTTCTTAACTTCAAGCCTACTAAAATTGGTGTTGGAGTTGGCTTGCAATTCAACATGTTAAATGTATTCAAAACATCATTAGCATACTTTGCTTGTGAAATAAGAAAATCTAGCTTATGATTTTGAACTTCAATTCCTGTAGAAAGTAGTGCATGATACCTAAATCTATCATATCAAATTATTTCTTCATTGATGGTTTTAATGAATTTGTAGATAAGTTTCTAGTAATGATTAAAGCATCCATATACAAAAAAAAATCATTAACTTGTTCATTTATCTTGATGTATAAGGTAGGATCGATGTTTCTCCCATCGAAACCAATCTAAATTAATTATGTTGTACCATGTTCTATGCACTTGCTTGAGACCATAGAGTGTTTTTCTCAACTTATACCTTTCCTTCACTACGTTTAATATCATAAAATTCTAGTTGATTCATATAAAATTCCTCTTCAAGAAATCCATTTAAGAATGTTGATTTCACATCCATCTAATGTAAATACCATTTGTTTTGAGATGAAATTGCAAAAACTATTCTTACTGTGTCCAAATGTGCTACTAGTGCAAACGTTGCATTATAATCAACTCCATATTGTTGTGAAAAACCTCTTGCAACCAGCCTTGCTTTATGTTTTTGTACTTTTCCATCAACACCGTACTTGGTCTTGTAGGCCCACGTTACTCTTATCACATCATTTCCTTCAGAAGACGCACCATTTCCCATGTCTTATTCTTATCTATGGCGTCTATCTCATCATCCATGGCTTGAGCCCAAACTTCATTTCTAATAGCCTTTTCAAACTATATTGGATCTAAAGCTTGATAAAATAATGCAAAAATGAAAAAGAGTTAGTTGTATCAACATCATAAATATCACTAAGAGTCCTAGTTTTCCACTTTGCAAATGGATATTCAACGATGGACTAGTTTTTTACCGAAGGATTTTCTTCTCGTGTTCTTTGTGGTGTCTCTTGCATGGTTGAAGATGATTGAAATCTTAGAGACCTCCTTGCTGTAGATGGAGGTGTATCTTGTGCTATAATTTGTGATGCATGTCCAATATTGAAGAAGATACAACACCTTCTTGTTCTATAGTTTCATCTACCATGTCATAATGAGAAATAAACTGCTCTATACTAAATATTCTCTCTATCCTTCCATCCCATGCCTCAATTTCAACAAATTGTACATCTCTACCGATCATAACCTTTCTAGTGACCTGTATTATACTACATATAAGATCTCTTATTCTCCGAGTATCCAACAAATATACACTTTTCTCTTTTTTTAATCTAACTTCTTCCTTATCTCATCGTGCACACATGTGCATAGTCCACATAACTCGAAAATTCTAAAATTAGAAACACTATGTTTCATGTGAGTCCAAGCTTGTTGAGGAAAAATGTTTCGAACTATTTATGTTGGAAACATGTTTAAAATGTAAATAGTATTTGTTATTGCTTATGCCCAATATTCATTTGGAAGATGTTTGGCCTTCATCATACATCTCACCATTTCCATTATGGTTCTATTCTTCCTTTCGCCACACCATTCTACTATGGTGTATACCTAGTTGTAAAATGCTTGTGGATACAATGATATTTGCAAAATTTATATAATCATTGGAAACATGCTCACCTCCTTTGTTTGTCCTTATAAATTTGATGTAGTATCCACTTTTCTTTTCCAATAAGGCATCAAATTGTTGAAATATATTAAAATCATCTCGATTTGTGTATCAATAAGTACACCCATGTCTTCCTCATATAATCATAAATGAATTCCATTATATATGAGAAACCTCCAAGATAATTTGTTTGCACATGTCCATATAAATATAAATGAACAATTTCAAGTGGTGTACTTGTTCTTGCTATTTTTCCGACCGAGAAGGAATCTTTGTGTTGCTTCCCAAAATACAACCTTCACAAACTCTCTCTAGTTTCTAAATTAAAGGAAAGCCTTTTACCATATATTTCATGTGTAATAAATTCAAATCACCAAAATTTAAATGACCAAACCTAAGTTGTCATAGCCACGATTCATCTTTCACACATGATTGAAAAGACAATTCAATTTCTTTAGCTCCGGAGTGAGCTCAGTACTAACATGTTGTATGAGCTCTAGATGTGTCTTAAGCTCCAGACCGAGCTCTGGACTTGGCTGGTCTAATCTTCATAGAAACATTCTATTTCTTGTCATCTTCACTTTATCAATCAACTCAAGATTGAGCTTTATACATGATCACACATTCATTATCTTCAATGTAAACTATGTATCCCTTTTGTACTAATTAACCAATGATCATAAGATTATACTTTAAATATGCAACATAGTAAAGATCATGCAGTAATCTTTTTCTCACTCTTTTTAGTTAGAACGCTTATTGTTACTTTTCCTTTACTGATCGTATTATGTACCCAAGGGTAATATATGCCTTTTCGAATAATCAAAATTGAAAAATAAACCTAAGTTACCTGACATGTGATTATTATAGCTAGAATCCAAATACCATACATCACAAGGCCTCTCTTGTCATAAATTACGCTCAATAAAGCGATAAAGAAGGTATTACTTCAACAATCTTTGGGCATGAAATTAACGTGGAGCTTGGAGTAGAGATCCCAACCTGATTTTGCTTCTTCTTGTTCTTATCATACTAATTTTTCTTATAATCATAAGAATAATGCCCATAATTATCACAATAGTGACACTTGAACATGTCACTTATCCTATCTCTGTCCGAGAAAATTGACTATGATTGTCCTCTTCCACGTGAGTTTGATAGACCATTGTTGCGTTATCTAGATGAACTTCATCCCATAGCTCTAGGGTTGAATCTTCCTCTTCCTCTTACATGATTTCTTGATATCTATGATGAAAAAATTGATCTACAATTTCATGTGATGTATTCAACCTCTATTCATGATTTATTATCGATGCATGAAACTCATCAATTGAAAACCGATCGATATCCTTAGTTTCTTCAATAACAACTACCAAATGATCAAATTTTGTAGGAAAACTTGTAAGCAACTTTTCAATAATCCTTTTGTCTTCAATAGTTTCACTATGAGAATTAATTTGATTGACTAGGCCAACTACATAAGTAAATAATGACTCTATAGAATCTGAATCTTTCATTGACATATTTTCAAAATATCTTCAAAGTAATTGTAGTTTGGTAGTTTTTACTTCCTCCTTACCTTGATACACAACTTGAAGAGGGTTTCATGTTGTTTGTGCTTGATTGGATGCTGTCACTCTAGGGAGAATGCTTTCATGCATGGATTGATGAATAAAGAAAAGAGAATTTTTTTTTTCTTTCTTAATTCTTTCAAAGTATCTTTCTCTTCTTGTGAGAGTACAATATATGATGATGTATCTATACACTATGTGTACCCATTCTCTACAATTTCCTGCATGTACTAAGATCTTAATAGAGCCTTCACGGTTAAATACTAATACTTGTAATTATTTCCCTGTAAACCGTGGTGTCTCGCAGATATGAAAGAGATGCTCTCTGATGAGGAAGACATCTAAATTTTTTCAATTTAAAACATGCTAAAAAACAATGCTATGATACCAATTTGTAGAAATTAGCGGATAAATAATACAACGAATAACAAAAGCTGAATAAATTATGTATATAAAAATATAGAATAAAATCTAGAATCAACACTATTGTGCACAACTAAATATATTTCCTCCTCTCAATCTAAGCTTTAACTCCTTAAAATATGTGTATACAACTGATTACCAATGCCTCCAATGTATAGAGGGATTTCTTCTAAAAATAAACAACTCTAAAAAGAGCAATCTAAAATTATAGTTTTTTAATTTGTAAATTTGTTTTCCTAAAAATAGGACCAAAGCGGACTGTCCTAAATTTAAACAAATAATTAAACATGCTTTAAAGAAAACTCCAGCTTTTTCCTAATAATAGGATGAAGACAAATTTAGATTTTCATGCTTTTTCTAATAGATAGACATTGATCCTTGTATTGTAGGTAAGCTCATGTTCTTGTGTAAAAAATGATAATTAAAACAAAATGTGTAGGTGAATGAAATTATTGGTTGGAGGAAAAGAAGGCCTTGAGAATGGTCAAGACCTTCAAGGAAAATTCTAACATTAAAAACACATTGTTCAAGCAGAATTATCAACTACGAAACCAATATATAATTGACAAATTTGACATGTAGTGACATTGTTTGTGCCAATGATTGTAAATAAACCAATTTTAGTGGGTCTTCCCTATTTCTAGAATATATCATAACATGTGCATCACAATAAAAGAATTTTTTCGATATTTTCGGCACTTTTTATATACACTAACATCTCAATATTTCAACAATATTTTTAGGCACCAACCATGTTTAACCATTATCCACTCCAATTAAACTACAACCCTCCACCTCAATTAAACTACAGCCCTTAGATAAATATTTAGTTTCCAAATTTTAAAAACTATTCTTGTTTAACTAAAAATAACTAAAACTTAGAAGTGATTCAATCATCATAGTCAAAGCAGAAGCATTTCACGTAACCTTTAATATACAATTAAAATATAAAAAGTAAATATGATATTGGCGTGTGAAATATTACTTACATGTTGTCACTCCTATTAAGAATAGTTAAAGAAAGGTTCCCACAGTCCCACTGCACACATTCCTCCATTGATAATGCGTATAGATATTATTACCCATTTTACCATTCTTAGCACTCGATCACGGTGCCATTATTTTAATTCGTGTTAATCCATCAACTTATGCATTTATTTGGAATGGAAATGTTATTGATTACAAAAACCAAATGATATTAGCGCACTTTTCTCGTCATCATTTGTGTAGTATTTGTTGCATTGACTTTAATTGATGTCTTGCACTCCATTTTAAATTATAAGGGTTATACGCCGTTTTACATCTATATATATATGATAATGTGAGCTCAATACCATTAAAAGAGACCAGATTTAAAACAAATCGATCAAGGTATCGGTGGATGATGAAGGATATAATTTTTCTATGTGATTGGAAAGATGTGGATAAATCCATGAGCACTAAAAAGAAATATGTGGTGGAGGAGAGTTATTCGTGTGAAGTGGTTTAAGCCATGTCCGACTCCTTTCTTTTTGGAGTCAATCTTGAGGCTGATTTTTCCACACCCTTCATTAATGCTACTTTGTATTGAAAAGTTGTTGCAACCTTATTTACTTGACTCTGCACCATACCGATATCTCCTATGTCATTGGTATTGTTTTGAGGTACATACAAAAACCTCATGAGTTGCATTGGAAAACAACTAAGAAGATTTTGCATTACATTCAGTGGATCACACCGATATGGGATTCACTACGAGGTTGGTTCGAGACATTGACTTGGTCGGTTACTCGACTCAGATTTGGGCTGACTTACATTGAGTTCCGTAAGTCCTTTTCGAGGTTACGATTTCTCATTGGGTTATTGTCCTATCGCTTGGTCAAGAAAGAAGTAGAATGTTATTGCTCTATCATCCATAGAGGAAGAGTATAAGGGAGTTAACACAACTCGAGGTTATTTGGCTTCAGGGGATTCTTTTTGAGCTTGGCATCTAGATTAGGAAGCCTATAATCATCTTTTGTGATAACCAGAGCACCATCCAGATATGCAAGAATTTGGTCCTTCATCAGAGGACCAAACACATTGAGATTCACATGCACTTCATTCGGGAGCTCATTCATGAGCAGGTCATCGATTTGATATTTTTCTAGTCTTGAGTAGGTTGTTGACATCTTCACCAAACCTTTCATTGAGATAAATTTCATTCATCTACGAGCTCTTCTTGGGGTGTGGTCTACATCAACAACTTCATCATCTTCAAGGGGATTTCTAGCCTCTTCACTTCTTCATGTCTCTCTTTTGGGGGATTTTTTCCCACTGGGTTTTCTCCTTTTACTCTATCTTATGAGAGATTGATTGTACATGGGTACCTCATCAAGCCTTGTTGCTGGGACCCACTTTCATTTTTCACTTCCCACCTAAGTTGTGCTTATGGGGGGGTGTTAGTGTAGGATTTATTTTCCTCGCTTTATTTGAATTATCCTACTTGGGATATTCCACCTCACTTGGAGTTTCCTACAGCTTATGCAATATGCTTTCTTAGGTGTACACTTGACTACACTATTCTAGGTGTTGGTTACCACTTGACTACACTACTCTAGGTGTTGGTTACTACTTGACTACACCATTATAGGTGTTGGTTACCTTCATTCTAGGTGGAGATTGCCATGATTCTAGGAGGAGGTTACACATTCACCTCCTATATGTAAATCTCTTGCACTATTATATTTGATTGTATTGAGTTGCAACTATTTCTCGAGGTATTGCAATTATCTCTCTTGTATTTTTGTAATTTTTAGTCTTGATGCATACGCAATGTTTTGTCTTGTAACAATTCACATCCCGCATCATTTACTTGTGCATTCTTTGAACCAAAGAGATCTCGTGGCACTTCTCCAATACTTAAGAACTCAATTTCAAATTCCCTTTCATGATGATATATGGAATTAAATTAATTAGGCTTACACTCTCATTAGAGCCCACTCTTTAAGAAATTTCTCATCAACTAGAAGTGGACCATCAAAATGCTAGAGAATTCAAGTTCGATCTAATGGAAGTCAAAAATAAGCACATACACAAACTTTAGGAACATCAACTTCAAGAGGTTATTTGATAGGTGTGGCACCATTCAAAGGTTTGAAATTGGTGATCTAGTAGGGTTCATTTTAGGGGTGAATATTCCTACATGTACAAATATTAGGATTTTTGAAGTTTGAAATTAGCATTTTTTTTGCCATCGTACGGTCACAGGTTCACCAATATTTTATGTGTCATGATTAATTTTGACCCTAATTTCGCCTTAATGTTGGTATATTTGTCATTATGTTATAATATACTATTATATATATGATTAATTCACCATAATGTAGTAATACAATATAATTCCAAAATTTGTTTAGTTTTAGATCCGGAGTCGAAGCATGAGAATGCTACCGAGCGGAAACATAAACCGGGCACCGTGCGACAACGTAATAATGTGTCATTCCGTACGCCATTTGTGATGCCAATTGGCATTGATATTGTGACAACGCCCTGCTCGAAATGATCGTGATGTTACTGCACGGAAACCCACATTTTAAGGCATCCAACAATGTGTAGGAGATCTCGTATGTCAACATTGTTCGCAATCCCGACCGATGACAAGGCTATGTGTTTATTGATGTCGACAACGTAATGAGAATGTGCTGCCAAAGCGAGAACATCCATGAGGGTACCACACGTCGACGTTGCCCTCACCGGAAGGTAACAAATTTTGATTACCAAACGGGACCACATATATGCAAACATTTAGCAACATGAATTTTTTTTTGCATTTGCCACAATCCCGAACCCTCATTCCCAAAATTCACCAACAATGAGAATACATTTTTGGAACATTCGCCATCCATTCTATAACTTTTTGTGGGGGCCAGGGAGGGCGCGGGACTTAAAATGAACTCTGTGACCTAGTGTTGAAGTGGGATTCTCACCGTGCCAAATCACAGGAAGCATTCCATGTTTGAAACCATATAGAGTGGACCTTATGAAATTATCCAAATAAAAGAATGCATTTGAATAACATTGATAACATGTGCACATTCCCTCAATTCAATAATGATAGTCAAAATTCTGTTCAGTTATTTTCATTATAGTCAAAGCAGCATCATTTCGTATAACCTTTAAAATAGAATTAAAATCTAAAAATCAAATCTTATCTGTTTGGGATTCGGGAATAGTTAGAGAAAGGTTCGCACTGCGCACAGTCCTCCATTAATAATGCACATTCATATTATTACCTAATATGGAAATAATATATAGCCGTTCTCGGCGCTCGATCGATCACGGTGCCATTATTTTAATTCATGTTAATCCATCAACTTATGCATTTATTTGGCAAGGAAATGTTCAGTTTTGATTTGACAAACCAAATGATATCGGGCCACTTATGTGCCGTCATTCGTGTAGCATTTACTGCTGACATAAATTGAGTTCTTGGCGCTCCATTTTAAATTCCAAGTTTTGCGTCTATATATACGATAATATGAGCTCAATACCATGACAAGAGATCAGCTTTGAAGCAGAGCCATCAAGTTTTTGGTGGATAATGAAGGATATAATTCTGCAAACTGATTGGAAAGATATGGATAAAACCATCACCACGTCTGAGAAGGAAATTATGGTGGAGGAGTGTAACTCATGTCCAGGTGAAGCGGTGACTGCCGTGGCCATTGGGTTAGATTTATTTGTGGGGTTGGGAATTGCTCTTGCTTTCGTACCTGCAGCTAAAACAGTGCGTGTCGCTAGAAACACATTGACTGTACTATCGCTATGTCTGCCGTAAAGAAGTTGTTTAACGATAAATAAGATAGTGTGACTGTGTAAGTTTTTCTTTGATTCCAGGTTCATATGATTCACGTTTTCATTATAGTTTGAATTGTGTAAAGCAACTCATATCATTTACTAGATTGTTAATTGCAGACCATGGTGGATATGCGTAATATATATTTTGCGATCTTCTGTATCTAAGTGAATATGCTACAAATTAATCTGGTTAATTATCGATTATAAAGTTGTATACTTTGTTTTGGGTTCCAGCTACTTCTTTAATATAATTATTTTTTACACGAATTGGGCTAAGTACATGGTTGTTTTATTAGAGATTAGATTAGAAGATCATTTCAACAATATTTTCATCTCTCTCAAAAGATTAGAATGTTTTTCTAACTGCCATCTCCTTACACTTCGAATACATACTCCTGAAAGATTTTTTTTTTTAGAAAGTAATTTAAATTGCACGGCTAGCTTTCTGTTTTCTTTTCGGGAGTAGGATGGCAATGCAAATAACGTTTATTTTTTTCGCTGAAAACATGTAAACCTTGACATAAAAAGATAACAGACCTAACGAACGTTCATTTAGCCATCGAATATATCCCGACGTTACACATTTTCTACAGTTTTCTTAATAATACAAAGTTTGAAGTCGACTCTTGTTTTCTTTTTATGTTGGGGAAAAAATGGAAGCAACACGGTAAATCTATAAAAACATTGCGAATTCCATTGTGACTCGAATAATCATATTAAAAATATTTACGTACAGTTTTGGACGATTTTGGTTTAATGGCTGTTGAATTAATTTGATGCGTTGTGGATGGTTTAAGACAAATTTGATAAGACTTGTTTCGAAATGAAATTTGATGCGTTGTGGCGTGCATTTCAACACTTACAACAATTAATTTGACATTACCCATGGACGTGAAAACGGTGGAAATGAATTCCAATTATTGTTATTAAATTTGATTGTTATTTTGTGGAATTCAAAAATTATCGAAGTTGCTTTTATGTCTCGGGCAGTCTGCGATCAAAAGTGCAAAGCCAAAGACAAATTTATAATGAAGAAATATGTTTACAAACCGATCTTGTTTAACAAAACGGAGAATCAACTTATATCCATCTGCAAATGCAATCAGAATCAACTTTTAACGCACGAATTCATCTGCTTACCTGACCTGTGCTGTCATGGCTATGATGGATTAATTATTATGTTTATAGTGTATTTGTTTATCTATTGATTATTAGTGCTAATAAAGTGTTATTGGCATCTTATTATTTGTCTGAATGATTTCTTATTGATATTTTTTTCATTTTTAGAGGTATTAATTTTTATGTATTAAAAATATTAAATAACCTCAAATTGTTTATAATTTAATACATAAATATTATATTTGATTAGACAATAATCACATTAAGTGAAAATATAATATATAGTAATTATTTATAGATAATTTATTTAATACTCAAAACATTTTGTAGCCATTTATAATATTTATCATTTTTTTTTAAGTACATAGCATTACTTTGTATATTTACAACAATAAATCTCTTTTATACAATGTATTCTTCTATAAATAATCTAATGAACGGTTCTTACCGTTTAGAACCTTAATAATTAGACATTATTTATTGGGTCTTATTTATGGACGAGTATTCAAATTCACCAAGTTATCATCTTGCATCAACTAAATCCTAGGTAGTAATGAGGTATATTTGTAAGCCTTGTTACATTAGAGGATTCAAAATGATTTGGCTAGTTCTATGTAACCATGTAAGAGTGCATTATTGTTCCCTCCTTATGTGTAAAATTCTACATAGGCCTCGGATATGCAACAATATTTATTTGAAGATCTTGTAAGGTATGTAGAATTTTTTGTAAACTCATTTATATATTTAGTTCCACACAATTTCACAACTTTATGAGGAATTGCGATGTCATGAAAAACCTCACACGTCTTCAAATTAGTATGAAATTCCTATAAATTCAAGTGCACGCTTTTTTTCTAAATTTCTATGTAAGTATTCATCGATGAAACACTATGCATTCCATCCAAGGCTTTGTTTGAGATTTTTGGGAAAAATTCTACAAAAATAGTGATTTTTGAGAGAGCTATTATTTGCAAGTTATTTAAAAGGTTTCTTAGCTTCATATCAAGTGTATGTGTACAAAATAGATATGAAAAATATTATTTTCGTGTTCAACATGCCTTAACTAACATGAATGTTTATGCATCACCTTCACAACGTAGAGTTTCATATTGTCTTATCCTTTCACTTGGACGAGAAGCACTATGCCGATGGCTACTTTCTTTTAAGTGCAATCTCAATAGTCAATATAATGTGGAAAAATACATCTTTACTTATGTGCATGTTGATTTTGATTGGAAATGCTTTGGGGAAATGTTTGGACATTGATACAAAAACAAAACTATGTACTCGTACAACTTTTATCATATTTTGGCAGATCCGGACACATCGGTTGATCTATTAGCTATGATGGAACTTAGGGTTTTGGATCGGATTTGGTCCCAACCATTGGACTATGAAGGGTTACCCTTCAGATGTAGGAAATGCTTTGGTCTGGGTCACTTAGCTTGAATGTAGGAGTGTGAAACATAAAATGAATGGGAAATCTTGGTGGAAGGATGTTCAACTGGTTATATGATGATTGTTGTAGGTGATACTAATTATTTCTTGGAAGATTTAGAAGTGGAAGTAGATCATACTCAACTATTGGTCGGGACTCCTCTTTCCCCTCTTGATGTGGGGGTCGATGGGTTAGTTTATTTTTAGCCTACTTTGGAACAAATGTTTCCTTTAGGACTGGCCTTTGGTTAACTTAAAAATTGAATCTTCAAGGATTCAAATGTTGGTAAAAATGAGTTTGTTGAGGTCTTGCTTCAATACATTGAGATGAAATCTCAAATGCTAATAAGAGTGAGTGTTGGACAGCTATGCACGTAAAAAAAGAAAGGAAAGATCCTTTACATTTTAGAACTCATGCCTTTGATAGGAGATTCAAGATACATTACCCCGCCATTTTGCAAAAGAGTATTGATGCATTCACCTCCATGAGGAGAAAAAAATTGAAGATATTTATGAAGGATGATTAAAAAGGTGGGAACTCCTTACTATTGCTTTGAAAACAAGTGAAGTAATTTCCCTACAAATCTGATATGGAGTTTAGAGAGGGCCAAAGCATTATGCATAATAATTCCCAAGTCAATGAAACCTACGACCAAATATGGGTGGGAATACAAACAAGGCCACCTCTACTTGACCCCCATGTCTCCTCGCGAGAACAAAGAACCTCAAGACCCGTTGAATTTGAAAAATGGGAGAGGAAAATAGAAAGAGGAGCTGGGTACAATACATCGAGCTTAAGCATTGAAATATCTGATTTTAGCCATTTGATCTCGAGCAATCAAATGGAATGCAGTAACCTATTATCCCACTTTTGAAGAATGAGTTTGTAAAGGGACTTACAAACAAGTTTTGGGAATGATGAGGCCATAATATGTCCAATTAATGTATAATATATGATCTCATTATACTCTCCTTTTGATTAAAGTTGATTCCATCGTGTGACTTTTAGTTGATCGATATGGGTTAGGATGTAATCTGTCTGTCTTTTGATTGATTGTGATCCTAATGTTAAAAAAACTGAAATTCCTAACATAGTGTGTGTTTAAATTCATTTTTGTAATAAAGGTATAATTAATTGAGAAAATGAAGTAGGTGGCATTCAATATGTTTTTGATAAAGCGTCTATTCCTACATAGCTTAGTTCCAAAACTTACAAGCTAGTTCCCGAAATCCATTACATAGTTATCATTTAGTTTCGTAACTCTAGAATTTAGTTCCGCAATTTTGATTTAGTTTGTAACTCCCCGGGATAGCTCCGAAACTCTCTCAAGTTGGTGCTTAACAATCTCCTATGGTTCGGGAAGTTCTCCAAAGTTCAGGAACTGATGAGAGTTATCTATTTTTAACCACATCCAAAAATTTTACATCTACAATCATGAAGGATGAGAAGATTTCGAACGTAGATCCAAGAAGAGTTATCCTAAAGCTATCTCGATCAACTCGCCATCGACTTAGCATCTATTCTCGGGCATGATTCGATTTCATCAAAATCATTGAGATAGTTGTGATTGTAAAATGTATATAAAGAAGACCGTATTAGATAGAGATAAGAATATAGATATAAAACAAAGAAATAGATTAAGTATCCAGATCCAATACATTTTGTAATACTGAATGTTTTCATCAATAAAATAGCCATTCTGATTTGAGAGAATTCTGAGTTGTTAAAATCTTGATTCAAGGAGGAGCAAGGGCCCACTCCCCTAAGGACCAGGATATTCGTTTATTTGGTATTTATATTTCTTTAGCAAATAGCTTAGATCTGTTAATTTTGTATTGCTTCAGCTTCTTTCAATTAAATTATGTCAGTATAACTTGGTTCCTGCAGGTGTTTAGATAAATCTTTATATTTCTTGCAATTGTTTTCAAGCATTTTAATCTGAGTGTTTACTTTCAAAAGCAAGTGTGTTTATTTTCCAACAACAAGTGTGTTTCCATTCTCGTGACGGTGTGTTTCCTTTCAAAGAAGCTTTCAAAGTGTGTTTTATCTTCAACAAGTTTTCATAATTTGATTTGAATAAAGTTTTACCAAGGAATTCGTAAGACACTAAAGAGATCCCCGAGAAAATATAAAAAGTTACAACCAACTACTAAATCGCTTAAAGTACTCTTGTTGCATATAACTTTAGACACACCTGGTTTGATATGACATCAACAAGAAGTTGATTAAATGAAGGAATAACGACACCCATCATTTTGGCACCATTTTCGGGGAACACCAGTTGGACTTTTCTAATTAAGTATTAGCAAGAGCAACAAAACATACATTTAGTAGTTGAAGAATCTTCCCTACTATATCACAAAATATATGAGTAGACCAAGAGACTCACGGGGTAGATTCCTTCCAAAAAAATATTTACAAGAATTCATAACATCCTCTAATCAAAGTAAGGAAATTGATCAAGAATTAGAGGCACCACCATCCCCTGTCAGAAAAGAAACAAAATTACCATTTTTGGAATTCTTAGATTAGTCCCCGAAGGGAGTAGAAATTTTAGGAAAAGGCTTACTACCCAAGATCCATTGAGGGTAAGTTTTGATTCTCAATTGAGTATTCAACCTCCTCCTCTTGATTTTTCACCTTCCCAAAGCATACAACTTACCACATTGATTGGGAGGAAAATTCAAAAATATTTTTGAAATGGCACGAGAAGTTGAGGGAGTCCCCGATAGACCTTTACTTATCCAATTTAATTGGGAGATGATGACACATCAATGAAAATATCTCACTTGCACATTTACCCATATTCGGAGGGATTTCATCTAAAGATCCCGACCAATTTCTGTTTGAATTCAAGGTACTATGTCGACCTATGATTATAAAATAGATAATAAAAACTCAAGTTGTTTCCATCCACTTTGGGGATGCAAAGCAATGAGATGCTTCATGGGATTAACATCCAACTCTATTAGCACTTGGGTACAAATGGAGACTTCCTTCCTAGATAAATACCAAGATTATTGTAGAGGGAGAAATAGGAAGGAAGAATTCTTTAAAATCAAGCGAGGAAGATGGCGAAAACATAGAAGACTATTTACACGTGATTCCTCTTTGTTAGCAAAATATGTGGATTTGTGCTTACAGAGGAATTAAGTAAAACTATTTTTTTCAAAGGTTTGGATGAAAATCTAGAGAAGACCTTTACTTGATAGAGGGGGAGATATTGATCAGATAAGAATGAATGAAATTGAAAAGATTTGTAGAAGCTATTCTAGAACAAGAGGTTGACCTAGCAAGGAAAAATCAAGAAAAGTCCGAATCTAGATATGAACAAACTAATGGATGAATTAGCAAACTTTAAAACAGACATTTTAGTGCAATTAACCTCCACTATGAATGGATTACAAGCTAAAGAAAATTCCAAAACTAAACCATTGGCTATGTATTGTCCTAGATGCAAGAAGAAGCATACCTTAAGAGATTGTCCTTTGGATAAAACAAAAATATGTCTTATCTATGAATCTACAGTAACATGATATCGATGTTTTTCTTTACTTCCTATCATTAAAAATTAGCTTAAATAAACCAATGCCTCGATCGACAACCTGAAAATTTGAATTTTGTTCAAAAACAACCTAACCAAGGATAGTTTATGCCAAGATCAGCTCCTAATCCATGGACAATGCCATGGGTTGCTCAGTGCAAAGATACCACAAAACTAGGGACAACCACCTTAGGTACCTCAACCAACTCAAACCCTCAATATTGGGAAAATCATGCCTGGTATGCTCAGGGACATCAACAACCATGGGATGGTCAAGGAAATCCTTATGCTTGGTCACAACCTAGATGAAACCCTAATTATTCCCAAGGAAGAACATATCCAAATCAGAATCAACAGGCCATCATGGGATCCCCTACACAGAATACACAAACTGAGAATGTAGTCCAAACATAAATGCCAACACAACCGGTAGCAAACCCTAGAAACAAACAAACAACTTCTGTTTATGGAACAAAACTAGAAATATCAGTTGATTTACATGCTATGGATTGTAAGGATATTCAAACTAGATCTAGAAAAATCATTAACAGTCCACCCCTTATAATAACTGAAATGACAGAATAAAATGAAAAATCTAGCATTGGTGTTCCAAAAGAGGAGATAGAAAGAAAAGAAAAGGAGCCAGATATCAACATTATTGAGACTCCATTTCCTAAGAGATTCAAAGAAGATATGGAAATCAAGGAGTTTGAATTGGTTTAGGAATTAAGGAAATTGAATATTGAAATACCATCGCTACAAGCAATTAAAGATATTCCGTAATTGAATAAACCGATCAAAATGTTATGCATGAAAAATCCTGGAAGAAAGAGACAGTATCCCAAGACTATCAAAGTAGATGAGAAACTTGCTGATTTATTAGCAGGAAAATACTACTTTCCAAATACGGAGATCCTAGAAGTCTTGTTATTTCTATCTCTATAGGAAACAAGGAAGTACATAATGTTTTCATAGATTTGGGAGCTGATATTAATATAATGACAAAGTGGACACTCTAAAAATATTACCATTAACAAGTATACAACCTACTAATACCATATTGTAGAATGTAGATCAATCAGAAGCAAAACTAGAAGGAATTATTAAAGATGTGGTGGTTATGGTAAAGTCATGGGAATTCGGTTTACTTTCTTATATTGCAACTAAAAGGTAAAACATTGGGTTTTCCCATTATTTTGGGTAGACAATGACTAGCTACGATTGCTGGTTTGATTGATTGTAGGTCGGGTGATATGAAAATCTCAAATGGTAAGAACTCTAAAAAATTTCCTTATATCCTACCGCACAACCTTTCACCGATAGTCATGAACAATTGTGGGTTGATTCTCCTGAAATTAATAAGAAAATTTGTCTTCTTTGGCTATGATCACATGGGATCATGTAAGAGAAGTAGAAGGGATGATTAATCCACCATTGGATGAGAACCTACTATCTTTAGTGCAATCGAAATAGTTTTGGAACTCGCGAACTTAGTTCCAAAACCCGGAACTTAGTTCGAACCCGTGGACTTAGTTCGGGAACATACGACTATAGTTCGGAACCTCGACAACAACAGTTCTCTTTGATTGAAAATGATTTCGCTCGGAGGAACGATATTTCTCATGGGGAGAGGATGAATCAAGTAGCTTCTGGCCTCAAGTACATCAGAAGTGGTGAAGAATTTACGGAAAGTAGTAGTGATGAGGAATTTGGCCGCAAAGAGATAAGTATCATAATTCTCATTAGTGTCCTCTTTCCAACATTCTGTCTCAAGGAACTTTTGGAGATGTTGCTACAAGGCATATGTTGTTACCACATGCATGTCCATTAAATACTTTAATGAATCCCTTTCCACAAATCATTTCATCACATATTGGAACCAAACATGTTGAAATTCAACTAGGTAAAACTTTAAACATTAATAGCTGGTTGAAAAAGGATGAAGAAGCTAAATTGTTTGTTGTTCTAAAAAATAATACTAAAGCTTTTACTTGGCATTAAAAATTATGAAGGGAATTCATCCAAGTATTTGCACTCATTACATCTATCTCGAAAACACTAAACCAAGTTAAGTTGACCTCAAAGAAGGATTAACCCAACGTTAAGGGATATAGTCAAACAAGAAATTGAAAAACTATTACAAGTAGGTTTCATTTACCCTATCTCAGATAGCCACTGGGTATCTCCTCTTGTAATTGTCCCCAAAAAGAACATAGAATGGAGAATATGAGTTGACTATAGGGAACTAAACAAAGCCACAATGAGAGATTATTCTCCTTTACCATTCATAGCTCAAGTCCAAGACAACCTTTCAGGTAAACAATACTTTTCTTTCTTAGATGGCTTTAGTGGATACAATCAGATCGAGTTGCTGCTGAGGATCAGAAAAACTACATTTACATGTCCGTGGGGAACCTTTTCCTTTAGAGCGTTACCATTTGGATCAAGCAATGCTCCCCGCAACTTTCCGTGAGCGATGTTCTTGCCATCTTTGCTGATATAACAAATGATTGTGTTGAAGTATATATGGATGACTTAACGTACGTGGAGATACATTTGAAGATGCTTTGAGAAATATAGACAAAGTGTTAACAAGATGTGAACAACACAACTTGTCTCTTAGTGACGAAAAATGTTTGATGATGGTTGATGAGGGAATTGTATTAGGAAACCATATTTCACAAAAAAATTCAGTGGATAAAAAAAATTAGGTTCATTTCAGATTTACCTATCCCTCAGACTCCCACAGATATCAAATCATTTCTAGGACATGCCGGGTACTATAGACGCTTTATAAAATATTTCAGTAAGATTGACGCCCCTATGTTTAATTTGCTAACCAAGGACTCTGTGAATTTTATTGGGATGAAAAATGCCAGCATGCTTTTGAAGAAATTAAAAACAAATTAATCAAGTGCCCCAATATTGAGAGGTCCTAATTGGGAAAATTCATTTCATATCCAAATAGATGCCTCAAATTATTCCATTAGTGCGTATTGGAACAAAAAGATGAAGAAGGAAAGATGTATGCCATTTGCTATCTTAGCGAAGAATCTTACTCCCACCGAAAAGAATTACACCACCACCGAAAAGGAATTTCTTCTGTAGTTTATGCAATCAATAAATTTAGACTTTATATTACAGGTATAAGATATTTATATACACAGATCATTCAACAATTAAGTATTTAATGAACAAACCAGTAGTTGGAGGAAGATTCATTAGATGGTTATTACTTTTACAAGAATTTGATATTTCCATTATGGACAATCCAAGTAAATCTAATGTGGTATCTGATTTTCTATCAAGACTAACCACCACAGAGGAACAAGATCCAATCAAGGATAACTTTCCAGATGAACAACTATTTGCAATCTCATCAAGTACACCATGGTTTGCTGATATGGAAAATTATCTTGCAATGTGGAAGTTCCCTCCTTCTTTCACTAAGAAACAAACAAAGAAGTTATTAAAAACAGCACACAATTCAAATGGTTAAATGGAATTCTATTTTAAGTGTGGTCCTGATTTTGTCTTCAAGGCAGTGTGTAAGAGAGGATGAAATCTTTGACATCCTCTCGAGCATGTCATGATGAACCAGGTGGAGGACACTATTAAGTAAAAAGAATATCTCATAAGATACTTGACATTGGTTATTAATGGCCATCTCTGTACAAGGATGTGAAAAGATATATCAAGAGGTGTGATCCTTGTCAAAGGATGGGATAACCAACTTTCACCAATGAAATGCCTCTTCACCTCAAGTTGTGGTTGAACCATTTGAGAGATGGGGATTGGATTTTTGGTCCCTTTAATCCTCCTTCACAAGGAAGGAATATATTCTTGTATGTACCGACTATGTAACAAAATGGGCAGAAACCGTAGGCATTGACAAATGCCACTAAGGAGGTAGTTGCAGATTTCCTTTGGAACATAATTATGATCAAGTTTGGAGCACCAAGGAGCATAGTTTCAGATCGGGGACCACAATTCATGTCTAACATGATCCAAGCTTTACAAGCTATTACCAAATCAATCATAGGAAGTCATATCCTTACCATCCACATCAAATGAACAAGTCAAGTAACAAACAGAGAATCGAGAACATCCTTACCAAAATGGTTGAAGCTGGGAGAAAAGATTGGGTAAAGAGACTACCTGAAGCTGTCTGGGTGTATAATACAACTTGGAAAACTACAATAGGGTTTTCACCATATGAATTAGTCTATGGGAAAAGCCCTTGTTGCCTATATAATTTGAACTTCAGACATTGAGGACAACAGTGAAGGTGGGAATTGAATTGAATGCAACTCAAAAAGAAATAATCCTTCAACTCAATGAGTTGGATGAATTAAGGTTGGAAGCACTTCAGCAGACAAAGATGATTCAAGAGCAAAGGAAGCAATGGCATGACATACATATCAAGAAAAGACAATTCAAAGTAGGAGACTGGGCATTACTATTTGACTCTAAGTACCAACAGTTCAAGGGAAAATTGAGAACCAGATGGTTGGGACCTTATCAGATTGATCATATTTTTGACAATGGTTCTATTCAGTTACTTCCCATTGATGGCAGTAGTAGAACACTCTTGGTCAATGGACATAGGCTGAAACTCTATAGGAAGCCTCCCACTAAGAATGAATTTTTGAGGAAGATTGAAGCAGACAAAGAATTTGATCATATGGAAGAACTCAGTTCTTCCAAAATGATCAAATAATTAGATGATAGATCTAGAATAAAGGGAAGAAGATGAAAACCAGCAAATGGCATCTTCTTCCCCAAAAAATAATAAATAAAAATATATAAAAAAATTCTCTCAAGGTCAATTGAAAACCAGCAAATGGCGGTTGACCTCTTTTTGGCTAGTTCAAATAAATGAATTCTTTTGAATTCCATTTGTCTTATCTAATCATGTTTTTTTCCACTTGTAGGAATGGCGAGTCATCATAGCAAAAGGCTTACATTATCAAGGACAGTAATTATGTATTTTAACTTATTTAGGGTTGATTAAATGTTTGCATGTGTGATGTGACTTAATTTAAAAAGTAGGTATGATGAGTCATCTATTTATACATTATGATTACAAGTGTGTAATCATGATATTGATTTGAATGTAATAAGTGGTGGCATGGTTATCATTAGTAATCATTATTGTGAACATCAAGTGAGATAAAGATTACGAAGTATCTTGAGGAAGGAGCAGCGAATTGAGTTTGTATTCCATAGCAAAGAAAAGAGAATTAAGACGTTCGTGAAGCTGAGAACTAAGGTTCTACACTTAAAACAAGAGGTTCCATAGCCAAGTCATTAGTTCCGTAGCTAAGGAGAAGGACTACAACTAATTCACATGAAATCAAGGGAGACATAACTCAACCCGATATGGGGATTAAGAAGAAATAAGAACTAGAGGACGCTTCCCAACCTGCTCACGAGATGAAGAAGTAACATCCATCTTTGAGCACGCAGATGGCTTGAATTCTCGAAGAAATTTTCAAAACATAATGACGAGCTGGTAAGAGAATTCGTCATAAATCTAGAATAGACTAGAAAAAAAGTACAAAATGTTTTTATTCTTTTTCTCGTAAATACCTTGTAAGAAATGTCCTGAGTACCCATTGTTCATGTCCCACAACTTGTAAAGGGGACTTTGAAAGAATTGGTAGAATTCTTGTTGCAAGAAGAAGAAGCTGAACCCTAGTATATCTATAATACAAAGAAAATCATAAAAGGGGTCAGAAGGGCTAGTTTTCCCAAACCCTTTGACAGGGTAGCATTCGGATAATTAAATATTTCACTTGTGAGGGTCAATTTTGGTTTGTGGGAAAAGAAGTATTAAAAATGCTCATATATCTGAAGTATAGAGTTGCCAAGCCTAAATACATAATAAACCTCCTAGGGTTTCTTTTTTATTCCATCCATACCATGGCTTAGAGATATTCCTAGGGTGTTGGAACAATTAGACGTCATGGTCTAATTCACTTGATATGTCAACACCATTTCTGTCAAAAAAAGAATGGAGAAGAAATTTGGGACAAATTTCTTGGCAAGTTCAAGAAAAACCTAATATTATCATAAGGACAATTCTAGCCCCATTCTCTCCTTCACCTAACTGGAAATTGATGCCCCCGTATAAGGACGAGAGGGAAATGGAAAGAGAAAACATACCAAGGAAAAGAAGGTCGATGAGGAAGATAAAACAACATAGCCTCTCAGACCTATGAGGGAAGTTCCTTCTTCCACAACAGCTTTAGAAGAACCAATATCTATCTCTCGACGATGATAGCTCACCCACACAAGAACCAAAGAAGCAGTAAGAAAAAGTTCTAGAGGGAAGTTCACTATTGGGCATGTTGAACTTCCTAGATAATAAAAAATCATAAGTGGTCAAGGGAACTCCGAAGTAAAGAGTGAATAGAAAAGGATGGAAGAGGAAGTCTGCGACATTTTGGGTAGCATGGCCATGACTCCACAGGCCAAGTCACAATGAAATGGAAAGAGGAGAAGAGAGATTTGATGATCAATATTTTCAAGAGTTGGTTGAACCTTCAAGCAGTGCCACATGAAGAAAAAGAGTTGGCATCTAGGATAAGAAAAGGAATTTTTCCTTTAATAGAGGAAGAATTCCAAACTCCTCAAATAATTTCGAGAGGAAGAGGAAAGACAACAAGTTAAACATGCTCTATTTTTGTCTAGAGCAAAGCTTATTATCAAGAAAAATATGAGGAATTGGACTTCCTCAAACTTAAATTGGTACAAAGGGAGACGCTCATTGGTGAGCTAACAACTTAGCTTGAAAGCCAGATTCGAGGAATTATCAAAGACAACCAAGAAGTAGCGATAGAAAAAGAGGAAGAGTTCCATACTTCCGAGAAAATAGAGTGTTGTGTCCACAACCTCTACATGCACCGTGTTGACCTATTTTCCACCGAAACAACAATGGGATGATATTTGCAAAGATCTCGAGAGAAGCCAAAACATCAAATAAGGAATTAAAGACCAAAATGGAGGAAGAGATGAAGGCAAGAAAGGAATGGGAAGAAAAAATTTATGAGGAAGGAAATAAATATAAATGTCTTGCCAAAATTCATATGGTCTGTATTATGAGTGAGAAATTGCTTGCTGCAGGAGACCTTCTCCTACATATAGTGTGTTTTTGGAAGAGTAGTTCATTCGCTAGTAGTTGTCAAGAATTGCATGTGGGCTTCCACATGAACTACAAGATGAATCTGAATTCATGGCAACTTACTCTCTATCTAGCCTTGAACAGAAAAATCTCCTGTGTGAATTTTATCTTTGCAATTATATGCTACAGAAAAATACAGGATTTATGATTAACTTATATGTAGGGAGAGCTACTTAATGCATTTATCTCTCTTTTGCAAAACCAAATTGCATGGAAGAAAAGAGAATCTAAATTTTTATTGAAAGCTAGCTAGCTCATGCATTTATAGGAGATTCAAGACACATTACTCCCGCCATTTTCGTTAAAGAGTATTGATGTATTCTCTGAAGATATTTACATTATTTCTTTGGTTGCCCACTGGGCTCTGTTCACTGCTCCTCCCAACCACCCGACCTGCAGGTTGTCTTGTCCACCACGTTGTCTTGTCTGTCCTTGCGGGAGGAGTGGGCAGAGTCCCGTTTTTTCCTTGCCGTGATATTTTTTTGATCTTCTATTCAATGCGCATGGTTGGGAGGCACGTTTTCTGGAGCTGCGGGCATTGATGGAGGGAGAAAACGTGTTTGACTGTCTCTTGCCCCTTTTTTTCGCAGTTCTATTCCTGTTCCTGCTACTCAAACCTCTCAGTCATGGCGTTTTCCTTGCCTTCCTTCCTGTGCGCGGGAGTTGAAGATGGAGAAATGGGTGTGGTTCGCAAAAATCGTGCTGTACAGGCGAGATTCGTGGGTGTAGAACTGAAATTCTCCTAGGACAGAGCCGTGAGGAGGTGTCTGGGGTTTGCTGTTGCCATAGGGCGATCCCAAGGAGCCGTGGGTGTGAAATCCTGAAGTTCTGGTTATACACGACCACACAGTCGTGATCAGTTGTAGCAAATCTTGCAGCTGTAGTGGATGAACGAGGTAAAGTTTTAGCTGAGCCGCCTTGCCTTTTATTTTGGAAAGTTCTCCCAGCCAGCGTTACAGAAAGGCTAAGGGCCTCTTAGCCAGGCGGCAGGTTTGTTGCAGGGTAGTAGAAGCCTTTCTGAGCGTTTCCAGCTAGTAGGACGACCAACCATGTTGTTAGCTGCTCAGGTTCGACTGCGTCCTCAATTCGGGATTTCTCCTTTAAGATATTTTTATCAAAATCGATTAAGTGACAGTGAGAGTGTTGTCAGGACAGAGATTCTCTGTTGAGACTTTACTTGTCTTATGCTGTAACGCATGGAAGAGAATCTCTCACGTGTGGATCTGTATCATATCAGAATATTCATGAAGCACATTTTGCTTTGCAATTATATGAGCATCTTCAACGAGCCACTATATTGGCAGGCAATAAAATGGTGCATGCTTTTGTGTAGGTGACAGATCACACCCACAGGCACGGGAGATCTCTGCAATGTTGGAGAAAACGTCTTGGGAGATGGAGGTAGCAGGATTTTTTGTTAGATTCAGAGCATGTGCTGAGTGATCGGGAAGGTAAAAGTTTTCCTCTGTCACCATAGTGAGAAGATGGCAATTTCTTTTGGATTGTTAAGCCTTTCCTGGGACAACTCTCGAGTTGTCGGGAACCTTAATGTATGTGTTGACTGCCACACTGCACTAGGTTGTCCAAGATTGTTGCAATGCAAATTGTTGTGAGAGAGGTAAAGCAGTTCCATTTCAAAAAAAAGAAAAGGGGGAAATGTTCTTGTTGAGATTTCTGGTAATGCCTGGTGAAGCAAAGCCAGAAAATTCATTGGACAAAGATGAAATGATGATATCAAGTCTCTGTGGCATAAGCAAGGTGGAGAAACACTCTATTATTTTAAGTTCAAAAGAGCCTTCTAACAGATGTTGACTGCCACACTGCAACCAAGTTTATCCCCAAGATTTTATTGCTAGAGAAATTTGTTGTGGGAAATGCAATCTGACTCTCTCATCTTAAACAATGACAATGTTCTTATGGAGATTTTTGGTGCTGCTAAGTGAAGCAAGCTGTAAGCGATGGGCTGCACATTTGCACTATAATAAGGTGCATCATATGGAACTTGCAGTGATAAGAAGGAATCAGAGTTTATTTTATTTATTTTTTTCACTTTCGAAAAAGTATTCCTTTCTGAATGTGAAGAGGACTGGACTGTGCTATTTTACTTCATCAGATCTGATGTATGGTATGCATCTCTAGGATGAAAAGCAAGAAGAAGAGTAGGTAGAGATTGGGAAAAGCAGGAGAGTACTGCTTGAAGGAAAAGGTTTATCCATCAATAAGATAAATGCCTACCAGAGCCAGGAGTGTGATGTAATCAGTTTATTTTGTGTCCAAGCTTCAAATCATGGGGTTGGCTTTGTAGATGATATTCGCCGCATGAATGTGGCACTGGCACGAGCTCAAAGCAGTGCATTGAAGCAATCTAGTGGTGGTCGGCCTTAATTGAGGATGCTAAGTCTAAGGACTGTTTTATGGATATGGAGTCTGTACCAAGAGATTGTTTTTGGTTATAAGCCATCTCCTTTTGCTTTGTCTCAAACTAGGGCTGCTCCTAATATGAGAGCACCAAGGTTAGGAGGTCCAAATTAGAAACAATCAGATGCATATGGAGATGGTGGAGGTGTTTGGATGAATGACGAAGGATTAAGCTCAATTGCCAAAATGGGACCTACAGAAGTTCTAGGGCTGATCTTGGAGCGGTGTTGGGAGAATGATGGCAAGCATTTTAGACCACCCACCCTGGCTGTGAACTCCCTGTGCCAACATGAAGATGTTCGATGTTTGTGCGCCCAACGAGCTTGAAGAAAATGGATTTAGGCTTCGGTTGCTGTTGCAGGCCCCGTCCATCTTGTCATCGACTGCAGGAGCTTAATCAGGCACGATATTCTCTATACCATTAATTCTTATGCTGTTATTTAATTGAATCACTAAATAACTCTACTCTTCATATTAATGTCTCGTGTGATGGTATACTGTTTGGTTTCCACTTTCCTGGCTCGTTTGTATTTGTTTTGGCGTTAGAGATGATTGCGTTGGTTGAAGCCCTTATATTGCTTTCTGGGTTTTAATAAATATTATTAGTTGGGTAAACTCGTTCTTAAGGCTAATAAAACAAAAGAGGTGGGGGTCCTGTAATGAACACCCCCTAGTTCCTTATGTTGGTCTCATGATTTGAATGTTTTATCAAACATTGTTGTTGGACTCAACCTTATAGTTCATGTTTTGTTCTTATTCTTGTTTCGGTTCGAGATCTGTAGTCCTGGGTTATGTCGGGTATTTGCGAATTAGGGATTGAGTACTGCAAGTGCATTGTGTATAGGTGAACGATGCTTTTCTTGTCTCTATTCTTTTCTTTTAGTTTCTAGTAACCCTTCCCGGTTGACTTGGTGTGTGCTTAGCTTGACTGATTATCGATTTGAGCTAAGTTGATATTACTTTCAACTAGGTTAGTTGCTTTTGTTATTTTGTTTTGAATCGCTCGAAGAAATACTTTTATTCTTCGAGTGTCATGGTTGATCGTCATAAGTTGATATCAATTCATGTTCACCGTTTGGGGATTGTCGTCTTTGGAATCACCTTCTCTCCCTTGGTAACTGCTGTATGTTTTGAGGAATGTAGCTGATCCTATGGAATGTCTTCTTTTGACGATACTCACATTCCTTTTGGATAGTTTAAAATGTCAGAGGAAATACTCTCTTTCGTACCTTGATTTTGTTTCACACATGTTGGAGGATACGAGATCTACTGGATCATTAATGAGGAAGTTTTCAAATCTTGAAAATTGAGATGTGGGTTTTATGCGTAAGAAATTACTCTACGTTTTGCTCCGTAAAGATGCTTAAATTTCATCCTCCTGTGACTCATAGGTTGGTGTGTTTGGAAACTCTTTGTTTGACTGGTTTTTGTGATGATCGTTGTGATACGACCTCCTTGCTGTCATTGTAGTAGAATGGTTATGTATTTACCAGAAAGGTTTAAGTCAACTTGTTGTTGACGACAGATCCTTTGGAAGCTATGTATCTTGTGTTGTGTTCTTGTGAATGATTGAGTAACCCTCCTGTAAGATTTATAATGGATATGTTTGGTCTTGTCAAGTTTGTCCTTTTTCTTAAGACATTCTCTTGATTAGAAGAAAGTCTAATAGAATGATTGTTAGGATAGGATGTGACCCATGCGAGGTCATTTGTGCGTTTCATCCCTTTTTCGTCAATTTATTTATTGATCGACACAAAATTAAGCTGTTAAAGGCACATCATCTTAATATTAATAAGTCATGTTGGTTTAGATATCCTCATGTCGATTGATTGTTTGGGATCTTCCGGTGGCATAGTGAATCCTTGGCTTGGTGAACTAACTTAAACAAATGGATAGATTACGTTTGAAATTAATTCTCTTCTGTAATTGTTTTTGTTTGAAATGTTATCTTGTTTAAATGACGGTCATTATTGTGATATGGGTGTAATTCACTATGATGTTTATTAACTGCTCCTATGTGAAAATGATAATTGAATAGAGTTAGTGCCATCCCTTTTATTTAGGCATTTTATGTTTTTGGACAGCTCTTTAATTGCTCTTGTTTAGACTCTTGGATTATTGTTTTCTTCTTCACAGTGCTTTTCTTCCTTGAAACAGTTAGATAACAACATATTGTCTTAATGTTATAGCTTTTATCGTGCTCGAGTTCTTATGAACCGACATGTGCTAACAAATGTGCGAGATGGATTATGCGAGTAGACTAGAAGAAAAGAGTGTAAAAGTTTCATCTGTACCATTATGAAGTTCCTTGTAAAAAAAAAAAAATGTCCAATGTGTTGTAAATTGTGTAACATTGCTTGTAAAGAGTTGATATGACCGCTTTGTATTGTTTGGTAATGGTGAAATAAAGTGTCTTGTTCTTGTGCAGTTAAGCTTGAAATTATCCTTGTGAGAAATGGCATTTAATCTTTACATTGATAAGAGTATTGTAAAACTTGATCTTGAGAATAAATTATTAAGTTAAATCCTTCTAAGACTTAGCGACAATATTTTATAAGTAAAGTAAAATGAGTCGGTTAACCCTTAAAGAAGCTAAACAAAAATAATAATTTTATATTCAACAAATAAATGTAAAGGTGATCTATTTGAAATCAAATACTTCCATGAGTGATCAAAATGAAAACATCCTTTGTGAAGTAAACATTTATTAATTGATACCCCTAGCAAAACTAGCGAACACTATCCCTTTGGGGTGAACTCTTAAACAAGCTTAAGGGAAAACAATGGTCATTTTCTGGAAGATAATAAGATTTAGCAAGTACGAGAAGACTTTAAGTGAACTACTCTTCAGTGTTTAAGAAATTAACTCAGTTGGTGAGATGAATTTGTGCAAACCATATATTGATTCCTTTGAAAACTTAAGTCATGAGCTAAAGGGTGTCTTACAAAAATAAATAAACCCTAACCATTTCTTACTGTGGCTTGCCCTAGCCGTGAGTGTGTCATGTGGATTGGACTTTCATGTTGTCTTGTCAAAAGAAAAATAAATTGTCCTTGATAAGTGTGAACGTTTCCGTGCTGACCTTGTGGTCTTCCCCGTAACAAATGATTCCAAGTGTTGGTTGTAACCTGGTGACGACATGTTGTGTCATGTTGGGTCAAAGCAAGTCAAAAAAAAAAGTTATCCTGTATTTCACTGTGTTGTTCTTGTGTTGGTAATTTTGGTGCGCTACACTTTGGTATCAGAGCGTAGGTTCATGCTCTCGAACCTCTGGGCCGGATTGGTGTTGTATGGTGATGTTGCATGGTGGTGGTGGTGTTACATGATGATACTGATGATGATGATGATGTTGCATGATGATGATTTATATTGGAAGAGTAATGTGCTTTAAGCGTGATGTGATTATTGTCGTAATTGTGATATTGTGAACGCACGTGATGTGTATGTCACTCAGTGCGTATTTGTCATCATGTTGATGTGTTGGGGGTGAGAGTATTCTCTCTCCTTCTTGTGGATTCTAGAAAGAATTCACGTGTAAATTATTGTTTGTGGCGTGTGAAAAGAATTATTATGTGGATGACGTAGTGTTGGAGCATTGTGGCATATTGTGATATGTGAGTGTATCAATGTGTTGTATGTCTAGTTGATGTTAAAAGAAACGAGTTGTATCATGATGTTTTTACCATGTTCTGAAGAAATGTGTGTACTACCTTGTTATGAAGCAATTATTGTTATGTTGTGATGTTATTATGTTCATCGTATATATGAGTTGTGTAATATGTAATGCTTCCTGTCGTGAATTAGGGTCATACGGTGAGTGTATGAACCCTATCGTATTGTGATTGCACTTTGGGTGCAGAATGTAGTAAAGTGATGTATTGTGCCCTGTGAATGTATAATTGTGATCTACCCTGTATACCTACCATACGTGAGACGTTATGGTAGCTATGTGTGTACCACCATGGTGTTAGTGATGTAGTTACATGTTATGTTGTGAGCCTTACACTAACCGACCCTGAGAGAGATCGGTAGAAGTGTATGTTAAGAGTGAGGAACGGTGTACCATGGGTCAATAACTCGAGCCAAAACTCGATTTAGTAGATTACATGTGACTCTTTCCTCTCTCCCTATGTGGTTGTATGTATGCAACCTTAGTGTATCTATGACTATGTTAGCCTTGTCGAAGAGTGGCGGGATTGATATATATATTTTACGAGCTGAGGCTCGATGTTCCGAGTGCCAGCAACTCGTTGAGTACCCCTTTGGTGGCTAGATAAGGCCACACAGTTATCGTAATGTGACATTATTATAAGTTGATTTTATTCGTAAATTGAGCTTTTTACTTTATTTTTGCAAGGACCAGCATCTTTTCTTGATTGCAATGCTTTATAATTTTGGGCATTTCCTTGGTTTGTGGCACTAACATGGGGATTTTGATACTAACTTTGGCTATTTGGCCATTTATTTTAGCTTGATTTGGGGTCTTCTTTTAAATTTGGAATTTTTACCGCCTTGCCCAAGGCTTGTACTTTGCCACTTGGCACTTTGACTGGATTGTTGTGCTGGTTCTAATGTTCGTGATGTGTGGAATAGGGTCATGGGATGCACCATGGATTGGTTGGACCTATGGACCCGCTTCGTTGTATGGGGGTACGCCCCAAGGGGTACATATGACTAGCGGGTTATGGAGAACTACGCGTCATTATGTCACTTGGGTTAGGAGTGTCCAAACTCTGTGTGTCTTTTGACCATGGGGACAACCGGCCTCCTTGAGGGAGGCAAAAGAGTTTGAGGGAGGCATAAGAGTTTGAGGGAGGCATAAGAGACTTGAGGGAGGCATAAGAGTTTGAGGGAGGCATAAGAGACTTGAGGGAGGCATAAGAGTTTGAGGGAGGCATAAGAGACTTGAGGGAGGCATAAGAGTTTGAGGGAGGCTTATGATATTTGTCTGTATGGTTGATGTTTCAGGATATATGTTGAGTTATTGTGATGTTTGGTAGTGGTCTTTTGATGTATGTGTTACTCATGTCAGATGGTTATGTGTTGTGATGTTGTGGACATGTCATTGATTCCCTTGTGGACACTAGGTACTTGTAGCATGATTTGTTGTTATATGAGTCCTTCATTGATGCAAATTGAGGAAATGTCTGGTGGATTGTAGTACTCTTCTGTTTGAGTATTTGGTATGTCAGTCATTGATGTGTGATGAGTACCTATGTTATGGGAAGTGTGCCTATTCTATTCCGTATTTGTGTAACCTTTATGTGGTGTAATACAATCTTGAAGTATATACTTGTGTACTTGTGAATCTGTAGTGTCTTGTGAACCTGATAAGGTGTTGTGTTAGCAGTTCATGTCGGGCACCCACAATAAGGAATAAATCAAAACTCTTCCATGATGATATTTTATTTTAAAAAGAAACTAAAACTTAATGTTAACGGAAAGAGACTAATGAAATGATGAACAAGAAAGAACTGCCAATCTTCACAGAACGTTGAAAGTTAAAAATTCTACCAAATGTTCCTAAGGCTACCCTGTGGCCGTACTTTAAGCAACTAATTTTTTTTTTAACCATAGAGTGTACTTTCTCCTATGCTTGTTCTTGGTCGCGAACCTTTTCTCTTCCGTTGTGTTATGTTGCATCGAGGACGATGCTTTCTTAAGGGGAGGAGAATGTAATGCCCAGCTGGGCATTGTATTTCTTTGGTTCTACTGCTCCTCCCAACCACCCGACTGCTGCAGTTGTCTTGTCCACCACGTTGTCTTCTGTCCTTGCGGGAGGAGTGGGCGAGTCCCGCTTTTTTCCTTGCCGTGATATTTTTTTGATCTTCTATTCAATGCGCATGGTTGGGAGGCACGTTTTTCGGAGCTGCGGGCATTGATGGAGGAGAGAAAACGTGTTTGACTGTCTCTTGCCCTTTTTTTTCGCAGTTCTATTCTGTTCTGCTACTCAAACCTCTCGGTCATGGCGTTTTCCTTGCCTTCCTTCTGTGCGCGGGAGTTGAAGATGGAGAAATGGGTGTGGTTCGCAAAAATCGTGTTGTACAAAGCGAGATTCGTGGGTGTAGAACTGAAATTCTCCTAGAGACAGAGCCGTGAGGAGGTGTCGGGGTTTCTTTGTTGCCATAGGGCGATCCCAAGGAGCCGTGGGTGTGAAATCACGAAGTTACGGTTATACACGACCACACGGTCGTGATCGATTGTAGCAAATCTTGCAGTGTGTAGTGGATGAACGAGGTAAAGTTTTAGTGAGCCGCCTTGCCTTTTATTTTGGAAAGTTCTCCCGGCCGGCGTTACAGAAAGGCTAAGGGCCTCTTAGCCGAGCGGAGGTTTGTTGCGGGGTAGTAGAAGCCTTTACGAGCGTTTCCGGCTAGAGGACGACCAACCATGTTGTTAGCTGCTCGGAGTTCGATTGCGTCCTCAATTCGGGATTTCTCCTTTAAGATATTTTTATCAAAATCGATTAAGTGACAGTGAGAGTGTTGTCGGAGACAGAGATTCTCTGTTGAGACTTTACTTGTCTTATCTTATGTAACGCATGGAAGAGAATCTCTCACGTGTGGATCTGTATCATATCAGAATATTCATGAAGCACATTTTGCTTTGCAATTATATGAGCATCTTCAACGAGCCACTATATTGGCAGGCAATAAAATGGTGCATGCTTTTGTGTAGGTGACAGATCACACCCACAGGCACGGGAGATCTCTGCAATGTTGGAGAAAACGTCTTGGGAGATGGAGGTAGCAGGATTTTTGTTAGATTCAGAGCATGTGCTGAGTGATCGGGAAGGTAAAAGTTTTCCTCTGTCACCATAGTGAGAAGATGGCAATTTCTTTTGGATTGTTAAGCCTTTCCCCTGGGACAACTCTCAGAGTTGTCAGGAACCTTAATGTATGTGTTGACTGCCACACTGCACTAGGTTGTCCAAGATTGTTGCAATGCAAATTGTTGTGAGAGAGGTAAAGCAGTTCCATTTCAAAAAAAAAAAAAAAGGGGGAAATGTTCTTGTTGAGATTTCTGGTAATGCCTGGTGAAGCAAAGCCAGAAAATTCATTGGACAAAGATGAAATGATGATATCAAGTCTCTGTGGCATAAGCAAGGTGGAGAAACACTCTATTATTTTAAGTTCAAAAGAGCCTTCTAACAGATGTTGACTGCCACACTGCAACCAAGTTTATCCCCAAGATTTTATTGCTAGAGAAATTTGTTGTGGGAAATGCAATCTGACTCTCTCATCTTAAACAATGACAATGTTCTTATGGAGATTTTTGGTGCTGCTAAGTGAAGCAAGTCATGTAAGCGATGGGCTGCACATTTGCACTATAATAAGGTGCATCATATGGAACTTGCAGTGATAAGAAGGAATCAGAGTTTATTTTATTTATTTTTTTTTTCACTTTCGAAAAAGTATTCCTTTCTGAATGTGAAGAGGACTGGACTGTGCTATTTTACTTCATCAGATCTGATGTATGGTATGCATCTCTAGGATGAAAAGCAAGAAGAAGAGTAGGTAGAGATTGGGAAAAGCAGGAGAGTACTGCTTGAAGGAAAAGGTTTATCCATCAATAAGATAAATGCCTACCAGAGCCAGGAGTGTGATGTAATCAGTTTATTTTGTGTCCAAGCTTCAAATCATGGGGTTGGCTTTGTAGATGATATTCGCCGCATGAATGTGGCACTGGCACGAGCTCGCAAAGCAGCTGCATTGAAGCAATCTAGTGACTGGTCAGCCTTAATTGAGGATGCTAAGTCTAAGGACTGTTTTATGGATATGGAGTCTGTACCAAGAGATTGTTTTTGGTTATAAGCCATCTCCTTTTGCTTTGTCTCAAACTAGGGCTGCTCCTAATATGAGAGCACCAAGGTTAGGAGGTCCAAATTAGAAACAATCAGATGCATATGGAGATGGTGGAGGTGTTTGGATGAATGACGAAGGATTAAGCTCAATTGCCAAAATGGGACCTACAGAAGTTCTAGGGCTGATCTTGGAGCGGTATTGGGAGAATGATGGCAAACATTTTAGACCACCCACCCTGGCTGTGAACTCCCCTGTGCCAACATGAAGATGTTCGATGTTTGTGCGCCCAACGAGCTTGAAGAAAATGGATTTAGGCTTCGGTTGCTGTTGCAGGCCCCGTCCATCTTGTCATCATCACAGGAGCTTAATCAGGCACGATATTCTCTATACCATTAATTCTTATGCTGTTATTTAATTGAATCACTAAATAACTCTACTCTTCATATTAATGTCTCGTGTGATGGTATACTGTTTGGTTTCCACTTTCCTGGCTCGTTTGTATTTGTTTTGGCGTTAGAGATGATTGCGTTGGTTGAAGCCCTTATATTGCTTTCTGGGTTTTAATAAATATTATTAGTTGGGTAACTCGTTCTTAAGGCTAATAAAACAAAAGAGGTGGGGGTCTGTAATGAACACCCCCTAGTTCCTTATGTTGGTCTCATGATTTGAATGTTTTATCAAACATTGTTGTTGGACTCAACCTTATAGTTCATGTTTTGTTCTTATTCTTGTTTCGGTTCGAGATCTGTAGTCCTGGGTTATGTCGGGTATTTGCGAATTAGGGATTGAGTACTGCAAGTGCATTGTGTATAGGTGAACGATGCTTTTCTTGTCTCTATTCTTTTCTTTTAGTTTCTAGTAACCCTTCCCGGTTGACTTGGTGTGTGCTTAGCTTGAGTGATTATCGATTTGAGCTAAGTTGATATTACTTTCAACTAGGTTAGTTGCTTTTGTTATTTTGTTTTGAATTGCTCGAAGAAATACTTTTATTCTTCGAGTGTCATGGTTGATCGTCATAAGTTGATATCAATTCATGTTCACCGTTTGGGGATTGTCGTCTTTGGAATCACCTTCTCTCCCTTGGTAACTGCTGTATGTTTTGAGGAATGTAGCTGATCCTATGGAATGTCTTCTTTTGACGATACTCACATTCCTTTTGGATAGTTTAAAATGTCGAGGAAATACTCTCTTTCGTACCTTGATTTTGTTTCACACATGTTGGAGGATACGAGAGATCTTGGATCATTAATGAGGAAGTTTTCAAATCTTGAAAATTGAGATGTGGGTTTTATGCGTAAGAAATTACTCTACGTTTTGCTCCGTAAAGATGCTTAAATTTCATCCTCCTGTGACTCATAGGTTGGTGTGTTTGGAAACTCTTTGTTTGACTGGTTTTTGTGATGATCGTTGTGATACGACCTCCTTGCTGTCATTGTAGTAGAATGGTTATGTATTTACCAGAAAGGTTTAAGTCAACTTGTTGTTGACGACAGATCCTTTGGAAGCTATGTATCTTGTGTTGTGTTCTTGTGAATGATTGAGTAACCCTCCTGTAAGATTTATAATGGATATGTTTGGTCTTGTCAAGTTTGTCCTTTTTCTTAAGACATTCTCTTGATTAGAAGAAAGTCTAATAGAATGATTGTTAGGATAGGATGTGACCCATGCGAGGTCATTTGTGCGTTTCATCCCTTTTCTGTCCAATTTATTTATTCGGTACTGACACAAAATTAACTGTTAAAGGCACATCATCTTAATATTAATAAGTCATGTTGGTTTAGATATCCTCATGTCGATTGATTGTTTGGGATCTTCCAGTGGCATAGTGAATCCTTGGCTTGGTGAACTAACTTAAACAAATAGGGATAGATTACGTTTGAAATTAATTCTCTTCCTGTAATTGTTTTTGTTTCGAAATGTTATCTTGTTTAAATGACGGTCATTATTGTGATATGGGTGTAATTCACTATGATGTTTATTAACTGCTCCTATGTGAAAATGATAATTGAATAGAGTTAGTGCCATCCCTTTTATTTAGGCATTTTATGTTTTTGGACAGCTCTTTAATTGCTCTTGTTTAGACTCTTGGATTATTGTTTTCTTCTTCACAGTGCTTTTCTTCCTTGAAACAGTTAGATAACAACATATTGTCTTAATGTTATAGCTTTTATCGTGCTCAGTTCTTGCGAACTGACATGTGCTAACAAATGTGCAGATGGATTATGCGAGTAGACTAGAAGAAAAGAGTGTAAAAGTTTCATCTGTACCATTATGAAGTTCCTTGTAAAAAAAAAAAATGTCCAATGTGTTGTAAATTGTGTAACATTGCTTGTAAAGAGTTGATATGACCGCTTTGTATTGTTTGGTAATGGTGAAATAAAGTGTCTTGTTCTTGTGCAGTTAAGCTTGAAATTATCCTTGTGAGAAATGGCATTTAATCTTTACATTGATAAGAGTATTGTAAAACTTGATCTTGAGAATAAATTATTAAGTTAAATCCTTCTAAGACTTAGCGACAATATTTTATAAGTAAAGTAAAATGAGTCGGTTAATCCTTAAAGAAGCTAAACAAAAATAATAATTTTTATATTCAGCAAATAAATGTAAAGGCGATCTATTTGAAATCAAATACTTCCATGAGTGATCAAAATGAAAACATCCTTTGTGAAGTAAACATTTATTAATTGTTACCCCTAGCTAAACTAGCGAACACTATCCCTTTGGGGTGAACTCTTAAACAAGCTTAAGGAAAACAATGGTCATTTTTACGGAAGATAATAAGATTTAGCAAGTACGAGAAGACTTTAAGTGAACTACTCTTCAGTGTATAAGAAATGAACTCAGTTGGTGAGATGAATTTGTGCAAACCATATATTGATTCCTTCTGAAAACTTAAGTCATGAGCTAAAGGGTGTCTTACCAAAATAAATAAACCCTAACCATTTCTTACTGTGGCTTGCCCTAGCCGTGAGTGTGTCATGTGGATTGGACTTTCATGTTGTCTTGTCAAAAGAAAAATAAATTGTCCTTGATAAGTGTGAACGCTTCTGTCCTGACCTTGTGGTCTTCCCCGTAACAAGTGGTTCCAAGTGTTGGTTGTAACTTTGGTGACGACATGTTGTGTCATGTTGGGTCAAAGCAAGTCAAAAAAAAAAAAGTTATCTGTATTTCTTTGTGTTGTTCTTGTGTTGGTATAATATATGATGTCATCATACACAACATAGCCCCGCAAACTCTGAGAATTTCAATGACAAACGAGGCAAGACTAATTTGAGCACCAACATAAGCTTTGACTCGGAGATGGGCACTCCACGTGAGTGCCACAAGAACAAATAGTAGACCAAGTGCAAGAAATAGACCATTGGGCAACAAAGTCAAAGAAAAAGCTTGTAGAGTAGAACAATAATAATCAACTCCCCAAGGACGAACCGAGAAAATGCAATAGATGGATGTAACTCTAGATGAGTGATAATAGAATATGATGCTAAGTAGCTCATTATAGTCTCATAACTTTATATTTATAGGGATCTCTTGCTCTAATTTCATAATTAACCCGAAAAGGTTGACTACAAGAACGTTAAATATGAAAATTAGATAGAAGAGGCCCATAAAGTGGCACCAAAGTTCTAGAAGGATCAGGGAACTTCCAGGTGGGACCAAGGTGCCTATAGGCGCCCTAGATAACGCTAAAATAACGTGGGATGTCAGAAAATGGCTAGGCATATGGGTGTAATAGGTCACAAATTATGGAATAAAATAAATAAAATGGCAAAAAGGATGGTGGTTGATTAGTACTTTCTTCACTTAAGAACCTTCTACATAGTAGTATGAGAACGGGATAAATAAATGTCTAAAGTGCATTATTGTTTGACGACAATAAGAGGAGTAGATTGCTGCAATTGGACACATAAAATACTGAAATTGCAGGATGATCCTTTACTAGTGTGCCTGGGACAAGATTGGGGTGCCTAGGCATTAGGGACTTCTGTTGGGTGCCTGCGACTGTGCAAAATCTCATAAACTAGTTGTTGTGTAGCATTAGTGTTGCTAACCTTTGGTTTTGGTTTCTTGTACGTCACTAGGTGATTACTGAATTATCCTATAACTTGCAAAGAGAAGATGACTTGTAATAACCTCAAACTACATCAGATCCTAAAAATAAAAGATGCAATATGGGGAGTCAGACTGACCCCGACGGTCACCCAACAAAGTGAGCTTATGAATAAATGTTGCACTACATCTCAGACTCTATGTATTTCTCATGTGCGTGTGTATAAATCGTACTCTAGGAAGCCCTTGTGCAAGTGCACATGATAGCAGGTGTTAGCTAGATGTATCAATGTAAATAGATGTATGGATGGAAAAATGAACTTCCCCTCTTATGCGTGTATGTAGAAAATGAAGTCCCTTGTCCCTTGAATGAGTGCTAGATGGATTCCTTTGATTCTCTTAGATGCTTTTGGATGTAACCTTAGGTGATGATAACAGATGCTTAGAGCTTGGTCATTTATTTTGGTCATATAGCTTTGTATTTATATGATTCCCTTGTTTGAATTTTATAATTGACAACTAAAATTCCAACCCATAGTAAAATGAGATGCCCAAAATATAAAAGAGGCCCAAAAGAGGCGAGTAAGATAGAAAGAGGTCGGGGGCACCCATAGAGGACGAGGGTACCTGGGCACTTTGGAATCTTGGCTAGGTGTTGGTGTCTAGAGTCATGAAAATAAAGCAATAAAGCTCAGATAGGATATAAGGTGTAAAAGATCATAAAGAAGACCGAGAAAAAAGTAAAGAGGCCAAATATAATCACAAATACTAGTTTTCTTGCTTATGAATCATGTAGTGCCCACTTCCCTTTGACACCTTTTTGATAATAATCATGATACTACTGATTATATTATGGACATGATTATGGACCTTATTATAGTATGATGTTAGATGTTAGATCATGGATTATTGTTGACTTGATTCAGTTATGATGCATGATGATTATTAGAGACATTTTGGATATTGATGATGATATACTGTTTGACATGGTTATATTATGGATGTTGTGTGGACTTGTGATATTTGGATATTGTGAGTAGACCTAGAAATGGAAATTATTGGATGATGATATAGTTGTTGATAAAACCATAAATGATATTGTTAAATTTCTTTGATGTTGTTGTGATTCATACATCTAAATGATTTTGGGAATTATATTTATATTATTTTGGATGTTCTGATATGTCCACGAGGCCGAAGGAGGTATTTGTGTTTTGTAGGTTAAAATATCACAAAAACATTAGGGGATTGGAGACCAACCACGGTGGAATTCTAGATGAATTCAACAAGGTCACCATGGCAACTAGTATTTTTTGTGCGTGTGTTAGGGATTCCCATGGGGGATCACCTTTAATTGTGACCAAGGGTTTTACGTATTCCTTTTATTTTGGTCCCTTTGTTTATGTTTGCATGTGTTTATTTTGTGGTCCTTTTACCCCTTTCATTATTCATTAAATGGTGTGCAAATATTGTGAGTAATCATGTTGTTAAGTTAGTTAATTAAAACATGTCATAAGAAAGTAATTAATAGAGTTGTTGGCCATGATTAAAGATGTATAAGTGATGCATAAGTTAACTTTTGAGTGTGAAACACTCCACCTTCTTGGAAATTCGAAATTGTCCTTGGAGGCTGATTTTGGAGGCTTGTGGGACAAGTTAAACTTGTCCCATACCTCTTAAATTTAATTACCAACCATACCTACGGTTGGGGAGTTGAGATTAGAATTTTGTGATGTTTTTGAGAAGGCAAATTGTAGGTTTTAATTGCACTTTTCTTACATGATTTAATTTCAATCCTTTAGGTTGTGGGTTGGATTTGAGTGTGTAAGTAAACTGTCATATTAGTCACCCACCTATTTATTATGCATTGGAGAATGAAGTTGAATTTTTGGGTTGGGGTTGAGGAGGTGTGGTGTGGCATCCTACATGGATCCACCTCATCCTCTTCTCTTCCCTCTTCTATAAAATTCGAATGGCTTGCTTTGTTTGAGGTTTCTTCACTTTGGAGACTTCATTTTCTTGGGTGAATTCTTTTGTTGTTTTGGAGCTCTTGCTTGAAGAAGTTTTGGGAAGATTGATGCATGCTTGTGCTTGGCTATTTTTAATTTCTTGCATTGGGATAAAGCTTGCTGTTTGGAACATGGAACAACTCCATCATGGAGAAGTAGGAGCTTGACTCTTGAAATTCTCTTCTTTTATGAATGTAAGTGTTAATGTATGAATGTTTTGGCATGGTTGTGGGTTGTTGGGTAGATGGCCTAAGAATGGTGTAGGAGAATACTATGAGATTATTTTGTGGGAGGCACAAGTGTGTTTTAGGGAGGTATAAGAGTGGAGGGAGTTGGGATTTGGGTTCCACCTTACAAAGAAATAGCTTGCATTTCTTTACTCATTCTAGAGTGCCATAAGAGGTTGGGGAGGCATAAGGAGATGTGAGGAATAAGGGGTACTTTGGGGGAGGCATAAGGGAATTTTAGGGATTTATATATATATATATATATATATATATTGGTGGTTTGTTCTTAGGTGGTGATACCCATTTCCCCTTTAGGAAGCATAAGCAACATCCCCATAGTTTCTTGCTCATTTGGATTTCTTGATGAAGCCTCGAGTAATATTTTTCATGTTTTAATGTAGTTGTAAAGCGCATTCATTTTGGATGTGTTTTTATTGTGAAAATGTTTCTTGTATGTTTGTAGAAGCTTGTTGTTTCCATGAGTTAGATCACATCCTTTATTGCATTGTGGTTGGGGCTCGGGGACCAATGAAGAAGGATGGATTCTCCTCTTCATTGGATGTTTTGGTTGGGTGGAGAGCGTTTCCTTTCCCCTACTCTTGTTGTGATCAAATTGGAAGAATGAGAAATCTGCGCATGTTGCTATTCGGAGTTGAGATATAGATAGTTTGACATTCTGGTGAAATGAAATCTTATTGTAGCCCCTTTCCCACTTGAAGTGGATGATCTTTGTATTCATTATCATGGAAAGATACTATGTATTGGCAATGAAAGTGGAAATTTGAAATCTAAAAGAGTTATACTTTGTATTCTGTGTTGGAAAGAATGAGAAAGAATGATACATGTTTTGTATGTTGTAATTTGAAATCAAATGGAAAGGAGGTTATAAGAGTTTCATTTGAATTAATGGAAGTGTTTTCCTTATTCATATGATATTCTTCCTTTGGAATTATGTACTTAACAAGCTTTATGAAATCCCTATTTAGAAAGTGGAAAAGTGAAACACGTGAAAAAAAAATGTATTATTTTGTCCTGTATATAATATATCTTTTTGGAAAGAATAAAAGAAGGATGTTACAAATTTTTCTTTTGGAATCAATAAATTATGTATCACCTTTCTCAAATTACACAATGGCATTGAATCTGATCTTTTAAATGTAATTGAAATATCTGTTTGAAAGAAAGAAATGCGCATAAAGGAAATGTAATACTCATCCTTTGAAATATGTAAAAATTGGAAATCGAGATGTATTATAGTTTTGAATAAGTTGAATTGAATCAACTAAATGCATTAGATTAGGTTTGGAGCACATTATAATACTTGGAATAAGACAATGGCAAATACACCTTTTATTTAAAATTGTTTGAACTCGTCTTTTATTTCCTATTGACAATTATTTAATCCCAAATTCTCGGACCGAATCTACAACCAAGAAATAACAAATGAAATATTAATTTGGGCATAATAAGATCTAATTGAATTCATCTAGATATTAACACTTAAGGAAATTCTTATAAAAACTTAGCAAAATCGGGCTCAACCGTTTTGTAGTCGTGTTGCTGTCAAGAAATGTAAATGTTCAAATTACAAATCAATCAGTCAAATTGAATCTTTAAATCTCTCTTAAATACACCTAATAACAATTTCCCATGTCTATTTGACATGTTGAGAGAGGGACAAGAACAAATTTAACAATTTAACAAGTTAAAATTTACCAGTTTGCACTGTAAAATCCTGCAGAACGTTTTCATGAAATTGACCCCTTAAAATTTATCAAAATAAAAAATTAATGATCTCTGTGTAAATAAGACATCGAGAGCTTTCCAAAAAGTCCTTGTTTTCCCAAAACCGAGCCCTCTATCAAAAGTTATGGCCTTCTGAAGTTTTTCCTTCACTTGGCATCAAAAAAAAAAATTGGGAAAAATTTACCTTAATGGGCCACGGGCCCAAATTTTCCCTTTTAAAAAAAAATTGGGAAAATTTTCCTAATTTTCTCCGTCGACCTGTAGCGAATCGAGAGGCTTCCATGTGGCACCATGAGGTGTCGGCGGATGGGCGGACCCCTTTTAAGCTTAGCACTCCCGAAAAAAAAATTTGGGAATATTTTTCCAAATTTTCCTACCGCCACCCCGGGCCGGCCACAACCAATCATGTGATGCCACGTGGTGTCATGAGACATCGGCGCAGATCGGGTCCCTTTTTTCCTTTGTACGTTGTTAGAATTTTTAGGAAAATTTTCCCATTTTTTCTACCGCCGCAATCTGCAACCAATTAGGAGCTACCACGTGGCATCGCGAGGTACCGGTGGAGGCGTGGGTGAATGCTACCCTCTTAGCCCTTTAGGGCGTTAAACTAATTTTCTCCCAGCTGCCCTGCCTTCCCCGTGTTGGCTTAGGAGATGCCATGTGTCCCTCGTGAACTTGTGGGAGTGCGGGCACAAAATTGGCTTCTTGCCCCACGCGGGAAATTTTCCAAAAGATTTCCCGCCGCCCTGTTTTTCCACGTGGCTTAGGAGACACCATGTGTCCCTCGTGGATTCGCGGGAGCACGGGCGTAGGGTTGGTGTTTCACCCCGCGCGGGGAATTTTTGAAAAAGTCCCTGTAGCCCCGCCCGACCCGACCACCACTCCAGTGGAATTATTTCTCCCCGCGATCCGCAGACCCGCCACTGGGGAAAATTTCCTCCCTTGGGCCCACAGCCCGCTCTTGGGGAAAAATTTACCCCAAGGCCCGCCGGCCCATAACTTGTGAAATATGAGGAGTTAGGAGGACTTCTTTATATCAATGGAAAGGTGAAAAAATTTCCTATCAAATGGGAATAATTTAGGAAAATTTTGAATGCATTAATTTTGAAAAACCAAGTTGAATCTTTAAGCTTTGTTAGAGAGTGGGTATGGTGGGGGAATTACCCTTTGAACCTTATTGTACCTTCTAACCCTAAAATTTGGACCGTATGACCTCTAATAATTGTTAGTAAAATAAAAACATGTTCTAGTGAATTAGAATTGTTGTGGAACTTGTTAGTGACAATTGTTGCCTTGTAATCCGGTTGTAGACTCTTTTAAACAAAAGAAAATTATTCCATAATTTTTCCTAACTAATCCTAGGTTGTTCTTGGGTCTCAAGTGGGTTATTTTAGTGGGCTTTACAAATCATATGAATGCAAGTATGTTCTTAGGACCTAGAAATGTACCAAATGTGTGATTTTGTGTCTACAAGTTGAAGGAGTTTTTCACTAATCATCGCTTGTAAATTGTGAACAATTGAGATTTATTCCGTGGTCATTTCCTTCTACGTCGATAATGAAAATGTATAAATTAGCGAGATAAGTAATACAATGAACAACAAAATTGAATAAAATATACAAATGAAAATAGATGATAAACTATAGAATCAACACTATTGTGCATAACCAAATATATTTCCTCCTCTCTCGACTTAGCTTCAACTCTTTACAACTGTGTATAAAATGCTTACATTGCTCTAATATATAGAGGATTTCTTCTAAAAATAAACCATAACCCTAAAATAGAGAAATATAAAAATAGATTTTTAAAAATTTTAAAATGATTTTTTTATTAAAAATAGGAATAAAACAAACTGTCCTAAATTTAAAAACTAAAGCATTCTTTAAAGAAAACTCTAGCTTTTCCTAATAATAGGAGAAAGACAAAATTAGACTTCCATGCTTTTTCTAACTCACCCCTTAATTTTGAATTCCAAAATTTTATTATTCGGAGCTGAGTGTGCATTTCATGATCTGACATATTACTAATTACAAAATCCCAAACAACTTCTCGAATACTCAAAAATATCTTTCCCAAGCCCTTTGTAAAGATATCAACAAACTGATCTTTGGATCTGCAAAATTTAAGACAAATTTCTTTTTTGTTAATTAACTCCCTAATGAAATTATACCTCGTGTATATATGTTTTCTCATCTTCTGAAAAACATGATTTTTGGATAATGTTATTGTTGAGTTATTGTCACAAAAACTATGTGTACCGTTTTCTTGATTATGTCTCAAATATGTCAATATTATCCTCATCCAAACAACTTGACATGCTACTTTTGTGGCTGCTACATGCTCTCTTCTTGTTAAATAATGATTGACTATGGGGCTTATTTGATTCCCATGAAACTACTCTTGTTCCAAAGTGAAAATTATAGTTGGATGTACTTTTCATGTCATCTATACTCTCGACATTGTCACTATTTGTATAACTTATGAGTTTGAACTCATCGATGTTGAATATAAAATTCCATGATTGTTAGTTCCAAATACATACCTCAAAATCATTTTACCAGCTTACCAATGTGAATATTTTGGAGATTCAATGAGGCTTACACCATACATAATGTCAAGCCTTGTGACCGTGAAATACATGAGACTTCCAACTAACCTTTTAAAAAAAATTGGATCCACAAATGGTCTGTTTTCATCTTTTCTTAACTTCAAGCCTACTAAAATTGGTGTTGGAGTTGGCTTGCAATTCAACATGTTAAATGTATTCAAAACATCATTAGCATACTTTGCTTGTGAAATAAGAAAATCTAGCTTATGATTTTGAACTTCAATTCCCAGTAAAGTAGTGCATGATACCTAAATCTATCATATCAAATTATTTCTTCATTGATGGTTTTAATGAATTTGTAGATAAGTTTCTAGTAATGATTAAAGCATCCATATACAAAAAAAACAATCATTAACTTGTTCATTTATCTTGATGTATAAGGTAGGATCGATGTTTCTCCTACTGAAACCAATCTAAATTAATTATGTTGTACCATGTTCTATGCACTTGCTTGAGACCATAGAGTGTTTTTCTCAACTTTTATACCTTTCCTTCACTACGTTTAATATCATAAAATTCTAGTTGATTCATATAAAATTCCTCTTCAAGAAATCCATTTAAGAATGTTGATTTCACATCCATCTAATGTAAATACCATTTGTTTTGAGATGAAATTGTAAAAACTATTCTTCTTTGTGTCCAAATGTGCTACTAGTGCAAACGCGTTGCATTATAATCAACTCCATATTGTTGTGAAAAACCTCTTGCAACCAACCTTGCTTTATGTTTTTGTACTTTTCCATCAACACCGTACTTGGTCTTGTAGGCCCACGTTACTCTTATCACATCATTTCCTTCAGAAGACGCACCATTTCCCATGTCTTATTCTTATCTATGGCGTCTATCTCATCATCCATGGCTTGAGCCCAAACTTCATTTCTAATAGCCTTTTCAAACTATATTGGATCTAAAGCTTGATAAAATAATGCAAAAATGAAAAAGAGTTAGTTGTATCAACATCATAAATATCACTAAGAGTCCTAGTTTTCCACCTGCAAATGGATATTCGACGATGGACTAGTTTTTATTGAAGGATTTTCTTCTCGTGTTCTTTGTGGTGTCTCTTGCATGGTTGAAGATGATTCAAGTCTTAGAGACCTCCTTGCTGTAGATGGAGGTGTATCTTGTGCTATAATTTGTGATGCATGTCCAATATTTGAAGAAGATACAACACCTTCTTGTTCTATAGTTTCATCTACCATGTCATAATGAGAAATAACTGCTGCTATACTAAATATTCTCTCTATCCTTCCATCCCATGCCTCAATTTCAACAAATTGTACATCTCTACTGATCATAACCTTTCTAGTGACTGTATTATACTACATATAAGATCTCTTATTCTCTCGAATATCCAACAAATATACACTTTTATCCTTTTTTTTTAATCTAACTTCTTCCTTATCTCATCAGGCACACATGTGCATAGTCCACATAACTGAAAATTCTAAAATTAGAAACACTATGTTTCATGTGAGTCCAAGCTTGTTGAGGAAAAATGTTTGAACTATTTATGTTGGAAACATGTTTAAAATGTAAATAGTATTTGTTATTGCTTATGCCCAATATTCATTTGGAAGATGTTTGGCCTTCATCATACATCTCACCATTTCCATTATGGTTCTATTCTTCCTTTCTGCCACACCATTCTACTATGGTGTATACCTAGTTGTAAAATGCTTGTGGATACAATGATATTTGCAAAATTTATATAATCATTGGAAACATGCTCACCTCCTTTGTTTGTCCTTATAAATTTGATGTAGTATCCACTTTTCTTTTCCAATAAGGCATCAAATTGTTGAAATATATTAAAATCATCTGATTTGTGTATCAATAAGTACACCCATGTCTTCCTCATATAGTCATAAATGAATTCCATTATATATGAGAAACCTCCAAGATAATTTGTTTGCACATGTCCATATAAATATAAATGAACAATTTCAAGTGGTGTACTTGTTCTTGCTATTTTTCTAACTGAGAAGGAATCTTTGTGTTGCTTCCCAAAATACAACCTTCACAAACTCTCTCTAGTTTCTAAATTAAAGGAAAACCTTTTACCATATTTTTCATGTGTAATAAATTCAAACCACCAAAATTTAAATGACCAAACCTAAGATGTCATAGCCACGATTCATCTTTCACAAATGATTGAAAAGATGATTCAATTTCTTTAGCTCCGGAGTGAGCTCTGACTAATATGTTGTATGAGCTCTAGATGTGTCTTAAGCTCAGACTCGAGCTCTGGACTTGGCTGGTCTAATCTTCAAAGGAAACATTCTATTTCTTGTCATCTTCACTTTAGCAATCAACTGAGTACTTGGAGCTTTATCCATGATCACACATTCATTATCTTCAATGTAAACTATGTATCCCTTTTGTACTAATTAACCAATGATCATAAGATTATAATTTAAATATGCAACATAATAAAGATCATGCATAATCTTTTTCTCACTCTTTTTAGTTAGAACGTTTATTGTTACTTTTCCTTTTACTGACTACTCGTATTATGTACCCAAGGGTAATATATGCCTTTTTCGAATAATCAAAATTGAAAAATAAACCTAAGTTACCCGACATGTGATTATTATAGCCAGAATCCAAATACCATACATCACAAGGCCTCTCTTGTCATAAATTACATTCAATAGGCGATAAAGAAGGTATTACTTCAACAATCTTTGGGCATGAAATTAACGTGGAGCTTGGAGTAGAGATCCCAACCTGATTTTGCTTCTTCTTGTTCTTATCATACTAATTTTTCTTGTAATCATAAGAATAATGCCCATAATTATCACAATAGTGACACTTTGAACATGTCACTTATCCTATCTCTGTCCAGAAAATTGACTATGATTGTCCTCTTCCACGTGAGTTTGATAGACCATTGTTGCGTTATCTAGATGAACTTCGTCCCATAGCTCTAGGGTTGAATCTTCCTCTTCCTCTTACATGATTTCTTGATATCTATGATGAAAAAAATTGATCTACAATTTCATGTGATATATTCAACCTCTATTCATGATTTATTACTGATGCATGAAACTCATCAATTGAAAACTGACTGATATCCTTAGTTTCTTCAATAACAACTACCAAATGATCAAATTTTGTAGGAAAACTTGTAAGCAACTTTTCAATGATCCTTTTGTCTTCAATAGTTTCAATATGAGAATTAATTTGATTGACTAGGCCGACTACATAAGTAAATAAAGACTCTACAGAATCTGAATCTTTCATTGGCATATTTTCAAAATATCTTCAAAGTAATTGTAGTTTGGTAATTTTTACTTCCTCCTTACCTTGATACACAACTTGAAGAGGGTTTCATGTTGTTTGTGCTTGATTGGATCTTTGTCACTCTAGGAGAATGCTTTCATGCATGGCTTGATGAATAAAGAAAAGAGATTTTTTCTTTCTTTCTTAATTCTTTCAAAGTATCTTTCTCTTCTTGTGAGAGTACAATATATGATGATGTATCTATACACTATGTGTACCCATTCTCTACAATTTCCCGCATGTACTAAGATCTAATAGAGCCTTCACGGTTAAATACTAATACTTGTAATTATTTCCCGTAAACCTGTGGTGTCTGCAGATATGAAAGAGATGCTCTGATGAGGAAGACATCTAAATTGTTTTCAATTTAAAACATGCTAAAAAAACAATGCTATGATACCAATTTGTAGAAATTAGCGGATAAATAATACAACGAATAACAAAATTGAATAAATTATGTATATAAAAATATAGAATAAAATCTAGAATCAACACTATTGTGCACAACTAAATATATTTCCTCCTCTCAATCTAAGCTTTAACTCCTTAAAATATGTGTATACAACAGTTACCAATGCCTCCAATGTATAGAGGGATTTCTTCTAAAAATAAACAACTCTAAAACAAAGCAATCTAAAATTAGAGTTTTTTAATTTGTAAATTTGTTTTCCTAAAAATAGGACCAAAGCGGATTGTCCTAAATTTAAACAAATAATTAAACATGCTTTAAAGAAAACTCCAGCTTTTTCCTAATAATAGGATGAAGACAAATTTAGATTTTCATGCTTTTTCTAATAGATAGACATTGATCCTTGTATTGTAGGTAAGCTCATGTTCATGTGTAAAAATGATAATAAAAACAAAATGTGTAGGTGAATGAAATTATTGGTTGGAGGAAAAGAAGGCCTTGAGAATGGTCAAGACCTTCAAGGAAAATTCTAACATTAAAAACACATTGTTCAAAGCAAATTATCAACTACGAAACCAATATATAATTGACAAATTTGACATGTAGTGACATTGTTTGTGCCAATGATTGTAAATAAACCAATTTTAGTGGGTCTTCCTATTTCTAGAATATATCATAACATGTGCATCACAATAAAAGAATTTTTTCGATATTTTCAGGCACTTTTTATATACACTAACATCTCAATATTTCAACAATATTTTTAGGCACCAACCATGTTTAACCATTATCCACTCCAATTAAACTACAACCCTCCACCTCAATTAAACTACAGCCCTTAGATAAATATTTAGTTTCCAAATTTTAAAAACTATTCTTGTTTAACTAAAAATAACTAAAACTTAGAAGTGATTCAATCATCATAGTCAAAGCTGAAGCATTTCACGTAACCTTTAATATACAATTAAAATATAAAAAGTAAATATGATATGGCGTGTGAAATATTACTTACATGTTGTCACTCCTATTAAGAATAGTTAAAGAAAGGTTCCCACACCCCACCGCACACATTCCTCCATTGATAATGCGTATAGATATTATTACCCATTTTACCATTCTTAGCACTCGATCACGGTGCCATTATTTTAATTCGTGTTAATCCATCAACTTATGCATTTATTTGGCATGGAAATGTTCAGTATTGATTACAAAAACCAAATGATATTAGTGCACTTTTCTGTCATCATTTGTGTAGTATTTGCTGTTGACTTTAATTGATGTCTTGGCACTCCATTTTAAATTATAAGGGTTATACGCCGTTTTACATCTATATATATGATAATGTGAGCTCAATACCATTAAAAGAGACCAGATTTAAAACAAATCGATCAAGGTATCGGTGGATGATGAAGGATATAATTTTTCTATGTGATTGGAAAGATGTGGATAAATCCATGAGCACTAAAAAGAAATATGTGGTGGAGGAGAGTTATTCAGGTGAAGTGGTTTAAGCCATGTCCGACTCCTTTCTTTTTGGAGTCAATCTTGAGGCTGATTTTTCCACACCCTTCATTAATGCTACTTTGTATTGAAAAGTTGTTGGCAACCTTATTTACTTGACTCAGACCATACCTGATATCTCCTATGTCATTGGTATTGTTTTGAGGTACATACAAAAACCTTATGAGTTGCATTGGAAAACAACTAAGAAGATTTTGCATTACATTCAGGGATCACACCGATATGGGATTCACTACAGGGTTGGTTCGAGACATTGACTTGGTTGGTTACTCGGACTCAGATTTGGGTGACGACATTGAGTTCCGTAAGTCCTTTTCAGTTACGAGTTTCTCATTGGGTTATTGTCCTATCAGTTGGTCAAGAAATAAGTAGAATGGTATTGCTCTATCATCCATAGAGGCAGAGTATAAGGGAGTTGTTAACACAACTACTGAGGTTGTTTGGCTTCAAGGTATTCTTTTTCGAGCTTGGCATCTAGATTAGGAAGCCTATAATCATCTTACGTGATAACAAGAGCACCATCCAGATATGCAAGAATTTGGTCCTTCATCAGAGGATGAAACACAATGAGATTCACATGCACTTCATTCGGGAGCTCATTCATGAGCATGTCATCGATTTGATATTTTTCTAGTCTTCAGAGTAGGTTGTTGACATCTTCACCAAACCTTTCACTGAGATAAATTTCATTCATCTACAAGCTCTTCTTGGGGCGTGGTCTACATCAACAACTTCATCATCTTCAAGGGGGATTTCTAGCCTCTTCACTTTTTCATGTCTCTCTTTTGGGGGATTTTTTTCCACTGGGTTTTCTCCTTTTACTCTATCTTATGAGAGATTGCATTGTACATGGGTACCTCATCAAGCCTTGTTGTTGGGACCCACTTTCATTTTTCACTTCCCACCTAAGTTGTGCTTATGGGGTGGTGTTAGTGTAGGATTTAGTTTCCTCGCTTTATTTGTATTATCTTACTTGGGATATTCCACCTCACTTGGAGTTTCCCTACAGTTATGCAATATGCTTTCTTAGGTGTACACTTGACTACACTATTCTAGGTGTTGGTTACCACTTGACTACACTACTCTAGGTGTTGGTTACTACTTGACTACACCATTATAGGCGTTGGTTACCTTCATTCTAGGTGGAGATTGCCATGATTCTAGGAGGAGGTTACACATTCACCTCCTATATGTAAATCTCTTGCACTATTATATTTGATTGTATTGAGTTGCAACTATTTCTGAGGTATTGCAATTATCTCTCTTGTATTTTTTGTAATTTTTAGTCTTGTATGCATGCAATGTTTTGTCTTGTAACAATTCACATCCCGCATCATTTACTTGTGCATTCTTTGAACAGAGATCGTGGCACTTCTCCAATACTTAAGAACTCAATTTCAAATTCCCCTTTCATGATGATATATGGAATTAAATTAATTAGGCTTACACTCTCATTAGAGCCCACTCTTTAAGAAATTTCTCATCAACTAGAAGTGGACCATCAAAATGCTAGAGAATTCAAGTTCGATCTAATGGAAGTCAAAAATAAGCACATACACAAACTTTAGGAACATCAACTTCAAGAGGTTATTTGATAGGTGTGGCACCATTCAAAGGTTTGAAATTGGTGATCTAGTAGGGTTCATTTTAGGGGTGAATATTCCTACATGTACAAATATTAGGATTTTTGAAGTTTGAAATTAGCATTTTTTTGCCATCGTACGGTCACAAAGTTCACCAATATTTTATGTGTCATGATTAATTTTGACCCTAATTTCGCTTATTATTTTTTAATGTTGGTATATTCACCATTATGTTATAATATACTATTATATATATGATTAATTCACCATAATGTAGTAATACAATATAATTCCAAAATTTGTTTAGTTTTAGATCCGAGTCGAAGCATGAGAATGCTACCGAGCGGAAACATAAACCGGGCACCGTGCGACAACGTAATAATGTGTCATTCCGCATCGCCATTTGTGATGCCGGTTGGCATTGATATTGTGACAACGCCCCGGCTCGGAAATGATTGCATGTTACTGACGGAAACCCACATTTTAAGGCATCCAACAATGTGTAGGAGATCTCGTATGTCAACATTGTTCGCGATCCCGACCGATGACAAGGCTATGTGTTTATTGATGTCGACAACGTAATGAGAATGTGCTGCCAAAGCGAGAACATCCATGAGGGTACCACACGTCAATACGTTGCCCTCACCGGAAGGTAACAAATTTTGATTACCAAACGGGACCACATATATGCAAACATTTAGCAACATGAATTTTTTTTTTGCATTTGCCACAATCCCGAACCCTCATTCCCAAAATTCACCAACAATGAGAATACTTTTTTTGGAACATTCGCCATCCATTCTATAACTTTTGTGGGGCCAGGGAGGGCGCGGGACTTAAAATGAACTCTGTGACCTAGTGTTGAAGTGGGATTCTCACCGTGCCAAATCACAGGAAGCATTCCATGTTTGAAACCATATAGAGTGGACCTTATGAAATTACTTCATCCAAATAAAAGAATGCATTTGAACTCTCAAAACTCGATTGATAACATGTGCACATTCCCCTCAATTCAATAATGATAGTCAAAATTCTGTTCAGTTATTTTCATTATAGTCAAAGCAGCATCATTTCGTATAACCTTTAAAATAGAATTAAAATCTAAAAATCAAATCTTATATGTTTGGGATTCGGGAATAGTTAGAGAAAGGTTCGCACTGCGCACAGTCCTCCATTAATAATGCACATTCATATTATTACCTAATATGGAAATAATATATAGCCGTTCTCGGCGCTCGATCGATCACGGTGCCATTATTTTAATTCATGTTAATCCATCAACTTATGCATTTATTTGGCAAGGAAATGTTCAGTTTTGATTTGACAAACCAAATGATATCGGGCCACTTATGTGCCGTCATTCGTGTAGCATTTACTGCTGACATAAATTGAGTTCTTGGCGCTCCATTTTAAATTCCAAGTTTTGCGTCTATATATACGATAATATGAGCTCAATACCATGACAAGAGATCAGCTTTGAAGCAGAGCCATCAAGTTTTTGGTGGATAATGAAGGATATAATTCTGCAAACTGATTGGAAAGATATGGATAAAACCATCACCACGTCTGAGAAGGAAATTATGGTGGAGGAGTGTAACTCATGTCCAGGTGAAGCGGTGACTGCCGTGGCCATTGGGTTAGGTTTATTTGTGGGGTTGGGAATTGCTCTTGCTTTGTACCTGCAGCTAAAACAGTGCGTGTCGCTAGAAACACATTGACTGTACTATCCGCTATGTCTGCCGTAAAGAAGTTGTTTAACGATAAATAAGATAGTGTAACTGTGTAAGTTTTTCTTTGATTCCAGGTTCATATGATTCACGTTTTCATTATAGTTTGAATTGTGTAAAGCAACTCATATCATTTACTAGATTGTTAATTGCAGACCATGGTGGATATGCGTAATATATATTTTGCGATCTTCTGGGTGTATCTAAGTGAATATGCTACAAATTAATCTGGTTAATTATCGATTATAAAGTTGTATACGTTGTTTTGGGTTCCAGCTACTTCTTTAATATAATTATTTTTACACGAATTGGGCTAAGTACATGGTTGTTTTATTAGAGATTAGATTAGAAGATCATTTCAACAATATTTTCATCTCTCTCAAAAGATTAGAATGTTTTTCTAACTGCCATCTCCTTACACTTCGAATACATACTCCTGAAAGATTTTTTTTTAGAAAAGTAATTTAAATTGCACGGCTAGCTTTCTGTTTTCTTTTCGGGAGTAGGATGGCAATGCAAATAACGTTTATTTTTTCGCTGAAAACATGTAAACCTTGACATAAAAAGATAACAGACCTAACGAACGTTCATTTAGCCATCGAATATATCCCGACGTTACACATTTTCTACAGTTTTCTTAATAATACAAAGTTTGAAGTCGACTCTTGTTTTCTTTTTTATGTTGGGGAAAAAATGGAAGCAACACGGTAAATCTATAAAAACATTGCGAATTCCATTGTGACTCGAATAATCATATTAAAAATATTTACGTACAGTTTTGGACGATTTTGGTTTAATGGCTGTTGAATTAATTTGATGCGTTGTGGATGGTTTAAGACAAATTTGATAAGACTTGTTTCGAAATGAAATTTGATGCGTTGTGGCGTGCATTTCAACACTTACAACAATTAATTTGACATTACCCATGGACGTGAAAACGGTGGAAATGAATTCCAATTATTGTTATTAAATTTGATTGTTATTTTGTGGAATTCAAAAATTATCGAAGTTGCTTTTATGTCTCGGGCAGTCTGCGATCAAAAGTGCAAAGCCAAAGACAAATTTATAATGAAGAAATATGTTTACAAACCGATCTTGTTTAACAAAACGGAGAATCAACTTATATCCATCTGCAAATGCAATCAGAATCAACTTTTAACGCACGAATTCATCTGCTTACCTGACCTGTGCTGTCATGGCTATGATGGATTAATTATTATGTTTATAGTGTATTTGTTTATCTATTGATTATTAGTGCTAATAAAGTGTTATTGGCATCTTATTATTTGTCTGAATGATTTCTTATTGATATTTTTTTCATTTTTAGTAGTATTAATTTTTATGTATTAAAAATATTAAATAACCTCAAATTGTTTATAATTTAATACATAAATATTATATTTGATTAGACAATAATCACATTAAGTGAAAATATAATATATAGTAATTATTTATAGATAATTTATTTAATACTCAAAACATTTTGTAGCCATTTATAATATTTATCATTGTTTTTTTAAGTACATAGCATTACTTTGTATATTTACAACAATAAATCTCTTTTATACAATGTATTCTTCTATAAATAATCTAATTGAACGGTTCTTACCGTTTAGAACCTTAATAATTAGACATTATTTATTGGGTCTTATTTATGGACGAGTATTCAAATTCACCAAGTTATCATCTTGCATCAACTAAATCCTAGGTAGTAATGAGGTATATTTGTAAGCCTTGTTACATTAGAGGATTCAAAATGATTTGGCTAGTTCTATGTAACCATGTAAGAGTGCATTATTGTTCCCTCCTTATGTGTAAAATTCTACATAGGCCTCGGATATGCAACAATCTTTATTTGAAGATCTTGTAAGGTATGTAGAATTTTTTTGTAAACTCATTTATATATTTAGTTCCACACAATTTCACAAGTTTATGAGGAATTGCGATGTCATGAAAAACCTCACACGTCTTCAAATTAGTATGAAATTCCTATAAATTCAAGTGCACAGTTTTTTCTCTAAATTTCTATGTAAGTATTCATCGATGAAACACTATGCATTCCATGCAAGGCTTTGTTTGAGATTTTTTGTGAAAAATTCTACAAAAAATTGTGATTTTGAGAGAGCTATTATTTGCAAGTTATTTAAAAGGTTTCTTAGCTTCATATCAAGTGTATGTGTACAAAATAGATATGAAAAATATTATTTTCGTGTTCAACATGCCTTAACTAACATGAATGTTTATGCATCACCTTCACAACGTAGAGTTTCATATTGTCTTATCCTTTCACTTGGACGAGAAGCACTATGCCGATGGCTACTTTCTTTTAAGTGCAATCTCAATAGTCAATATAATGTGGAAAATACATCTTTTACTTATGTGCATGTTGATTTTGATTGGAAATGCTTTGGGGAAATGTTTGGAAATTGATACAAAAACAAAACTATGTACTCAGACAACTTATTATCATATTTTGGTAGATCTCGGACACATCGGTTGATCTATTAGCTATGATGGAATTAGTGGTTTTGGATCGGATTTGGTCCCAACAATTGGACTATGAAGGGTTACCCTTCGATGTAGGAAATGCTTTGGTCGGGGTCACTTAGCTTCGAATGTAGGAGTGTGAAACATAAATTGAATGGGAAATCTTCGTGGAAGGATGTTCAACCGGTATGATGATTGTTGTAGGTGATACTAATTATTTTGGAAGATTTAGAACTGGAAGTAGATCATACTCAACTATTGGTTGGGACTCCTCTTTCCCCTCTTGATGTGGGGGTCGATGGGTCATTTATTTTTAGCCTACTTTGGAACAAATGTTTCCTTTAGGACTGGCCTTTGGTTAACTTAAAAATTGAATCTTCAAGGATTCAAATGTTGGTAAAAATGAGTTTGTTGAGGTCTTGCTTCAATACATTGAGATGAAATCTCAAATGCTAATAAGAGTGAGTGTTGGACAATGCTATGCATGTAAAAAAGAAAGGAAAGATCCTTTACATTTTAGAACTCATGCCTTTGATAGGAGATTCAAGATACATTACCCCGCCATTTTGCAAAAGAGTATTGATGCATTCACCTCCTATGAGGAGAAAAAATTGAAGATATTTATGAAGGATGATTAAAAAGGTGGGAACTCCTTACTATTGCTTTGAAAACAAGTGAAGTAATTTCCCCTACAAATCTGATATGGAGTTTAGAGAGGGCCAAAGCATTATGCACAATAATTCCCCAAGTCAATGAAACCTACGGCCAAATATGGATGGGAATACGAACAAGGCCACCTCTACTTCTGACCCCATGTCTCCTTGGCAGAACAAAGAACCTCAAGACCCTGTTGAATTTGAAAATGGGAGAGGAAAATAGAAAGAGGAGCTGGGTACAATACATCTAGGCTTAAGCATTGAAAAATCTGATTTTAGCCATTTGATCGAGCAATCAAATGGAATGCAGAACCTATGATCCCACTTTTGAAGAATGAGTTTGTAAAGGGACTTACAAACAAGTTTTGGGAATGATGAGGCCATAATATGTCCAATTAATGTATAATATATGATCTCATAATACTCTCCTTTTGATTAAAGTTGATTCCATCATGTGACTTTTAGTTGATCCGATATGGGTTAGGATGTAATGTCTGTCTTTTGATTGATTGTGATCCTAATGTTAAAAATCTGAAATTCCTAACATAGTGTGTGTTTAAATTCAGTTTTGTAATAAAGCAGGTATAATTAATTAAGAAATGAAGTAGGTGGCATTCAGTATGTTTTTGATAGCGTCTAATCCTACATAGCTTAGTTCCAAAACTTCCAAGCTAGTTCTGAAATCCATTACATAGTTATCATTTAGTTTCAAAACTCTAGAATTTAGTTCCAGAATTTTTAGATTTAGTTTCAGAACTCCTGGGGATAGCTCCGAAACTCTCTCAGGTTGGTGCTTAACAATCTCCTATGGTTCTGGAAGTTCTCCAAAGTTCTGGAACTGATGAGAGTTATCTATTTTAAACCACATCCAGATATTTTACATCTACAATCATGAAGGATGAGAAGATTTCTGAACGTAGATCCAAGAAGAGTTATCCTAAAGCTATCTGATCAACCGCCATCTGACTTAGCATCTATTCTGGGCATGATTCGATTTCATCAAAATCATTGAGATAGATGTGATTGTAAAATGTATATAAAGAAGACCAGTATTAGATAGAGATAGAAGAATATAGATATAAAAGAAAGAAATAGATTAAGTATCCAGATCCAATACATTTTGTAATATTGAATGTTTTCATCAATAAAATAGCCATTCTGATTTGAGAGAATTCTGAATTGTTAAAATCTTGATTCAAGGAGGAGTAAGGGCCCACTCCCCCAAGGACCAGGATATTCGTTTATTTGGTATTTATATTTCTTTAACAAATAGCTTAGATTTGTTAATTTTGTATTGCTTTAGTTCTTTCAATTAAATTATGTTGCATACTTGTTCTGCAGGTGTTTAGATAAATCTTTATATTTCTTGCAATTGTTTTCAAGCATTTTAATCTGATTGTTTTCTTTCAAAAGCAAGAGTGTTTATTTTCCAACAGCAAGTGTGTTTCCATTCTGCATGGTGTGTTTCCTTTCAGCAAGCTTTCAGTGTGTTTTATCTTCAACAAGTTTTCATAATTTGATTTGAATAAAGTTTTACCAAGGAATTCGTAAGACACTAAAGAGATCCCCTAGAAAATATAAAAAAGTTACAACCAACTACTAAATCAGTTAAAGTACTCTTGTTGCATATAACTTTAGACACACCCCTGGTTTGATATGACATCAACAAGAAGTTGATTAAATGAAGGGAATAACGACACCCATCATTTTTGGCACCATTTTCGGGGAACACCAGTTGGAATTTTCTAATTAAGTATTAGCAAGAGCAACAAAACATACATCTAGTAGTTGAAGAATCTTCCCTACTATATCACAAAATATATGAGTAGACCAAGAGACTCACAGGGTAGATTCCTTCCAAAAAAATATTCACAAGAATTCATAACATCCTCTAGTCAAAGTAAGGAAATTGATCAAGAATTAGAGGCACCACCATCCCCTGTCAGAAAAGAAACAAAATTGCCATTTTTGGAATTCTTAGATTAGTCACCTGAAGGGAGTAGAAATTTTAGGAAAAGGCTTATTACCCAAGATCCATTGAGGGTAAGTTTTGATTCTCAATTGAGTAGTCAACCTCCTACTCTTGATTTTTCACCTTCCCCAAAGCATACAACTTACCACATTGATTGGGAGGAAAATTCAGAAAATATTTTTGAAATGGCACGAGAAGTTGAGGGAGTACCTGATAGGACCTTTACTTATCCAATTTAATTGGGAGATGATGACACATCAATGAAAAATATCTCACTTGCACATTTACCCATCTTCAGAGGGATGTCATCTAAAGATCCTGACCAATTTCTGTTTGAATTCAAGGTACTATGTCAGACCTATGATTATAAAATAGATAATAAAAAACTCAAGTTGTTTCCATCCACTTTGCAGGATGCAGCAATGAGATGCTTCATGGGATTAACATCCAACTCTATTAGCACTTGGGTACAAATGGAGACTTCCTTCCTAGATAAATACCAAGATTATTGTAGAGGGAGAAATAGGAAGGAAGAATTCTTTAAAATCAAGCAGGAAGATGACGAAAACATAGAAGACTATTTACACAGATTCCTCTTTGTTAGCAAAATATGTGGATTTGTGCTTACAGAGGAATTAAGTAAAACTATTTTTTCAAAGGTTTGGATGAAAAATCTAGAGAAGACCTTTACTTGATAGGAGGGGGAGATATTGATCGAGATAAGAATGAATGAAATTAAAAAGATTTGTAGAAGCTATTCTAGAACAAGAGGTGGACCTAGAAAGGAAAAATCAAGTAAAAGTCCGAATCTAGATATGAACAAACTAATGGATGAATTAGCAAACTTTAAAACAGACATTTTAGTGCAATTAACCTCCACTATGAATGGATTACAAGCTAAAGCAAATTCCAAAAATCGAACCATTGGCTATGTATTGTCCTAGATGCAAGAAGAAGCATACCTTAAGAGATTGTCCTTTGGATAAAATAGAAATATGTCTTATCTATGAATCTACAGAACATGATACTGATGTTTTTCTTTACTTCCTATCATTAAAAATTAGCTTAAACAAACCAATGCCTGATCGACAACTGAAAAATTGAATTTTGTTCAAAAACAACCTAACCAAGGATAGTTTATGCCAAGATCAGCTCCTAATCCATGGACAATGCCATGGGTTGCTCAGGCAGTACCACAAAACTAGGGACAACCACCTTGGGTACCTCAACCAATTTGAAACCCTCAATATTGGGAAAATCATGCCTGGTATGCTCAGGGACATCAACAACCATGGGATGGTCAAGGAAATCCTTATGCTTGGTCACAACCTAGATGAAACCCTAATTATTCCCAAGGAAGAACATATCCAAATCAGAATCAACAGGCCATCATGGGATCCCCTACACGAGAATACACAAACCGAGAATGTAGTCCAAACATAAATGCCAACACAAATGTAAAGAAACCCTAGAAACAAACAAACAACTTCGAGTTTATGGAACAAAACTAGAAATATCAGTTGATTTACATGCTATGGATTGTAAGGATATTCAAACTAGATCTAGAAAAATCATTAACATTCCACCCCTTATAATAACCGAAATGACAGAATAAAATGAAAAATCTAGCATTGGTGTTCCAAAAGAGGAGATAGAAAGAAAAGAAAAGGAGCCGATATCAACATTATTGAAACTCCATTTCCTTAGAGATTCAAAGAAGATATAGAAATCCAGGAGTCTGAATTGGTTCAGGAATTAAGGAAATTGAATATTGAAATACCACTGCTACAAGCAATTAAAGATATTCCAGAATTGAATAAACTGATCAAAATGTTATGCATGAAAAATCCTGGAAGAAAGAGACAATATCCCAAGACTATCAAAGTAGATGAGAAACTTGCTGATTTATTAGCAGGAAAACTACTACTTCCCAAATACGGAGATCCTAGAAGTCTTGTTATTTCTGTCTCTATAGGAAACAAGGAAGTACATAATGTTTTCATAGATTTGGGAGCTGATATTAATATAATGACAGTGGACACTCTAAAAATATTACCATTAACAGGTATACAACCTACTAATACCATATTGTAGAATGTAGATCAATCTGTAGCAAAACTAGAAGGAATTATTAAAGATGTGGTGGTTATGGTAAAGTCATGGGAATATCCAGTTGACTTTCTTATATTGCAACTAAAAGGTAAAACATTGGGTTTTCCCATTATTTTGGGCAGACAATGGCTAGCTACAGTTGCTGGTTTGATTGATTGTAGGTCAGGTGATATGAAAATCTCGAATGGTAAGAACTCTAAACAAATTTCCTTATATCCTACTACACAACCTTTCACTGATAGTCATGAACAATTGTGGGTTGATTCTCCTAAAATTAATAAGAAAAATTTGTCTTCTTTGGCTATGATCACATTGCAGGATCATGTAAGAGAAGTAGAAGAGATGATTAATCCACCATTGGATGAGAACCTACTATCTTTAGTGCAATCAGAAATAGTTTTGGAACTTGCAAACTTAGTTCGAAACCGGGAACTTAGTTCTAGAACCCGTGGACTTAGTTCCGGAACATACGACTATAGTTCGGAACCACGACAACAATAGTTCTCTTTGATTGAAAATGATTTCACTCCGGAGGAACGATATTTCTCATGGGGAGAGGATGAATCAGTAGCTTCAGTTTCAAGTACATCAGAAGTGGTGAAGAATTTCTGGAAAGTAGTAGTGATGAGGAATTTGGCCTGCAAAGAGATAAGTGTCATAATTCTCATTAGTGTCCTCTTTCCAACATTCCGTCTCAAGGAACTTTTGGAGATGTTGCTACAAGGCATATGTTGTTACCACATGCATGTCCATTAAATACTTTAATGAAACCCTTTCCACAAATCAGTTCATCACATATTGGAACCAAACATGTTGAAATTCAACTAGGTAAAACTTTAAACATTAATAGCTGGTTGAAAAAGGATGAAGAAGCTAAATTGTTTGTTGTTCTAAAAATAATACTAAAGCTTTTACTTGGCATTAAAAATTATGAAGGGAATTCATCCAAGTATTTGCACTCATTACATCTATACCTGAAAACACTAAACCAGTTAAGCAGCCTCAAAGAAGGATTAACCCAACGTTAAGGGATATAGTCAAACAAGAAATTGAAAAACTATTACAAGTAGGTTTCATTTACCCTATCTCGATAGCCACTGGGTATCTCCTCTTGTAATTGTCCCCAAAAAGAACATAGAATGGAGAATATGAGTTGACTATAGGGAACTAAACAAAGCCACAATGAGAGATTATTCTCCTTACCATTCATAGCTCAAGTCCAAGACAACCTTTCTGTAAACAATACTTTTCTTTCTTAGATGGCTTTAGTGGATACAATCAGATCAGAGTTGCTGCTGAGGATCAGGACAAAACTACATTTACATGTCCGTGGGGAACCTTTTCCTTTAGAGTGTTACCATTTGGTTTAAGCAATGCTCCCGCAACTTTCCAGAGAGCTGTTCTTGCCATCTTTGCTGATATAACAAATGATTGTGTTGAAGTATATATGGATGACTTAACTGTACGTGGAGATACATTTGAAGATGCTTTGAGAAATATAGACAAAGTGTTAACAAGATGTGAACAACACAACTTGTCTCTTAGTGACGAAAAATGTTTGATGATGGTCGATGAGGGAATTGTATTAGGACACCATATTTCACAAAAAAAAATTCAGGTGGATAAAAAAAAATTAGGATCATTTCAGATTTACCTATCCCTCGACTCCCACGGATATCAAATCATTTCTAGGACATGCCGGGTACTATAGACGCTTTATAAAATATTTTAGTAAAATTGTTGCTCCCATGTTTAATTTGCTAACCAAGGACTGTGAATTTTATTGGGATGAAAAATGCTAGCATGCTTTTGAAGAAATTAAAAACAAATTAATCAAAGTGCCCCAATATTAAGAGGTCCTAATTGGGAAAATTCATTTCATATCCAAATAGATGCCTCAAATTATTCCATTGGTCAAAAAAGTATTGGAACAAAAAGATGAAGAAGGAAAGATGTATGCCATTTGCTATCTTAGCAAGAATCTTACTCCCACTAAAAAGAATTACACCACCACCGAAAAGGAATTTCTTATGTAATTTATGCAATCAATAAATTTAGACATTATATTACGGGGTATAAGATATTTATATACACAGATCATTCAAAGCAATTAAGTATTTAATGAACAAACCAAGAGTTGGAGGAAGAGTCATTAGATGGTTATTACTTTTACAAGAATTTGATATTTCCATTGTGGACAATCCAAGTAAATCTAATGTGGTAGCTGATTTTCTATCAAGACTAACCACCACAGAGGAACAAGATCCGGTCAAGGATAACTTTCCGAGATGAACAACTGTTTGCAATCTCATCAAGTACACCATGGTTTTCTGATATGGAAAATTATCTTGCAACAGGAAGTTCCCTCCTTCTTTCACTAAGAAACAAACAAAGAAGTTATTAAAAACCAGCGCACAATTCAAATGGTTAAATGGAATTCTATTTAAGTGTGGTCCCGATTTTGTCTTGCGCAGTGTGTAAGAGAGGATGAAATCTTTGACATCCTTTGAGCATGTCATGATGAACAGGTGGAGGACACTATTTAATAAAAAGAATATCTCATAAGATACTTGGCATTGGTTATTAATGGCCATCTCTCGTATAAGGATGTGAAAAGATATATCAAGAGGTGTGATCCTTGTCAAAGGATGGGATAACCAACTTTCACCAATGAAATGCCTCTTCACCTCAAGTTGTGGTTGAACCATTTGAGAGATGGGGATTGGATTTTTGGTCCCTTTAATCCTCCTTCACAAGGAAGGAATATATTCTTGTATGTATTGACTATGTAACAAAATGGGCAGAAGCGTAGGCATTGACAAATGCCACTAAGGAGGTAGTTCTGATTTCCTTTGGAACATAATTATGATCAAGTTTGGAGCACCAAGGAGCATAGTTTCAAATCGGGGACCACAATTCATGTCTAACATGATCCAAGCTTTCACAAGCTATTACCAAATCAATCATAGGAAGTCATATCCTTACCATCCACAATCAAATGAACAAGTCAAGTAACAAAAGAGAATTGGAGAACATCCTTACCAAAACGGTTGAAGTTGGGAGAAAAGATTGGGTAAAGAGACTACTTGAAGTTATCTGGGTGTATAATACAACTTGGAAAACTACAATAAGGTTTTCACCATATGAATTAGTCTATGGGAAAAAGCCCTTGTTGCCTATAGAATTTGAACTTTAGACATTGAGGACAACAGTGAAGGTGGGAATTGAATTAAATGCAACTCAAAAAGAAAGAATCCTTTAACTCAATGAGTTGGATGAATTAAGGTTGGAAGCACTTTAGCAAACAAAGATGATTCAAGAGCAAAGGAAGCAATGGCATGACATACATATCAAGAAAAGACAATTCAAAGTAGGAGACTGGGCATTACTATTTGACTCTAAGTACCAACAGTTCAAGGGAAAATTGAGAACCAGATGGTTGGGACCTTATCAGATTGATCATATTTTTGACAATGGTTCTATTCAATTACTTCCCATTGATGACAATAGTAGAACACTCTTGGTCAATGGACATAGACTGAAACTCTATAGGAGGCCTCCCACTAAGAATGAATTTTTGAGGAAAATTAAAGCAGACAAAGAATTTGATCATATGGAAGAACTGAGTTCTTTCAAAATGATCAAATAATTAGATGATAGATCTAGAATAAAGGGAAGAAGATGAAAACCAGCAAATGGTGTCTTCTTCCCCCAAAAAATAATAAATAAAAATATATAAAAAAATTCTCTCGAAGGTAAATTGAAAACCAGCAAATGGCGGTTGACCTCTTTTTGGCTAGTTCAAATAAATGAATTATTTTGAATTCCAGCTGTCTTATCTAATCATGTTTATTTCACTTGTAGGAATGACGAGTCATCATAACATAAGGCTTACATGATCAAGGATGGTAATTATGTCTTTTAACTTATTTAGGGTTGATTAAATGTTTGCATGTGTGATGTGACTTAATTTAAAAGGTAGGTATGATGAATCATCTATTTATACATTATGATTACAAGTGTGTAATCATGATATTGATTTGAATGGAATAAGTGGTGGCATGGTTATCATTAGTAATCATTATTGTGAACATCAAGTGAGATAAAGATTGTAGAAGTATCTTGAGGAAGGAGAAGCGAATTGAGTTTGTATTCCATAGCAAAGAACAGAGAATTTAGACGTTCCGTAGCTGAGAACTAAGGTTCTATAGCTTAAAACAAGAGGTTCCATAGCCAAGTCGTTAGTTCCGTAGCTAAGGAGAAGGACTACAACTAATTCACATGAAATCAAGGGAGACATAACTCAAGCCGATATGGGGATTAAGAAGAAATCAAGAACTAGAGGACGATTCCCAGCTACTCACGATGAAGACGTAACATCCATCTTTGAGCATGCGGGATGGCTTGAATTCCTGAAGAAATTTTCAAAACATAATGAAAAGCTGGTAATAGAATTCGTCATAAATCTAGAATAGACTAGAAAAAAAGTACAAAATGTTTTTATTCTTTTTTCGTAAATATGTGTAAGCAATGTGTCCTGAGTACCCATTGTTCATGTCCCACAACCTGTAAAGGGGACTTTGAAAGAACTGGTTGAATTCTTGCTGCAAGAAGAAGAAGCTGAACCCCAGTATATCTATAATACAAAGAAAATCATAAAAGGGGTCAGAAGGGCTAGTTTGCCCAAACCCTTTGTGAGGGTAGCATTCGGATAATTAAATATTTCACTTGTGAGGGTCGGTTTTGGTTTGTGGGAAAAGAAGTATTAAAAATGCTCATATATCTGAAGTATAGAGTCGTCAAGCCTAAATACATAATAAACCTCCTAGGGTTTCTTTTTTATTCCATTCATACCATGGCTTAGAGATATTCCTAGGGTGTTGGAACAATTAGACATCATGGTCTAATTCACTTGATATGCCAGCACCATTTCCTGTCAAAAAATAATGGAGAAGAAATTTGGGACAAGTTTCTTGGCAAGTTCAAGAAAAACCCTAATATTATCATAAGGACAATTCTAGCCCCATTCTCTCCTTCACCTAACTCGGAAATTGATGCCTTGTATAAGGACAAGAGGAAATGGAAAGATAAAACATACCAAGGAAAAGAAGGTCGGTGAGGAAGATAAAAACAACAGAGCCTTCTATACCTGTGAAGGAAATTCCTTCTTCCACAACAACTTTAGAAGAACCAATATCTATCTCTGACGGTGATAGCTCACCCACACAAGAACCAAAAAAAGAAGAAGAAAAAAGTTCTAGAGGGAAGTTCACTATTGGGCATGTTGAACTTCCATAGATAATAAAAATCATAAGTGGTCAAGGGAACTCCGAAGTAAAGAGTGAATAGAAAAGGATGGAAGAGGAAGTCTTGACATTTTGGGTAAGCATGGCCATGACTCCACTGGGCCAAGTCACAATGAAATGGAAAGATGAGAAGAGAGATTTGATGATCAATATTTTCAAGATTTGGTTGAACCTTCAAAGAGTGCCACATGAAGAAAAAGAGTTGGCATCTAGGATAAGAAAAGGAAATTTTCCTTTAATAGAGGAAGAATTCCAAACTCCTCAAATAATTTCAGAGGAAGAGGAAAGACAACAAGTTAAACATGCTCTATTTTTTCTAGAGCAAAGCTTATTATCAAAGAAAAATATGAGGAATTGGACTTCCTCAAACTTAAATTGGTACAAAGGGAGACGCTCATTGGTGAGCTAACAACTTAGCTTGTAGCCAGATCTGAGGAATTATCAGCAACCAAGAAGTAGCTGATAGAAAAAGAGGAAGAGTTCCATACTTCCAGAAAATAGAGTGTTGTGTCCACAACCTCTACACTGCACGTGTTGACCTATTTTCCACCGAAACAACAATGGGATGATGTTTGCAAAGATCTCGAGAGAAGCCAAAACATCAAATAACGAATTAAAGACCAAAATGGAGGAAGAGATGAAGGCAAGAAAGGAATGGGAAGAAAAAATTTATGAGGGAGGAAATAAATATAAATGTCTTGCCAAAATTCATATGGTCTGTATTATGAGTGAGAAATTGCTTACCTGCAGGAGACCTTCTCCTGCATATAGTGTGTTTTTGGAAGAGTAGTTCATTCGCTAGTAGTTGTCAAGAGTTGCATGTGGGCTTGCACATGAACTACAAGATGAATCTGAATTCATGGCAACTTACTCTCTATCTAGCCTTGAACAGAAAAATCTCCTTTGTGAATTTTATCTTCGCAATTATATGCTACAGAAAAATACATGATTCATGATTAACTTATATGTAGGGGAGAGCTACTTAATGCATTTATCTCTCTTTTGCAAAACCAAATTGCATGGAAGAAAAGAGAATCTAAATTTTTATTGAAAGCTAGCTCAACAGGCCTATGAATGAGATCTCATTATGGTAAACCTTTCCGCCTTCCTCACAAATTTTAGAAATTATGCCTTTGATAGGAGATTCAAGACACATTACCCTGCCATTTTGCAAAAGAGTATTGATGCATTCACCTCCTATGAGGAGAAATTTTTGAAGATATTTATGAAGGATGCTCAAAAAGGTGGGAACTCCTTACTATGTTGCTTTGAAAATAAGGAAGTAATATCCCCTGAAGATATGGAGTTTAGAGAGGGCCAAAGCATTATGCATAATAATTCCCAAGGATGAAACCTATGGCAAAATATGGATGGGAATGCGAACAAGGGCAACTTCTTACCCCCATGTCTCCTTGGCAAAACATAAAACCTCAAGACCCTACTCAATTTGAAAAATAGGAGAGGAAAATAGAAAGAGGAGATAACAGTACATCGAGATTAAGCATTGGAATATCATTTCAGCCATTTGATCCGAGCAATCAAATGGAATGCAGAACATATGATCCCACTTTTGAAGAATGAGTTTGTAAAGGGACTTACAAACAAGTAAGTTTGGGGAATGATGAGGCCATAATATGTCTGATTAATGTATAATATATGATCTCATCATACTCTCCTTTTGATTAAAGTTGATTGCATTGTGTGACTTTTAGTTGATTTGATATGAGTTAGGATGTAACTGTCTGTCTTTTGATTGATTGTGATCCTAATGTTAAAAACTCTGAAATTCCTAACATAGTGTGTGTTTAAATTCAATTTTGTAATAAAGCAAGTCTAATTAGTTGAGGAAATGAAGTAGGTGACGTTCAAGTATGTTTTTGATAGCGTCTGTTCCTACATAGCTTAGTTCTAGAACTTCCAAGCTAGTTAGAAAACTCAGAATTTAGTTCCAGAATTTTTGGATTTAGTTCTGGAACTCCTAGGAAAGCTCAAGAACTCTCTCAGGTTGGTGCTTAACAATATTCTATGGTTGGAACTTCTCCAAAGTTCAAACTGATGGAAGTTATCTATTTTTAACCACATCCAGATATTTTTCATCTACAATCATGAAGGATGAGAATATTTTTGAACACAGATCCAGGAAGAGTTATCCTATAGCTATCTGATCAACCACCATCCGACTTAGCATCTATTCTGGGCATGATTCGATTTCATCAAAATCATTGAGACAACTGTGATTGTAAAATGTATATAAAAGCAGACCTGCATTAGATAGAGATAGAAGAAGATAGATATAAAATAGAGAAATAGATTAAGTATCTAGATCCAATACGTTTTGTAATACTGAATGTTTTCATCAATAAAATAGCCATTCTAATTTGAGAGAATTCTAAGTTGTTAAAATCCTGATTCAAGGAGGAGCAAGGGCCCACTCCCCAAGGACCAAGATATTCATTTATTTGGTATTTATATTTCTTTAGCAAATAGCTTAGATATGTTAATTTTGTATTGCTTCAGTTCTTTCAATTAAATTATGTTACATACTTGTTCCTGCAGGTGTTTAGATAAATCTTTATATTTCTTGAAATTGGTATCAAGCATTTTAATCTGAGTGTTTTCTTTCAAAAGCAAGAGTGTTTATTTTCCAATAGCAAGTATGTTTCCATTTCGCATGGTGTGTTCCTCTCGAAATCTTTCACCGTGTTTTATCTTCAAAGCAAGTTTTCATAGTTTTATTTGAATAAGGTTTTACCAAGGAATCCTTAAGACATTAAAGAGATCCCCTAGAAAATATAAAAAATAGTTACAACCAACTACTAGATTAGTTAAAGTACTCTTGTTGCATATAGCTTTAGACACACCCCTGGTTTGATATGACATAAACAAGAAGTTAATTAAATGAAGGGAATAATGACACCCATCATGGACCCCTTAAGTCTCGGGGTGTACCACTACTAGCCCCTCTACGCTATGTGGTGGAGTAGTGTAATTGTTTAGGTGAAGTGGTGACTATGGTGGCCATTTGGTTAGGTTTATTTTTGTGATTGGGGATTTCATTGTCTATCGTATTTGCAGATAAAATAGTGTGTTGCTAGAAACATAGTCATAGTACTATCCACTCGGTCCACCGCAAACAAGTTTTTTAACGATAAATAATATAGTGTAAGTGTAAACATTTCTTTGCGTCCAGGTTTATATGATTCACATTTTCATTAAAACAATTGATACAATTTACTTTATTGTTACACTAAACCTTGATAGCAAGAAAGAAAACATGTAAACCTTAACATAAAAGAAAACAAAACTAATGAACGTTCATTTAGCTATCAAATATATCCTTAACGTTACACAATTTTTAAAATAATCTAATAAGCGACATCGACTCTTAACTTAATTTCATGTTAGGGAAAAAATTGAAGCAACACGATATATTTATATAAACATTGTAAATTCAATTGCTAATTTTTACGGATGAATAGAATAATCAAATTAAAAATATCCATGGAAAGTATTGGTTGATTTTGGTAAGATTGTTTCGAGATGATATTATTGCACATCATTTGCATTTCTACACTTCTAACAATTGATTTTTCCATTACCCATTGACCTATTTATAACTTGAGGCATGCATTTTTACACTTGTAACAATTAATTTATCCATTACCCATGGACCATGGAAATGAATTCCAAACAATATTAATATATCGAGTGCTCTAGTTAAATGTGATTGTTATTTTGTACTATTTAAAAATCATTAAAAATGTTTTTATGTGTCTCGAGAAGTTTACGAACAAAAGTGAAAATCCAGAGCCACTATTCCTCTTCTTTGATAATTATTTTGTGACCTATGTGTTTTCATGCAAATGTACAACAGGAAAATTGACAATTTTTGAGCATGACAACTATAGCCCTATGCCAAAAATTCCAAGTTTTACCCTTCTGAGGCATCTCGGGTCTACCCAGTCAGTTCCGAGACCTCCCAATGGATGTTAACTCAGCCTCCTAGATGAATTAGGAAATTAAAGTCAATCCCCATGTGATTTTAGGAGTTCTTGAAAACTACTATTTTTGGGCGGTGTTGGGAAGGGCTACCACTGGCCTTCTCAAGACTGATGCAACCCCCTGGAGCGGAAAGAAGAAGCCAAATCCAAAACAGAGGTGAATTGAAGGTCAAGAAACATCATGAAATTTATTTTGGAAGATTCATGAAGGATTTAAAGGATTTGGAGTAGTTTGATAAAAAATAGGGTTCATAGGCCTAGACAACGTATAAGGCCAAAAGAGATGCAAAACTTCGGGAAGTGATTCTGAGAGCTCTGGGTGGAGTTAGAAGCAAAAAAAAAACATCTTCAAAAATATAATTAAGATCTCTACAAGATGGAGAAATACATGTTTTTGACAACACTTTGGCACAATAGGTTTATAAATAGTTTTTTCCATGCTAAGCTAGAGAACCATATCAAAATTCCACTTTTTCAAGGATTAAATGGATGAATCAAGATCTAATAACCCCACCATTGATTCATAAGCTAATTTTTATTCAATTTCATATAACATTCTTACAAAAATTCCAAGGAGCTTAAGTTATTACTATTTCAGGTTGCCCTCAAGGTGTGCTTTTTGTAATTTTCCAAGTTTCAACAAGGAAATGTGTCGGCTCAAGAGCTTGACACAATTTGATGTCCTTGCGTCCCTAAATCTAAGGGGCATGAGGGACAACAAAATTCACCCAGCCCCAATAAGCCCTCTCGGTCACACATAGAGCCTCCCGGATCGTCGGTTCAATTCCCAAGTGCTTGCAAGCCTATCCCCTCACTCGCTAAGATTGTGACAAGTGTCATATGGAGGCGTGATGTGCAAACCGATGACCCTTATATCTCTTGGAAAAGGGAAAAGAGGGACATGAAAATTCACCCAGCCTCTTGAAAACCTTAGGTCATCCATGTGACCCTCTTGATGCAAATTTCCGGCCCCAGGGGAGCTAGTGGAGCTAAATAAACAATCGCGATGCCTCCGCCACATGTAAGCACACGAGAAAAATGTGCAAATTGATATCCCCTTCGTCCCTTAATTATTAGGGTACATAAGGGAAAGAAAAATGTGCCCAGCCCCAAGTATGCCTCATGGTTCCTCATACGACCATTTTCAATCCCGGTGCTTCTAGAAAGCTTTTTGGACAAAGTGCTCAGCCGTTGGATTTACGCCAAGTGTCGTTGTGAGGCGCATCATGCAATTTGATGTCCCTTTCATCCCTTAATTATTAAGGGAAATTAGGGACAAAATTTTTTCCCAACCCCTAATGAGCATTTTTGAAATGCTTTAAAGTTGACACTCAGCTTTATTTCCCACCGCTTCTTATTCAAAGCTTTGTACTTGCCATAGCTATGTTCATGCTTACACACAATTCACCATTATTGCTCCAAACCAGTTGTTCCGTGTCCACCAAACACTCCACTCCATGAAAATTCATAGGTTTCAAAGAAGAGATTGATCGAAAGAGTCAGAGAAATGAAGAACGAAGGAGAAAATTGAAGAATCCATTTGAAAACCTCTATTGCCATGAGATGAAGATTCGAAGATATCTTCAGAATGGTGCACAAAAAAAGATCCATTTTTTTATTGCTATCTTCTTTTTCATAGGCCATAAAAACCTCACCTTCAAATCCCCTTCCATAACACAAATCACTCATAGTGAAGAAATCTCCCTTTTGGCTCAATGAAGACAAAAATTAGATCTCTCGCCAAACCAACAATCGGTTTGAAGATAAATTTCACCACTGGAACTAGAAACAAAAACAAACAAGAAAAATTTGATTCTTTTCATGAACAGAGAATTCAAATAGACCTGTAACTTTCAAGCTTCATCAATGGCTTTCGTGTTCAAAGTCAGCTGTCATCGGGTCAAAATTTTAAATTTTTCAAATGTGACAAACCGATGATCGAGTAAGTCTAAAATTTCATGGAGGTGATATTAGGAAAAAACCCATAATAGAAATCTATGTTCCCCGTGATTTGACCACTTTCTAAAAATAGTAGGTCTTCTACACGGGGACTGTTATTTTGGGTAAGTCGCCAATTGAATAAATTTCAAAGGAGGCAATGAACACATAAGAGGCATGTTGAGAAAAAATCATCGAAATGGTCGTCTTGGTAAAAAATGACACTTACTAAAAATAGTAAGTGGTCTTATTGGCACTTGATAAAATAATGAGTCATTCTAGAGGGTGAATTTCATGTAAGCAACATCCCGAGAGTTGAACATTTCGGATTGGTAGCTAACTGGATTCCAAAGAAGGATTTCCACACTTACTAAAAATTATAAGTTATTTTTGTACTAAGGAACCATAAAGTACAAGTGGACATGACAGAATTTGGCACAAAACTTCACTTCTAAGTATGAGATAGAAGACAATGATGTCTCATAAATGGAATTCAATGATCTCAAGTCTCGCATGACCTTGCCCAAGGAAAGAGCAAATTTTGAAGATCAGGTATTCACAAGTGGATTGTTCGTAGTTACAAGACACCCTATGTTTGTAGAAAGCTTTGAGTTGGTCTTAGCCTACTCACACCACTATGAGCCCAAAACCCAAACAATTCAAGCCGATAATGGTACAAAAATGGTGGTCATTAGTCTCATAACCATCTCGTTCGCTTTGAAAATTATGACATCACCTAGCATGCTCGTCATCTCAAAGGAAAGGGTCATGCATGAGTGGGAGAAAATGGATGCCTACCTCCAAGGGGTTGGACTAGGATCAATGATGAAGATAGGGAGAAAACTCTCAAGAATTCGAAAAAACTTTCAAGAAGTGAGTTTTGAGAAGGCTACTCAGATGCAATCACTCTACTCAACAGGGTGATGGGAGAAGAAAACATGAGGGACTTCCAAGATTGGATGGGCCTTTTTATCTTGATTGATGATCGAAGGAAAGTAGAGAATTTACTAGGGGTAGATGTTCGGTGACAATCTGCATTTGTAATCGTTTCAAGTGCCCATGACAAAGAAATTCCACATGACTTCTTACTTTGTTTTTTTTTCTCGCTAGTTCAAGATCATTCAAGGGATTGACCCTCACATAGAACATTGCTACCAAGGTGCCTGCCTTTGAGAAAATCCCACAGTTGATGATGGAGGAGAGCCACATAAGCACTTCACCTGTGTGAATGATGCATTCACAATATACATGGTTTGAAAATTGGTGGGTGATTTGGAGACAAGGATGTCACCACAAGTGGTGTCCTTAATAAATAAATATGGCTATGATTTCATAAAATTCTTGACTTTCTCCTCCCTGCGAGGTGTTGGCTTCGACCAAGCATCGCTAAGGTTTTCCAAGTACCTTAGTGACCACATTATACTATTTCATTCTCGCAGGCATATCATTTAAGTAAAAAAAGGGCTCAAGAGCAAGAAAAAGAATTTTATTTCATTTCCCATCTCTCTCGGGGTATTCACATGTAAGAATGCAAACGATGCATCTCATATGGAGGCTACCTTCACACATTTGACTTTGCATTCCTACATTGCTAGGCCCAATTTTGACATTCGAGATGATCCTGACTCTTTCCACATTCCAGGCACTGCGTCATGATCTACACATCGAGGACTATTGGGCCAATTGCATTGATGAATTTGAAGTATGGGAAAATGATCATATGAGGATGACAATCAATGAGATGAAGAAATTCAAGTTCTCTTGGTATGAATATATTTTGCGGGATGATGGGGCATAAATATATGATCCCGAGTTCATGCGGCATTCAAGGTTTCTCCATTGCCTCAAGTAAATCAACATGTTCGTGAATTGGGGGATACAAAGGAACAAACTCGAGAAGGTAGTTAGGAGAACAAGGGATTAGTTCTAGAGAAAGAGAGCCATGATCATCCAATCACAAGGTATTCCCGTAAGTTAGAAACAAGCCTCTCAGCAGTCATCATTGAAAGTTGTGGAGGTTTCTTCAAGTTCAAGCACTGGAGCAATTTCAAGATGAAAATCCATAGAATTGTAGACTCTCTCGTGTAAGGTCACCAAAGAAGGTCGGGACGGAAGAAGGGTCGGCCCAACAATGTAAGGGGAAGACTTGGATGCAAAAATGAAAGAAGAAGATCTAGTGACAAAAACACAAGCGAAGGAAGAGAAAATAATTCAAGACCTATTCTTCGATCCACCACATGAGGTCTCTCCTCTTATCGACATCAATGTCTCTCCCATCCAAGATACGCCTCCTTCCTTGATCGGGAATGATTGATGCACCTATTGTAAAGCCGAGTCTCGATGAAATGTTCCCATAGGTGTAGGAAACAATAACACCCGATGCTTACACTATTTAACAAGTGGTGACACTGATTTATAACCAATTACCTAATTGGCCAAGGGAAAGAAAAGGAATTTGGCACACATGACCTCATGGTTCTACAACGGAGAAACAAGTAACCAATATATTTAAGTAGGCTAGCCAAAAGTGATCAAGCCAATGGAAAAGATGAGACCGATTGATTATAAGATGAACACAATTAAACTAGGGCCGGATACTCATGAAAAGGATTTACACAGTGTATCAATAGTCTTTCGTTCCCATGGTGGCAAGGAACATGGAATATTAGAAGAAGATCATTGAGCTAAAGGAACAAGTGTGAACTCTTTTTGTACTATGTGCAACATCTGGTTGATCCAAGTGCCACAACGATTCCCATTGAAGAAGTTACACCCATCAGCATCAATAAAGAATCTATCAAGAGGACGCATGAGCTCACAATACAGGGATGAGCTAATAATGAATGAATCAACTCAATTTCAGAAAGGGAAATTTAGTGCTTCAAGAGATAGTCAAGCTCTTGTGCATACATGTGTGTGACAAAAAACAGGACGTGGGAACTCAAAGAAGACTTGGAGAAAGAAAGGGATTACTGGGAACCTCTAGGTTCAGTAGTGAATGAAATGAGAGGAACCTACCCTCGTGGAGTTGATTAGTAAAAAGGTTTTGGAACTCCTTTTCAAGACTTTTCGTGCATATGGGCAAGGGCCTTGTCAATAATATTTGAAGCAATCAATAAGGCCATTAACAAGTTGAATGAAAAATATGAACAAGCATACAAGTTGTAGGATAGTATAAATAAGAAAATTTAGAAACTTGGAGTACCTACAATGGGAGAAGACACGAATATCGATGAGTTTATTGGTCCATTCAAGGAATATGTCAAGAAAGAAGAAGGAAATCCATTATCCTTCACTAAGGATACCCTGGAGTTCCTCTCAGAGATTCGGGCTGCCATTGCACTTATCGCAGAGAAACATCCATCATGGTTCAGAAAAGGAAAGATATCAATAGTGTGTTTGATGGATGGACAGAAAACTTGAGTTGCATTCACATTCCTCATGCTAAAAAAGTGGAACCTGCAGCAACTCATTTCAGTAAGGAATTTGGAGGGATGGAGATCTTCTCAACATCGCGAGATGGAGACCAATCAGGGAGTGAGATCAAATCCTCCGCAATGGCTCTTTCTTCTGCATAATTCTTCTTCTTCCTTCTCCCTTCTTCTTCCTCCTCTTTCTCTCTCTTTAATGTTATAATTTTGCGTTGGGGTTTGTAATTTTGATATAATTTTAAGTGACTTTAGAAACATAATGTAAAATTTAAGTCGGGTTATTTTTATAAAAGGGACTTAAATATTTAATTGGAATATGAACAGTCTAAATTCAAAATATGGCATTTGAAAAGTCACCGAGAAGATGAAGAGTTTCCTCTCTTCTATAAATTGTAATGAGCTCCTTATTTGAGGGTTTTCTTAGCATTCTCTCGAATTCTTAGTTCTTAGCTATTTTTATGAATTCGAGAGAGAGAGATCCTTGTGAAGAGAACAAAGAGATAGAAAAATTTCTTCCATTTTTCCTTATTCTCAAATGTCTTCCATTCTTATGCTATGTACAATTTCTGCTGAAGTATTAATACAAGAAGAAGGACTTTCTATCCTCTTTTGACTTAGGGATCTATTGATATTTTGTGCTCATTAAATTATAATTGGTATTGTTGCTATTTGCATTATTGTTTATTCCCAATTCTTATGCATGTGATGAAATTTCTGATTGATGTATGCAAGAATCTGATTTTCTACTTGCAGAATTAGTTTCTCTTATCTAACATTCTCACTTCCTTTCCCGCTCTCCTAGAAAATTCCTCTCTTATAGATATCTCGCAAGCTATTTCCGTAGGGTAAGTGGAGTTCCCTATTAGATCCCGATCCGTATGGCCAACCGGATAAAACCCACCTCAATCGAGCATGCATATACACAACAGTTGCACCGTTTAAGTAGAGGGACTTAGAATCCTAGTCCATTGGCAAGAAACCCACCAATTTTTCCCCAACATATTTTCTCCCATTACTATGTAAATGAGAATCTATGACTCCACCGTCGTTATTTATGTTAATGTGTAAATATGTAAAAATGTTTGATAGAGTGATTTTATTTAATTTCTTTTAACAAATCAAGGCATTGATTTTTGTATGGAGAGTATTAATCAAGTGGGTTTCAAATATGGAAAAATATGGTTTAGTTAAAAATATGATAAATTATACATTCAAAAAAATAGTAATCATTAATAATAAAAATTATTATAATATTACAAAAAAATATTTAAGCGCTACTAAAAACTAATAGAAAACCATTTAAATATTCGTTAAAACATAGAATTTGATAGGATGGATACCTAAGCTACAAGACTAATTGGCGAGGTTAATCGAGAGCTTGTTAAGCTCTCCCTTCCTAGAAACATGTTGATCAAGGAAGTCGGAGATTCTTGGATATATCATTGACAAAGCTCGGGATAGATTCAAATTTTTACTTGTTGGCCTTAGAATGAACATAAATTTTATGAGAGATTAGTAGAAGGAAATGGGGCTGCAAAGTTGAAGTAAAGGAACTTACGGGTGAAGGTTTTTTTTCGCTTCCAAGGTGAGCAGGAGATGCAAAAATCACTTCAGGAGTTGTGGTTCTATGGCAATGTTTCTCTTAGCCTCCATTGCTAAGAGCCAAGTTTGACACATGATCTTACATTTTAGACCCTCCATGTCTGGATGTTCCTCCTTGATCTTCCCTTGGATTTTTTGGATCCCAAAGTATTTATGGGGATTGCGATATCTATGAGGAGGTTGATTTCTATTGACCTCGCCACAAGGGAATGCTCTAGATTAGTTTTTTCTCGGTTTTGCATTGTTGTTCCTAGGGGAACCAAAATACCCAAAAAATATATTTAAATTCCCGATAGGTAAATGGGAACAAAATATTGAAGTGGAGAGCTCTCATATTTTCTGCGCAGTAAGTGTAGAAGAGTTAGATATGACACGAAAAATTGTTGTGGGGAAGAGGAGTCTCTTCTAGAGCACATGTTTACCCTAATTTAGGACGAATCAAAGGAGGAGTCGGTTGCTAACAATGCTCAATCTGAAAAGGAGGGTGAGAATTTCGTAGGCTCTATGGAATCCTTGTCCACTGCAGATTCAAAGAGTGACAAACTTGGTGTGGTTGCTCATGTGATAGAGGAGGTGGTTACAAAGTGAAGGGGACGGGTTGCACTTGTTCAATTGGTAGGAGAACTCAAACTTTAATTTTTAATCATGTTGGGCATTGGATGGAGGATCCGGGGACAAGCTGGTCAATATACAAGGACCGATGGAGAATAGGATTTGGGGAATGACATGGCGGGTTGTTTGGTTATAGACCTCAGGTGGAATGATTTGTTGCATGGAGGAAAGTCGGGGGTCTTTGGACTTGATGATGAAAGGGGAAGGGTGGACTATGGTACAACCCAAAACCATGCTTGTTGAGAGTTACTCGGAGTTTCTCTTAAGCGATTTCTTGATTCGTGTTGGGTCACTTTTTTACCTTGCCTTCTTTGTTGTGGGAAGAGGTTTTCTTGTTTGTTTTGTGATTATGGTTTTCTATTTTGGATGTTGGTATAGGTATTTTCTTCTTTTCCTCAATGTAATATATTTCTTTCTCCTTTGTATTTTGTGGGTTTTTGGGGACCCTCTAAACCAATTTTTTTACCTTATCTAATTAAAAAAACTACTAAAAATAAAAATTGCTTGTTTTATAAAATCATGCCTTGAATTAATTATAAATAACAATAACATCTTTTTTAAATACATTTAGTTTGATTTTTATTTTCAGTAAATTTAATTATGTAAATTTTTATATATTCAATAATTTCTAAACTAAAAATTAAAAATCGTAAAAATACTGAAAATGGAAGTCATTCCATCATATTTACTAATTGTGCTACAAACTATTAGAAAAATGTAGAATATCCATGTGCGAATGCAATCACAATCAACTTTTAATGCACGGATTCATTTGCATTTAAATATTTATGAGAATCCTTAAGGAATGATTCAGTCCCTCGTTCGTCTACTTGACCTATGTTATCATGATTATTAATTAGAGCTTAGGAGGTCGTTAATAATGTGTTGTTAATTATTATGGTTTAAGTGTAATTTTTTATCTATTGATTATTAGTGTAAATAAGATGTTATTGGTGTTTCATTATTTGTTTAAATGATATATCATTGAGATCTTTATTAGTTTTTAGTAGTGTTAATTTTAATCTATTGAAAAGGTTTTAATTTGAATTTAATTGTTTATAATTTAATAAATAAATATTATATTTCGTTATAAAAAAATCATTTAACTAAAAATATAATATATAGTAATTATTTATATAGAATTCATTGATTACTTGAGCATTTTAGAGGCATCAAACAATTATTTAACATTTATCATTATTTGAAGCTTGTATTTTGATGATTTTTTGCACAAAGCCTTAGTTTGTATATCTATGAAAGTTTATCTATTTAATACAATTTGTTATTTTAAAAATAATATTATTGAGTAGTTCTTACCATTTAGAGCCCTTATATATATATTTTTATTATTGGTAAATACTTTTTGATGGGGACCATACCCTAGGAACAAAAAGGCGTCACCAGATACAACAATAAAGAGAAAATGAAAAGGGTCAAAGAACTTGGATATGCGATGGAGCACCAAGAAAAGAAGTAGCCTAACTACCCAATGAAACATATAACAATGAACTAGGCTCTGCACCAACCGACAACTTGAGTGCAACAAAAAAAAAATATAGGAACAATGGGCCCCAACCCCGATAAAACAATAAAAAATAAAAACAAGAGAAGAATCGGTCCTTGTCTAAACTGATGGTGGGTTTTAGTTTGACGTGTCCTTTGTTTCTCCTGTCCACCACCATCCATTCCTCATTACCTTCTTCTTTGAAGACTGGAAGAAAAAATTCAAGATTCCTAATAGGAATGTGACTCTAAATGAGGGACAACAGGACACAATCCATGGTAGATTCAACAATGACCTTTTTATTAGTGGGATCCTATACTAGCTTAGTAGAGTCGAGAGAATTAGAATTGTTTTGTTCTTCATTGGAAGGGGGGTTTCTTCCCTTGTATGTCTCAATGATTCCTCAATCAGATCTAAATGGGGACTAACCATGAGATGTTTAGGAATATATTCCTTCCACCATGCCATTTTTTCACTTCGCTTACATATGGAGAGCTCGTAGTCATTTGTAAGATGCCCTGTTTTGAAGCATCATCAACATCGAAGGATAAAATCTCATAGTCAATCCTCTATACCCAAAGTTTGTCACCTGATTTGTGGATTGCTTTATGCTAGAAGATATAGAGAGGTGTCAAGATCTACCAAGATTCTAGCATAAGTTGTATGAATATGGTAAGAGGCTTAAACATATATTTTTTCAAAGATCCTAAATTATCACCTATAACAGAAAGACATGAGTTGTTCCATAGTTGTAATGGAAGTCCTTGTAAGTGAAACCAAATAGGGGAGGTATCGAAGGAGTCTTTAGAATATCAAAAGACAAATATCAGGGCTTGAACATGAGCCTATGTTCACCCCAAACCCAAAACTGGTCAAAAATTAAATCCATTTCTTCAAAGGTTTCAAAGAAAATAATGAAATAATATTTAACAAAGACATAAAGCTCAATCTTATGCTCAATTGTTTCCCTCCATCTTTGAAAAATCCAATTGTGGAGCTGAGACAATTTAGGCTAGAAATTGTGAAATATGCAGATGAGTCCAAGCTGGGCAAGATTTTCCTCCTCCTTGAGAACCTTTTGTAATAGATCCTCCTCTATCTTCAACACTAAAGTCTTATGCAAGGGTTTTAAAAGCTTTCATATGTTTCGAGTGTTATCTTTCTACTTAGAGATCATGACAACAAAATTCTAGCCACCATCTTCCTTAACAGGGGAAGTGTTATTATGATTAGGGCTCAAGGGATTAGGGTTTCAGAGAGGAGCAAGGTTTGTGCCTTTGATGACCATCTCTCCCCAAGGATGGGGAAAACTAATCTTTAATCTAGGCTACATATCTGGCCCCTGTTCTATCAACCTGCACAACCTAAGAGCCATTGTCGCTTCCACATTCGCATTTCGTGGAGAAAGACATATTGATCCATGATAAATCATCATTAATCCCAACTTTCGAGTAAATCCAACATCTCTCCTTTCATCCTCCGCGTCTTGAGAGCCATTACCGCCTCCGATTTTGGTAGAAATCCATCGCCATTCCATTTCTTTACAGGATTTGTGATTAGGTTTCATGCATGGGAGTCACGATTAGGGTTCGCAGAGAGATCCATTCCACCTATTGTGCCTTATAAATAAATAATATTTATTGATCCTTATTAATGGAGGAGCGATCAAGGGATCATTTTTAAAGTTCCCTAAACATCCATAAATGGTGTCAATGTAGAAGATCATCTCGAGAGATTTCCAACGACTGTGAGAACGCGACAAACAGACATCGGGAGCTCTAGATATGTTCGGTCAAAATTCGGTCAACGGGAAAGTCAACTCTGGTCAACTAGTCAATATTGGACCAATCGCACTGTGACACGTGGCTTGCCACCACTCGTCGAATTTTCTCGATTTTCCTATCGGGAGTCGACAAGTGGAAGATATGCTATTTACCGAGTTAATTATTTCTATGCCACATTGTATGGGTCAAAATTATATTATCTTGGTAAGTCCACTTTCCAAATGGCACGCATATATGCCAAACCACTAGATATATTAATGTTTATACATTAGTATAAAACCGCATATGCTAAGCACGTGGAGGAGGAAATGAAGCGGTGGTAGGGATGCTTATCCTATGCGTGGAAATCCATGTGGAGAGGAGAATTAAATGGGGGTTATGCTCCAACGTGGTCTTTTGACCACTTCACATATGCGTGGGAAGGCTATTTAAAGCCTTAGACATTATCTCCCACCACCCAAAATGTGGGACCTTATCCAAATGTGGCTCCTATGGGATTTTTATCCCATTAAATATACAACGCCACTATGGGATTTTTATCCCTTAACAAATGCTATGCCGCTCAATGGGGATTTAATCCCATTTCATATGCAAATCGACCAATATGGGTATTTGATCCCATTTATTTTACTATGGGATTAGGCTAATATTAGCCTAAGGATGATATGTAAATGCATATTTTAAGGGCCCTAATTTTTTATAAATAGGGAACCCATTCTATTGTAATGGACACACACAAACTCGGAGACAAGCTCATTCCTAGAGCGCTGGAGGTGAAGTCCGAGCCAAGAGGAGAATGAGAAATTGTTGTGTGAAGACCTAAATTATTTAGGCATTATTATTTTTTATTATTATTGACCTATTATTTGTTAGGAAATAATAAATTAAATATTTGTGGCTAGGAGTTATTCAAACTACCTAGTCGGCCCATAGCGCCACACCAATTACTTGCAAATCCTGGATTGTCGACCGGAGTGCTAGCGTCGCATTGATAGCGTTGGGAAGGCCGATCGAAGCCGAAGGAGATTGTACGCCAGGAAGGTGGAAGTCGGGTGCTATTTTTCACCCTTGTCGTCCGAAGGTCTGGTTATTCTTCTAAGCAAGTTTAAATAGTTTCCATTAGGTTTTCTTGTGAAAGTACTATTGTAACTTACAAGTTTTGACTAGTGGAACGGTTCGACCACGAACCCGAGACGTAGGCGCTTCCGAACTCGTAATCAATCGTGTGTAATTGTCATTATTGTCTTGCATTTTATTAAATTGATTACTTAAAAGGAGTAAATGATCGGAAAATAATTAAAGCCTATAAGGGTCCGAGATCAGGTAGTAATAATCTAGTTATTTTCAGATCAAGTTTGGTATCAGAGTTGGTTTAGCTCCATATTTTTTTCAAGAATCTGATTAACAGAGTGATTGCTTCAAGATTGGTGCAGTTGGTTCAATTTGTGTGAACAGGGTACAAGTGCACTATGGGCAAGATGTCTAAACAGGAAAAGCTCGAGGAAATTGAAGCTTATAATCACCAGATCCAGGAAGAGAACTCTCTCCTGCGATCAATGTATTACTCCTTGGAAGAGGAGAATGCTCGTTTGAAATCAGAACTGCAAACCAAGGATGAGCTCTTGGCAAGGTTGCAGTGTGGTGATCAGAGGAAGGAAATACCTTCAACTTCAGATGCAGTGACCATGACAGATGACTGCACTGTAAGTTATTCACCACTGGAATCTTCTTCTTCCTCCCATTCGGTTTCGGATTCAAGTAATGAAGTCTTTGGTTTGTTTGAAAAGCATACTAGAGGCATTGGATCCAAGTTACTAGATAAAATGGGATTTGATGGAAGAGGCCTTGGAAAAATGGCCAAGGCATTTCTAACCCAATACAGGTCGAGGATCGTCCTCGTTTTGTAGGTTTGGGTTATCCTAGTGTGGGAATGGAAATTGGAGAATGCTCCAAGAACGCTGATGGGAGACAAGCTTCCGAAAGTAAAGTGATTACCCCACTAGTCCTGCAAGAAGATTCTAAGCAAGAAAGTTGTGCTTCATCGTCACAGGCAAGATGTGGTAAGAGAAATCAGTGAAGAGGTAATGAGATTCCACCTCCAATTTCTTACCATAATCATAAGCATAGTAAAACTTATGATCCACTTTTTCAGCTTAAGAAGTATGGTTATGATTTTTAAGATGTGGAATTCTTTTCCATGTACTTTTTGTGGATTGCATAATCATTCAGTGGCTGATGTTGGAAGAGAAGGACACTGATGAAGAAGTTGATGTCGTTCATCAGGAACAAGGCAAATCAGAAAGACCAATCTCGTCATACAGAGTCAAGAAATGGCAGAAAGAGTTCCTCATCCTAGAAGAAGGAGATTAAGAGGAATTTTTGTGCTCATTGCCAGAGGAATGGGCACCAGGTGGAAAATTGCTGGAAATTGCATCCATCTCGCCATCAGAGTAATGGCAAGCCAAAGATGGAATGGAGGCCTATTGTAAAGGCAAAAGAAGTTTCTACTCCACCACCAGTTGATAAGTCAACCTAGGACCAGGTAATACCTGAAAGTGAAAGTCCTTTAAAATGGGTAAGTCAACAATTTTTCAATTATATATTGCATAATTCAGATTGATGAATCGTATGCAGTATTAAGTTTGGAGATCAAATATTGTGAGAAAATGCTGAGAGAAAGGTTTACAATACTTAGTGGATTTTCTTACTTAGAAAATTTGATTAATGCTCCAAACATATCTCCTAATCATTTTGTGAGTACCTTTTACTTGGATATAGGAATTAACTCATATAAAGCTTGGAGATTGATCTGCCATTTGTGCAGACAATAGAGTTCGCAGAGATCAGCTCGGAACTTCATTCTGTGTAGAGGCATTGTGACCATGCAGCAGAATGGTAGCTGAATCATCATTGGCATTGACTACAGCTTGGATATAGGAATTAACTCATATCAAGCTTGGAGATTGATCTGCCATTTGTGCAGACAATAGAGTTTGCAGAGATCAGCTCGGAACTTCATTCTGTGTAGAGGCATTGTGACCATGCAGCAGAGTAGTACCAGATATTAGTATGTCAACAAGAAGAGTTCTCAAAGGATTAGCTTGGAACTTCATTCGGTGTCAAGGCATTACGACCACACATACGAATGGTAGCTGATCAACAGACTTAGCATCATGCATTGGAAGCTCGAGGTCTTGCAAGAGGCTTAACATCATGCATCGGAGGCGTTGAGGTCTATAACAGACTTAGCATCGTGCATCGGAGGCTCGAGGTCTTGAAAGAGGCTTAGCATCATGTATCGGAGGCGTTGAGGTCTACAAAGACTTAGCATCGTGCATCGGAGGCTCGAGGTCTTGAAAGAGGCTTAGCATCATGCATCGGAGGTGTTGAGGTCTACATAGACTTAGCATCGTGCATCGGAGGCTCGAGGTCTTGAAAGAGGCTTAGCATCATGTATCGGAGGCGTTGAGGTCTACACAGACTTAGCATCATGCATCGGAGGCTCGAGGTCTTGAAAAAGGCTTAGCATCATGTATTGGAGGTGTTGAGGTCTACAGAGACTTAGCATCATGCATCGGAGGCTCGAGGTCTTGAAAGAGGCTTAGTATCATGCATTGGAGGCGTTGAGGTCTGTAAAGGGACAAGGTATTGTCCATCACTGACATTGGATCAATCAAAGCTCTACATAACATGGAGTTCCTTCAAACCAGTTTGGATTCTGCGGAATCAACTCGGATCCAGGAGCTATGTTATAGAGTAAAAGAAGATCCTTTTTCTCAGATATCAAAAATATTAGCACCGCACAGAAGGAGCGTTGAGGTTTTAGTTAGAAACTTAGCACCATAAAGCGGAGGCGTGGAGGTCTTCTTCGGATATCAGAGTGGCGCAACGGAAGCATAGTGGACCCATAACCCACAAGTCCCAGGATTAGAGAAGAGTTTTCGAAGTGAGAAGGTTACAGGAGAAGACCCAAGGGTCTACTACAGCAGCACTTCTGAGGTGGCAGCAAAGATTTTCAGATTCAGGACAGTATGGAAGCTTTTTGGGACAAAAAGCTTTTCTCAGTGGGGAGGTGTGATCAGGGGATCATTTCTGAAAGTTCCCTAAACATCCCTAAATGGTGTCAGTGCAGAAGATCATCTCGAGATCTTTCCAACGACTATGAGAACGCGACAAACGGACATCGGGAGCTCTAGATATGTTCGGTCAAAGTTTGGTCAATGGGAAAGTCAACTCTAGTCAACTAGTCAATATTGGACCAATCGCACTGTGACACGTGGCTTGCCACCACTCGTCGAATTTGCTCGATTTGCCTATCGGGAGACGACAAGTGGAAGATATGCTATTTACCGAGTTAATTATTTCTATGGCACAATGTATGGGTCGAAATTATATTATCTTGGTAAGTTCACTTTCCAAATGGCACGCATATATGCCAAACCACTAGATATATTAATGTTTATACATTAGTATAAAACTACATATGCTAAGCACGTGGAGGAGGAAATGAAGCGGTGGTAGGGATGCTTATCCTATGCATAGAAATCCATGTGGAGAGGAGAATTAAATGGGGCGGTTATGCTCCAACGTGGTCTTTTAACCACTTCCCATATGCGTGGGAAGGCTATTTAAAGCCTTAGACATTATCTCCCACCGCCCAAAATGTGGGACCTTATCCAAATGCGGCTCCTATGGGATTTTTATCCCATTAATTATACAACGCCACTATGGGATTTTTATCCCTTACCAAATGCTATGCCACTCAATGGGGATTTAATCCCATTTCATATGCAAATCGGCATATATGGGTATTTGATCCCATTTATTTTGCTACGGGATTAGGCTAATATTAGCCTAAGGATGATATGCAAATGCATATTTTAAGGGCCCTAATTTTGTATAAATAGGGAACCCATTCTATTGTAATGGACACACAAACTCGGAGACAAGCTCATTCCTAGAGCACTAGAGGCGAAGTCCGAGCCAAGAGGAGAATGAGAAATTATTGTGTGAAGACCTAAATTATTTTAGGCATTATTATTTTTATTATTATTGACCTATTATTTGTTAGGCAATAATAAATTAAATATTTGTGGCTAGGAGTTATTCAAACTACCTAGTCGGCCCATAGCGCCACACCAATTACTTGCAAATCCTGGATTGTCGACCGGAGTGCTAGCATCGCATTGATAGCGTCGGGAAGGCCGATCGAAGCCGAAGGAGATTGTACGCCAGGAAGGTGGAAGTCGGGTGCTATTTTTCACCCTTGTCGTCCGAAGGTCTGGTTATTCTTCTAAGCAAGTTTAAATAGTTTCCATTAGGTTTTCTTGTGAAAGTACTATTATAACTTACAAGTTTTAACTAGTGGAACGGTTCGACCACAAACCCGAGACGAGTGGCGGTTGCAAACTCCGTAATCAATCTGTGTGCAATTGTCATTATTGTCTTGCATTTTATTAAATTGATTCTTTCGTTATCACCAATCACATCACCCCGGATGTTGATCGATTTATAGTTTGATCACTCTAAGCATCCAAAGGTGTGATTGGATAACATGGGTACTATCTCCAAGTTGTGGGGCTGGTTACTTGAGATAGACCTCCAGAGAAAAGCTAGTTCTTGCTCCTAAACTACCCGCCATAATCTACTCTAATGCAAGGTAAACTAACAGTTCTAATCTAAATTTCCAAGGGACCAGGGAGAGAGAATGCATAAAATGAAAGCCTACACTAAAGCGGTGATACACCAGAAAAGGAGGGTGTGAGAGTAATCTCCAAATGTGTGAAATACAGAGGCAAAGTGCACACTAGAAGAGGTGATGACAGTTCACCATAATCTAGCAAAATGCATTCACAACAATATTCCAAGCATACACAATGTTAATGAATCCCTGCAAGAACATAATAAATAGACACAATATTCTTATAGAAAGATTAAAGGGGCAAGAAGAATGCAAGAAAACACAGCATGGGAAGATACATCCACAAACTGGTATTTTATTGCTTCATGATATGCACAGTTCAATCTATTACAAGATAAGGGCCTGGATCACCATGCAAGGAGTCCACTACAAGGGCCTACAACACACTAGCTTCACAAAGAAATTTTGGCAGAGCTTTGCTACCCAAAAACTCTCTCCTTACAATGAGCCCAACACTCCAATTTATAGAAAAATGAGAAGGAAAAGAGAAGGGAAAATGGAAATCCTAAAATCTGTCCTTCAACCACCTGTAAGAGGCATTAAATTGAGTGAAATGATTGTATATTACTTGCAAAAGGCTCCCCATACTGTCCCATGTGCTGCAGCAGAGAAAGAATGATGACCATGCCTCTTAATTGCACTCCCAACTACCAAATAAAACACTATTCTGAACCTGGCCACGTTTTGTTAAAAACTCAATCAATCTCTAATCAAATCTAGAATTTCTTGATTTTTGTGCATCGGGCTCGGAACCACGATTCCAACGGTACCAATTTTGTGCGATTTTGTTGAGAAATACAAAAGTTATGGCCTTCTGAGTGTGGGCAGCTATTTTGGGCCTGGCAGGCGTTTTCTGTCATTTGACGGGAATGAGCATTAACTGACTAGAGCCGAATATATTTCTTTTATTTAAATATATCTACCCTCATTAAAAATAAGAAATCTAGTTTTTGTGGCGTAGAGGACGTCGTGCTCGTTCCAGAAAGTCCAATTTTATGAAAATCGGAGCTCGGAGTCAAAAGTTATGGCCGTTTGAAGTTTCCGGACCAAACGTTGACTTTTCTTCTTCTCCTTCGGCCGCTTCGGCTTTTCGCGTCCCACGCGTCCCTTTGTCCCAAATGTCCCAGTGCTGCGCGGGACAAATTCTTCCGAACCACCCGAAATGGGCTTCCATGTCCCTTTTCTGCACGGTCTTGAAGTTCCTGCTTTAGCCGACCGAATCGGCGGTTCGCGCCCTCCGCGCACTTTTGTCCCGCATCCCGGATCGCTTGTTCTCATTTCAGCCGAATCGGCGGTTCGCGTATTTTTGTCCGCGCGTCCCCGGACTATTTCGGGCTGCCTTGACTCATTTCGGCCGATCCGGCGGTTCGCGATTTTTGTCGTGCGTCCCATCAAGCTTTTGGGCTGCCTTGACTCATTTCGGCCGATCCAGGCGGTTTGCGTATTTTTGTCCCACGCGTCCCTGCATCAAGCTTTGGGACTAGGACTTAGCCATTTTTCATGATTTTTCCTGGCCCGAGCCTATTTTTTACAATTTTTCACCTTTCTTCAGAGCTTGCTCTCTCCTTCTTGGACAGGGGAGTTAGAAAAATCTGAGGGGACCCTAGAAACATGACTTTTTGCCTTGAATCAATATAATTTCTTAGGACTTAAGAATTTTATACATGTTATCAAAATACCTTGAGGGGTGAATTTTGGATAACAATTACTTAAAAGGAGTAAATGATCGGCAAATAATTAAAGCCTATAAGGGTTCGAGATCATGTAGTAATAATCTGGTTATTTTCGGATCAAGGAGCATCTAAGTCCACAAGTTATCTGTATCAACAAAAACATAACCTAGTAATGAGTTATATTTGCAAGAATTCTTATGATAGAGGATTCAAAATTATTTGGATGCTTTTATGAAACCATACTAGAGTGCATTGTTGTTACCTCAAGATCTCGTAAAATACTACAAATGCCCTACACGTGTAAAATTCTTTGGTCAAGATGCTATTAAGTATGTAGTTTTTATTAACTCATTTAAATATGAATTTCTAAAAGGAATGATAACCAGATCATACCAAACCAAGAACACAGATGCTAATCAAACACCACGATCAATAAGATGAAAGAAATTCACCATAATAACTTTACATAAAACCTTTGCAAACAAATGAGCAACAATATCATATATTATTATGGAACTCAATGCAATACAATGAGAATGGGCCTTTCTTAAATAGGCAAGGAATAACAATCTAAAATCCAGTCAAGGTCGTAGATCAAGCCATAAATCAAGGAAATAACTAGTCATTAAAGAACTAGTCAAGACCATAGATTTAGGAGAGAACTAGACATCAAGGATCTAGTCAATACCATAGATCAAGGAAAGAAGTATACCTAACAACTAGATAATATCTCCTAATATCTAAATAAGATAAAAGAAATATCTACACACATAAGTGGGTGAGGATAAATACAATAAAGGTAAATAAAGTACCTAGGTGAACATGAGCTAAGGTAAATACCTACTCTAACACCCCCTCAAGTGAAGCTAGGGGCCAAAATAGAAGTGGCATGTCCATAGTATGAGTCCCAAAACTAGGCTTGATGAGGTACTCATGTACAATAATTGGGAAAAAGGGACACCGCAAGGTACCCAAACCAGAATAATAAAATAAATAGAGTAAAAACCCACTCCAAGGCATCCCAAGAAGATCAGCTCAAAAAAATTGTACAATGCCTGGAGAAGTTTGGTGTGCATTATGGTCTAAATCCACTGCTCGATCACAAAACTCAAAAACAACTGACACTCGGGCTTCACCGTAATAGCTCCATACAAGGAGATCACAACGGAGTGATGTCGAAAGTGCAAAAAACATTAAACATAATTTGATCAACTTATTCAAATAGTTGTGTCACGATCCAAGAACAATAACCAAAGAAACAAGGCAAGGACACAAAATCAAGAGTGTCACGATCCAAGAAAAGCCAAGGACACAAAACCCAAAGAAGCAGGATCGAAACCACACCCTCTCATACTAGTGAATGGGTGGAGGGATGCTACAAATATGTATGAGTTGTCAAAAAAACTAGTCGAACACTAACAAACTAACACTAGAATGCACCAGAATAGATCCCCAAGAGATATCACAACATGCCAAAAGTTTCGAAAATATAGATACAAAATCTCTCGACAAACAAGAGAGATACACTACACATTCGAAGAAAAATACTCAAAACAAGAAGCATCACAATGTAGAAGGTATAGAAAGTGGAGCAAGAGGACAAATGGTGGAGGAGCCATGCGCCCAGTAGAGTCCTCTAAATGAATGCCTATGTTGCTATCATGAGTGATCGATATCCACCCCAAATCAAGACAGATGGATGAAGAATATGCCTACATATGACTTGGTGAAAAATGCACAATGGGCACATGCAAAGGAACATCTAAATGCATGTCGGGTTGATCATGTCTAATAGCTAAAATCTCGTGTTTCTCAATCTTGAGTGAAAGTTCAAAACTCATGTGTTTCTCATGATCCTCATAAAGATTCGAGTGAAAAAAAAGCGGAGCTCTATCAATGTGTGATCCCAATGAAGTATCTACATGAAAACAAATTTCATGGAGAGAATTCCACTTAACATGTGGAAGAGGGGAAACAATACCCTGTGAGTGTCTCGCAATAACTCCACCAAGTAAAACCCATAAAATTGAGAATGCAAGAATCGAAGGCAAGTGGTACGCTTCTCAAAAAGGCCATGCAGTTGAGCAAAAATAGAATACACAACATGTGGTACTGTAATAGGCACATATGTGGAAGAGCATGTAGTAACAAGCCTCACAAATTTAGAACCATCAAGAATAGGAACATGCTCAAATACTAATAGATTAATGTCAGTGGGTAGAGGAGAAATAGTTCAAGTGGACTAGGAGCATGGATATGGTTTTCCACAATATGATGGTGATGTTGTAGGCTAGCAAGTTGTTACTGCAGGGAGTGGATTATTGTATCCTTATCATGAATAAGTGATTGTAGAAGAGAATTTCGCTTCTTGAGTGATCTATTTTCTTCCACAAATTTTACAATATCCTCTTGAAGTCTGCATACTTAAGAGAAAAGCATATCATTCTCAGAATCCATGATAGAGAAGAATGTAACTCCCAAAAGTTTAGGACGTCGGGCTCAACCGAAAATGCATTCATAATTGAGTACAACACTCCTCCATATTTGGCAATTTATAATTATAATGCAAGTATCAAAATAAATATTTCCAATAGAAAGATCACGAAAAACAAGCACTTTTGTAAAAAACGGCACTCAAAACCGAGTTACCGAGCAAAAGATACAAACTTTTCAATATTTTGCTCTACTATTTATTTTAGCTGCCACTAAAACAAAATAAAATGTTGTTGCCTCCACCACACAAATAAAATTAAAGGGGGCTGAAGTTAAGCACCTACTATTAGGAATCAAAACTTTAAGCCCTCATATGACCATACCATGTGACCAAGGGCTAAAGATTTTAATGGGTAAGTCGCTTGTTTTCGAGAAAGTCACATCCAACTACCTCTTCTAGTAAAAATTATTATTTCTGGACTGTGTAGACAGTGACCTTTGTTTGCCGAAAATAGCAACTTGTGGATTTTCCCGAAATAGTAAAAGTCGTGCACAGCGTCCGTGGACCCCTGCCAAAAAGTGAAAGATCTGAAATTCTTCTGCACACAATTTGAAAAAGCTCTACCGCACCAGAACAAAACCCAATGTCAATCTCCGAAATCCAACAAACCCAGAAAAATATTTCCACGGTTTTTTTTCCTACGTGGCACAAATCCTGAGGCAAATCTATGTGCTTCTCTCGTAATAATTAAAAAAACTAAAAAACAACTACCTCTAGAAATGGCCAAGTTTATAGTTGATCTTAGGGTTTTCCCACATTTTGGATCCAATGGAAGCCTTTTTTTGCATAAAACCGCACGCAACAACAAAATATGACCAAATCCCGAATATATGAATATACAAAGAATTTATTTACAAAATAAAACTTACAGACGGATGTCAACAACAATCTCCACTCTGATACCATAAAAGGAACGATAACCAGATCGTACTAAACCAAGAACATAGATGCTAATCAAACACCACGATCAATAAGTTGAAATTAATTCACCAGAATAACTTTACATAAAACCTTTGCAAACAAATGAGTAACAATATCATATATTATTATGGAACTCAATGCAATACAATGAGAATGGGCCTTGCTTAAATAGGAAAGGAATAACAATCTAAGAACCAATCAAGGTCGTAGATCAAGCCATAAATCAAGGAAATAACTAGTCATCAAAGAACTAGTCAAGACCATAGATTTAGGAGAGAACTAGACATCAATAATCTAGTGAATACCATAGATCAAGGAAAGAACTATTCAATATCATAGATCAAGGAAAGAACTATACCTAAAAACTAGATAATATCTCCTAATATCTAAATAAGATAAAATAAATATATCCACACACATAAGTGGGTGAGGATGAATACAATAAAGGTAAATAAAGTACCTAGGTGAACATGAGCTAAGGTAAATACCTACTCTAACAATTTCCACACATTTGCACTAGTTTATAACGAGTTGTGAAGTTGTGCAAAACCCCGTATGTCTTCAAATTAGTATACAATTCCTCTAAATTTAGGTGCAAATTTTTGTCTCTATATGTCAATGAAAACATTCATCTACGAAGCACTATGAATTCCATGCAATCCCTTTCTACGACATTTTGTGATATATATTTTTGAAAAATTATGTGATATTTGAGAGAAGTATTGTTTACAATTTATTTCAAGGTTTGCATACGTTTATATCAATTGTTTGTGAACAAAACATAGGGTCAATACATATAGATCTTAGTGAGAAATATTGTTTGTTTTGTTCTACCTACCTTAACTAACATGATTGTTTATGCATCTCCTACACAACGTCGAGTTCCATATTGTCTTAGAGTGTTATATCCTTTCACTTAGATGAGAAATATTATGGTTATGGGTACTTTATATGAAGTGCAATATCAATAGTCAATGTGATGCGAATAGTACATCATTTATTTATGTGCATGCTACATGTATCGCACAAAACTTTTATAAAACACCATACCTATGCAAGTATTTTAGTGCAATGTGTGTAGACACCAAAATTTGGTATTGCCACCCTTGATTTCCCGTTTCCATTTCTTTCACCATGGTCCTATCTAGAACCATCTAATTTTAATCTATTTATTTTATTAAAATTCCCATCTATTAACCTATCAAATTTAACTTTTAATTAATCTTTATTTAATCATTTTCCAATCCTCATCTCTTTAGCTAATTACCTCTAATTGGCTTTTATTTCTCCTCCCTAGGTTGTTTACCATCCCTAACTACCCAGCCCATAGCCCTATGATTTTTCTAGCTTTTATTTAATCCATTCTTATCTCGCCACCTACCCATATCAATTCCCTAGGAAGCACTAACCCGTTTATATGCTTTAAAACACTCATCCTAATCAATAGAAGCCCCATATCTCAAATAAATCACCCATCCACCATACAAAGGGACGTTTCTCCATGATTGGTAGTGACCCACCCGGGTCACCTCAACCTTATAAGGGAAAATTTACCTCTCCTCCCAAAAGAGGCATAATCGAGTTTTCTTGCGATGTAGGAACTTATCTTTGAGCTTGAGCATTCTTGTAGTTGTTTCAACCTTCTTGGTTTCCATTTGAGCTTCTCTTGCATCACTTATGGATAATTTGGGAGGTTTACTTTAATTTTGTGTTGATTCATGCTATCACATTTTGTTATTGTTATTATCTTTTAGGTACTAACATTTTTAGGTTCAAATTGTCATTAAAGCCTCGTATTCAACTTCCTTTTTAGTGATTTGGTCTATAGGTTGTCCGTCTAGCCCATCCATCCCCATCTTTGTTTAGCACTATCCAGTTGACGCACCCCACCCGGTCTTAATAAACCTAACCCCGTGTTGTCTTTCATTTTGTCTTCTAGGTCTTCATCAATGTGTTCCTTTGTTCTAATTTCATACCCAACTCTCGATCTCGTTATTCTACTCCTCTTCCACCCCAAAATTATTTTGTCTCTTCGGCACTGCCAACTCAACCGATTTCCATCTACCCAAGCCCTATTCCTACCTATCACATCTAGATATTTGTTGTCTTACATTATTTATGTTTTACTGTGTCATATTCCGTTGTGCAAGTTTCGCCGTTGTTCACAAGTGTCTGTTATCATCTTATTTGCATTCAAATCCTGTTAGATCTCGCATCTCCACCTTGCTTTGTCCAAATCCATCTTCTAACGTCATCGTCGATCCTGTCCTCTACATTTTGGGTCACCATTTAACTAGTCGAGTATAATTTCCTTTGCATTAATTTAGAACAAATTACATATTTTATCCATTTATGCAATTTTTAGTTTTTGTGTGCCTCAGATTCTGCATATTATCTTGTCCATTATCATTACTTTTATCGTATCTTTTCTATATGGGGTTTGAAATTCGATAAGGAAGTTAATGCTTCGTAGAACCCACTTTGTCAAGAAGCCCCCTCATCTACCATCTAATACATTTTATTTATAACAACCTTTTTTGTGCATGTTTATCTATTTTTGAGTGAGGTCATTCATTTTGCGCCCATCCATTTACATCCATCATACTTAGAGGTACCTTAAACCCTTACATTTTGGAGTTGTTTGGATTTCTTTAGTATCTACTTCACTAATCTGAATAGGACTCGAGAAATTTTGATCAACATTTTGGAACGCCTAGTGGGACAACCCTTTTAGGTGAGTCTCTTATATTTCATTGGATTTCATTTTCCATATTTCTTTTTCGAATAACATTGTAGGTAGAGGATTTCACTTTTTATTTTCCATGTTGGGCTTCGGGTTGATTTTTCTTTACTTGAATCATCTTGAAGATCAGATAAAAAAGGAAAATAGTTCTCCAGGTATTCTCCTTTTTGCATCGCAATTTCCCTTCCTTGTGTGTATTCTCATCAAAATTTCATATTTGGATTTTGAGATTAAAACGAACCTTCTACATCCTGTCTTGCTCATCTAGTATAAGTAGGGTTTTAATTCATTGAATTTCACATTCTAGCCGACACAAAAAAATCACACACAAAAAAATCACACACCAATTCACACATCGAGACATTTCCTACTGGGAAGAACTGATTGGGATTTCATCACCCAATAGGAAATCCACCGCGGTGTTGTGGCCACAGTATAAACTCTATGTAGACTCCAGCCTCACATACCTTTGGGTATATCAAGGACTCCCCATCCAAAACTACCTAAAACCAAACTTAGATGACCATCTCTTAGGTACCCTCATTATCCACCTTTTATTTTTCTCACATTTCCTAATTAATCATGTTAATAAAAATTTGTTTCTTGACTTGTTTGTTAACAAAATTCATAAATAAATATTTTCCCATTTCATGCCTATTAATACCCCCTTTCAAGACAAAACAACATAACAACAATATTCCTCCTCACAACAATCTTGAGACTTCGCCTTGGGTTTCCCAAAGATTGTGTTACAATGGTCCCTCAACCTTGTGATGACCATATCATCCAAATCGACCCCACTTCGAAACCAACTCTCCTTTTTATCCTCATTCCATTTCTCCTCGACCAACCACACCTCCATCCTTGACCCTTTAGAAACTTTTGGTCCTCCTTCTAGCCCCTTTATAATTTCCTATTTTGTAGGCCTCACATGATCTCTCAATCCTATCAATCTATTGCATTGGTGGATCCTATTCCATCACCTCATATCAACACTATCCCTACCTCATCTGATATTATCGCTAGAATGCCTATCCAACCATCCCAATCTACTAACATTCCTACTTCTCATATGCCTCGACAATCAAGTGTTCCTATCCAATCCCCACCGTCTTATTATCGCCAACCAATTCAATCTCCACCACTTAATTATATCCCCTTTTATCAAACATTCCCTTCAACTTTAACATACCCTCAAGCTTCTTTACATCCTTATCCATCCACTTCTCATGTTGTACAACCACAACCATCTACCTCTTACATGGAGCCTTCACACAAAAATTTTAGACCATCTTCTAATTATACCCCCTTTAGGGGATCATACAATTAAATATTTAATAAGTTGATGGCAGCTCACCTCCTCATACTTCCTCCCATCCAAACTATTGACAACTCACACCCCAAACTCACTTTGTATCATGCGTTTCACTATCAGTAAATATCATCGAGTCATATGTCACAACATCGAAAAGTATCATTCTTCTAAATATCGCGTTCAATAGATTATAAATTAGGGGATCTCTAGATATAAAATACTTCCTCATCTCTTAACCAACCCCTTGACATCTTTAAACAACCCTTTCTTAATCCACCATCAACAAATCAAGTTCCATCTTCCACGTCTTACACATTCCATCCTTATGCAATCAATACTATACATCAATCATCTCCATCCTTTCTTATCTCATCTACCTCGGACATTATGCCTACGAATTCTTCAATATCTACCCCCACATCCACACCAACCATGTCCGTGACTACCACACCTATTACATTAACCACTTATCCTACACCTACATTTATTCATTCCTTATGACATCCACATTGACTTTGACTATACCTACCACTTATTCCACATCTATCCTACCCCAACCTATCATATCTAACCTCTTATCTACGTCTATACCAAACACACCTATATCTACATCAATTATATCCCTAAACATCCCAATTGTACCTATCTCTCCATCAATCCCAACTATCCCTATATCTACCATATCATAAAATTCAATTACGATATCTTCATCACATATACCCACATCTTTTTCCATTTTCACATCACTTATTTATCCCAATATACTACACTTAATCTTCCAACATCTACCACTTCCACATCTATACCCACTACCACACCAATCACATCTTCTCGATTTGCAAACATATCAATGATACCTCTTGAAAACGTTATGACACAAACACCTCGTGTAAAAAAAAAAAGAGTGTTCATATTTCCTCTCCAAAGCAAAATTTTTCCACATTAACCAACCCAAAACATACACACATAGACCTCATCAATCACATCATACAAACACCTCTTTCTTCATCAATATCCACATCTACACCCACCATTGATCCTACACCTACATCTACTTCACCACTTGTCATATCTACTTCATCGATTTGACCACTACCTCACCTACATCTATTCCACCACTACCTATTATACCATCCGTAGAATCAATCTAAATTCCCTTTTCTATGCTGCTACCAGCACCAATCACATCAACTATTGTGACTACATTGACTTCATCTTCTCCTCCTACACCATTCTCATCGTTTGTGAAAGAACTCAAACTCGTCCTAACTTTAAATGATCCTCCCATCTCATAATCAGACACTTCCACATATTAATTAGACAAGATCAAACAAAAATTACTTCCTCCACCAATACCAACCACACAACCTTCGGACCCTTCGGTTGAGATCATTGCAATTCCTCCCAAGGTTACCTCTTCACAAGAAATATCTAAGACCCTTGGCACCTTTCCCCAAAGGTCTCTCACGCATCCTCGTAAGAAGTTAGGTCTTCCCTCTTCTCAGTAATCCAATGTTACAACATCCATCCTAGGATAACCCCCATCTATTTTAGGGCTAGGCACTTCATCTAAGACATCTCCTAACAATCAATCCAAACAATATAATTCTCCTCCCAAATTTGATTCATCTTTTAAGACATCTAATCTACCCATCCAATCTACATCCACTCCTTTCCCTAAATCCAAGTCAAAATATCCCATCAAAACCTGTAAGAGTAATCTTCCCTACACCACTTCAACCGAGTCCTACACAAATACCCTTTGACATTTAATTCAAATATTTTCCATTATGCTTCCTCCTATTAAATATTTTTATCCTAATAGTAAGAAACCATCATGGTTTTACCCCAATCTCATTTGCGCTTATCATCGTACCTTGAGTCATGATACTAAACATTGAAAGGCCCACCAAACCATTATCTATTATCTTATTGAGGATGATGAATCTCTCATCCAAAAGGATTTTCCTTCTCCATCCAACACAACCAATCCAATTCTTATTCCTACCTCTTCATCCATCAAATCTCCTCCTTCATTCACATCATCCCTTGTCATCTCCCATCCACAAGTGGGTCCTCGTTCATCGATATTTTTTGCCTTGCCAATCATCCCTATATTCTCCAACCATATATCCAATCCAAATCCAAAGTTTTCATGAAATCCATTTTAACGATCACATCCAATCTCATTTGACATCCACTCGCTCATCCACATCTAAGCTGCCCAATATGATATAATCTTCTTCATTGGGGGAACATCTTCCCTTCAGTATTGATCCTCTCGCATCTTCTTCCTTATCCAAACATCCTATCCACATCAATTCATCCTCCTATCCATCCAATGGTTCCATTAATGATGGGGGGACTTCACTCTAGGATTGGTTTTCTTGAGGATTAATTCTTTTTCATCCTTGACATTTGTCTTATTTATCTCATCCAATATTATCTCATCCATTTTATTATCTTAGCTCATCCAACCAATATATCTATTATCTTATCTCATCAAAGTCCACATTTTTGGCCATATTTGTTCCTCTCTTAGGGGCACCATCTTCTCATCAAAGTCCACTTTGTGGCCATATTTGTGCCTCTCTTGGGGCACCATCTTCTCATTGAAGTCCACCTTTGTGGCCATATTTGTGCCTCTTTTGACGCACTATCTTTTTCATCCTAAGTCCACCTTCGTGGACATATTTGTGCCTCTCTTTGGGGCACCGTATCCTCACCCTAATCCCACTTTGGTGGCCATGTTCTCATCTCCTAATACACATATCTATCACTTCCTCATTTTCGAGGTGTTGCATATATTTTATCACATCCATCTCATCCAATCTTATCTAATCTATCTTATTTATCCCCCTTGTCCAAAGTCTACCTTTGTGGTCATAGTCATGCTTCCCTTGGGAGATCATTTTTGCTCATCCAAATTCCATGTTTGTGGCCATATTTGTGCCCTCTTGGGGCACCATATTTTCATCATAAGCCCACTTTTGTGGCCATCTTCGTCTTGTTAGGGACACATACTTTTCTTTTTCCTAACTTTTTAAAGTTAGTGAATAATTTCCTCCTTCTCTCATCGTATCTATCTTGTACATTTTATCATCTCGTCTCATCCCAAGTCCACACTTATGGACATTCATTCATCTCGTTAGGATGCATATTTTTTCACTTACTCAAAAGGGTAGCGCATAACGTTTATCTTCGCTCATCTATCTCATTGTATTCCATATTTTGCAAAATATCATCATATCTCATTCACGAATTCTAATGTCGGTGACCTTATCCTCAAAACATTAGTACTCTAGAAAGGAGCCAACATGTAAATTTCACCCCAATTAGATTGGACCATACATTATCACACATAAGTATGGGTCGAGATCATATTGTTTGGCCTCCTTGATGGTAAATTGAAAGTGGAACCACTTAACACATTGCACTTATCACTATTCTATTGTTAACATTTATACCAATGAGCACTTAACCTCTTCCATCTATCGTTATAATGATATGGATTTATGTGGTCTACCGTCACTTTCCTAGACATGACATTTAAATATGGGCACCGCAGCTCTTCCCATCGCATTTTCCTTATGGACAGGTTATACCTTGTTGGTGAGAACTCCACAATCATTTCATCCATCACCCACTTGTTCACCTATTGAAACCATGTTAAGGGTCCACAGTGTCTCTTGTACATTCATTGTTGGACCTTATAATTGGTCTACCTAGCTATTCCAAGTTTTCCCCATGTTAAACAAAATTCATGGATGCTTCTATCAAAACTCAAATTTATCAAAAATAGACTACTTGCTCGAAGGAATGTTATTTATGTAAAAATCAAATGAATAAATAGACCGATCCTTGAAGGAAGGATATATGTGTATCATTCTTGCCATTTATATCCTATATGTATAAAGTAGACCATACCCTTGAGGGATGGCTACTCTTTTTATCACGGCATCGAAAAATTCCCACATTAATTAGCCTTCTATTTTATCAGAATCCGAGAAATATTTCCACATTGATCAACTTTCTTCTAGCAAAATTCCCGAATTGATCCGTTTTCTCTTTCCCCTACCCTGAGCTAGGGCATAGACCCAGTGGAACACCACTTATGGAGAACCATTTTCCCATGTAAAAGTTACATCTAAAACCCCTTTTTCATGTTGAAATTAGTTTTATGATCTCATTTTCATCCATACTTCCTCATGATATATGATATAACTAACTATCATTGGTTATGTGTTAACATTTGTCTTGGTCGCATGTTCCTTACGTTACTTGGATCCCCTTCTTGTTTACCTCTAATACATTTGGTGGCATTATTTCCTCACACATTCCTTGATACCATGTAGCATCGTTCATACCCATAGGTCATCAATCATTAAGTAGCATTATATTTTAAGTTTTCCACATCTATCCATTTATCCCTTTACAATAACATCTACTTTATCTAAATCATTTATGTACTATCCATCAACAATCACACTTCCAATTTACATATTCAATAGTCAACGATGTTCTTGACTTGCTTTGACAACTCTCTTTTTGGCATGCCCTCCTCCATTGTTGTGTCCTTTCTTGCTAGGGAACCCTTTATTTATCCATGTCTGTGCTCAAAGTACACATTCGTGGCCATATTTATTTCTCCTCGGGGCATTTCATTATTATTGATTCATCGTGTTTTTCTGTTTTCGTCCATTTTTGTGTCCTTTACAAGGGCACCATTATTTCCATTCTCGTCCTTCCTACACGTGTATCTCCTATCGATTCCTCATGTTTAAAGGATTTCACATTATTTTTGCATTAAGTTGAGCATAATTTTTTATGTGTGCCTATCACCCATTGGTTCGACTACTTGTATCCTTTTGAGTGGTTTCCCATTGGATTCCCTCCATTTCGTTGTGATTTTCTCCCACTCACAAGCCTATATGACATTGCCTCCATCTCCATTGAGACCATCCTTTGTTCCCTACCGAAGTGATATAAGAATCACCCCATAGTGTTTATTGTTGTTTGAATGCTTCTTGCTTGGGGCATTTTTCCTCGCCCTCTTCTTTTACCCATCTTTCTTCTCCCACCCGCCCTTCTTCATCTATCTCTTTCAACCTTGTCATCGATTCCCTTGTGTATTATCTACCCCTCATTTTAGGGGAACTCATCATCAATCCTTCATCTTAGTCATTATCTTTTATCATTTTTGTCTCATGGATTGCTAGTGTAAACCTATCGACAAAAAGGGGCAAATTTAGACACCAAATTTTGTCATCGCTACCTTACATTTCCCACGTCCGCTTCTTTCACCATGGTCCTATCTACACCCATCTAATTTTAATCCTTTTCTTTTATTAAATTTCCCATCTATTAACATATCAAATTTAATTTTTAATTAATCTTCATTTAATCATTTTCTAATCCTCATCTCATTAGCTAATTACCTCTAATTAGCTTTCATTTCTCCTCCCTAGGTTGTTTATCATCCCTAACAACCTAGTTCCATATCCCTATGCTTTTTCTAGATTTTATTTAATCCATTCTTATCTCCCGCATACCCATACCATTTCCTTAGGAAACCCTAACTCGCCTATATGCTTTAAAACACTCATCCTAATCAATAAAATCCCTATATCTCGAATAAACCACCCATCCACCATTTAAAGGGACAATTTCTGTAGTTGGCGGTGATCCACCTAGATCGTTGTTGACCCTATAAGGAAAAATTTACCTCTCCTCCCAAAAGAGGGATAATCATAGTTTTCTTGCATTGTGTGAACTTATCTTCGAGCTTGAGAATTCTTGCAGGTTGTTTGACCTTCTTAGAGTTCATTTGAGCTTGTCTTGAATCACTTATGGATACTTTGGGAGATTTACTTTGATTTTGTGTTGATTCATGCTATCATATGTTGTTATTGTTATTATTTTTCAGGTACTAACGTTTTACTGAGTTCAGCCTACCGTTAGAGCCTCATCTTCAACTTACTCTTTCAATGATTCTATCTGTAGGTTGTCCATCTAGCCCATCCATCCCCATCTTTTTTTACCACTGTCTAGGTCACCATCACTCTACCCACATCACAATCGACCCAACCTTGTGTTTTTGTACATTCTATCTTGTAGGTCGTCATCATTGTGTTCCTTTGTTCCGATATCATACCCAACTCTTAGATCTATTATTCTCCTCTCTCACCCCAAAATTGTTTTGTCTATCTCCGGTCGCCACCAACTCGGCCTAGTCATCGTTGACTGAGACCTATTCTTACCCAACCCATACAGATCTTTGTTTTATTATATCCTTTCTATTTCCCTATCTTGGATTCACTTATTGAAGTTTCTATCAATGTTCACGGTGTTTGTCATCATCTTATTTGCATTCAAATACTATCGATCTACATCTCCACCTAGCTTTCCAAATCCATCTGCTCGGTCATTGTCGACTGCCCTCTCTGTAGTCCTGGGTTGCATTTGACCTAGTTAGGTACAATTTATTTTACATTAATTTAGTTGAGATTTACATATTTTATCCATTTCGTAATTTTAAGTTCATGTGTGCCTCAGATTCGCATATTATCTTGTCCATTATCATTGCTTTTATCATATGTTTTCTATATGTGGGTTGACATATTCTAAGGAAGTTAATGCATCTTGGAACTAAATTTTTTGAGAAGCCCCCTCATCTACCATATAATCCATTTTATTTCTAGCTACCTTTGTTGTGCATGTATATCAACTTTGCGGCGAGGTCATTCACTTTGCACCTATCCATTTACATCCATGATACTTCAAGTTTTGAGTTGTTTGGATTTATTTAGTATCTACTTCACTAATCTTAACAGATTGAGAAATTTCGATCAACACAATGTCATATATTATTGTGAATGACAATCTTTGCATGTAGTCGATAAGAAAATTAATTGAAGAATGAAAGATGAAATGTTTCACAAGTGGAAGATGTAGGTATTAGACTTCTATAATAGGTTTTAGTGTTAATATTGATAAATATAAATAATTCCTTTTGTAAGCCGAGCTTGTGCACACCATGTTTAAAGTTATTATCTATTAAATATAAAGAATCATTTGGTTGATATTTCCTTTTTCTCATTGTTATAAATATCCCTTCTATTATGTTTTTGATAAGTGTCCATACCTCATTCCACCTTTCACTTTAACATTTCTAGCATTGGATTCCAAAAGAGATTATATAAATTCAATTTACATTATATTATATGTATTTATTTCTATATACATATTTTAAATCATTATCAACAAATCCATGTTGATCGCAGAGTTTGGCTCACTGCGAGTTTGGCCTCGATCTTGTAATTATGTGAAGGAACCAAAAAAATTATATATTAAAATATGAAAGTTAGGGTAGTGTGAAATTGGTACACCATCGACAAATTTAATATTTACGAGAAAAATAAGTTGATATATTCTAGGCCTTTAAGTATTTTAAAAGAAAATTGTTATATTTTAAATTTATTCTCTTCTATTAGATACATTGACTCAAATATTATATCTACTTCCCCTTTTCAAGGTACATACAAGATATTTATATTTAATTTTCTAGCCCGTGTTATGCAGTGTAAGCCTGGTCATATCCTTATGGATAAATTTGCTTACATAAAAACCATAAATTATACTATACGTTCACCGTAAAAGGAGAACTATAGCCATCCCCATTTGTGATTGGACACCAAAAATATTTTTTGTGTATTAAATAAAAATAGCTAATCAGCACCACAAAGTGAATGACCCCTCTTTATGTCCCACTCCTATTGTTGAAGTACCTATAGAAGAACGAGTTGGAGACAACTTCTAATATTTGGTTATAATCATGAAGTTGTAGTGATAAAGAGTTTATCACAATATTGTTACACCTTTGTGTTCGATGAAGGACATATATTTCTTTGAATAAAACAATGTTCCTCCTCATCAAATTTTATGTTTTCTTTTTTTATATGCAACATACAATAATTTATACACATGGTTCTCCTTATCTACATTATTTTGTTCTTTCACAATCTTACTCTCTCGCATATATATCTAGCTCAAATATTACATTTTAATTTGTTTTAGCATCACATATTTTTAAAAATATTATACGCATGTTTTAGAAATTTAAATTTTCCTCCTTTTTCATTAAAAATGGTTGGTATTTATGCACAATTTGTTTAATAATCTCAAATCTCATTGTACTATGCCAAAACACATGATTATCTACAAGCATATACACTAATTTTATTTTCTTTTTCCCCTTACATAGGAACAAAACATGTTTATTGTGCCACTCACCATCCATCATTATTCTTTGACCACATTGTCCCCTCTCTATATAGAATTCATTTGGTGAAACCAATTTGAGTGTTAAAAGGAACCAATATCTACCCAGGACTCTACCCATACGATAATGCACCGATCAACACAATTCATGTGTTCAATCCTTACATATGACATTGTTTTATTGAAGGTACATTCACCAAAAAGGGAACCTTGCATAATTACATCAACAAAACCACAAAAGGATAGGTTTTTATATTTGATCTCATTGAGAGTGAAGAAACTAATAAGTGTAACTACTTTTTATCTAGAAGTAGAGGTATTTCACAACCGGATACATAGGGAACTTACACACAATTATATATATCATAGTTTTCCTCCGAAAATACATAATACAATAATTTTGTGACTTCATGGGAGGTCATCCCGGACTTGAAATCCTCTACAATGCTTAGTTCAAACCATGATATAAGAATCACGTTAGAACGCCCGCATTTTACACACATAAAAACAATAGTAAAAATACCAGAATATTTTTTTTTGACTTAAATTGTAGTTTACATGACACTACAGAAGATCACTTAGGACAACACACATCACATGATAGGTTTGCATAAACATTAACCCACACAGATAACATGAAACACGTGATGCACATCAAGACCATTTTTTTTTCAATGACAAGGCACAACATAATGATTCAACTACAATATAAACTTATAGATAAGGTCCTTCCCATGACACGATATATTTTTTAGATTACACATTTATTAAAATCATGTTTCAATCTTTAACTTAAGTTCTAGGAAGGCTCATAATGTGTGAATCATACATTCCTTTTCCCTTTTTCTAGATTTACTTTATACCTTTTAAATTTTAACTCACGGTATATCTCATTGAATACGGATCATCTACATTATTTCAATTACTTGTTTATTTCACTTGTCCATTAATAGGGTATCTATTTACACACAAGGATACTAGGTCTTATCCCTAGGATTCAATCCTAATTGTATGCATCTTGATATTATATCATACCTTCGTTACATAATAGAACAAGTGTAAGTCCATAGGATTTGAAGTTCACGTTATTTTTTTTTAAGGATTTAGGGTCGCATTCTTTCATTCATTTATAAATTGATAATTGATTTAGTACACAATAATTATTATATGAAATAGGTTCTTTATCCATAGTAAGAGGGATTAATCACATTACAAAGAAGATCATGTTTCACTTTTCCTATAGAATAACATCTCACGATTACACTTCCCAAGGCCAAACGTTAACTTATAATTTTACTATAGTTATGCTCCAACAATTAGTTAAGAATTCAAAGGCTCTTAACATGGCAACATAATTTCTTTTTTGTTTCTAGATTAGGTTCCTTGAGTATCGTTTACGTTCAACTTAAGAGGCTTTTCCCTAACTAGGTTCATATGCCTTTTGTAATAATTGTGTAGCCTATTTGCTAATAGGGGTATTTGTATCCTCATGAAACTACTAGTCCATGTATTAGGGGACTTATTTCCAATAACATGATCACATAGGCACACATCATACATTCATTACATAATAGGGCTAGTTGGAGAGAATAATGGAGTAGTCCATCATCTAAAAGGGTTAAGGAACACATTAGAGTCTACACAACGTGGATCCTTTTTGTCACCACAAGAGTGTTTAAACATGTTATAAGAATGACCTAAATTTATCCTTTCTCCAAGCACATAATCTTATGGTTACATTTAACAAACTAATCATACATTACAATGTTGCTAAGTTTCACAATTAACTCTTAGTTTTGCACCATAGAATGCAAGAGATAATTGAGATTGGGTATCAAGTTCATTTATGATCCCAACTCTTAAAAGTGATTTTCAAGGGTAGTTGGTGATCTTTTCCACCCAACACGATTCAATCTACACATGTTTTTAGACCAAGAGGGTTTTAAATCATGTTGAAAGTTTGTTTCCCATGGGGGAGGTACTACCTTAAGAGAACACATTCTCCTCACTACACACACTATTACCAAACATAGGAGGGACCGCATAATCAAGACAAAGCTAAACTATGTCATTTGTAATCGCGAGTTTACGATAATGTCGCTAAGCATATAGGCTATGATGACAAAATTAAACTTGGGATCTTATTTACAAAAGCTAGAAGGTACCATCGAGTGTAAAGATTTTAGTTCATTCTAAGGTTTTAATTTTCTATGTTAAGAGAATCACACTCGGGAAGAATAGTTATACATGAATTCTATACTAGGGTTGATTTGTTTAATTTAGATTTTCTTTCTATATTATCAAGGAAAATAACACAACACGCCATAGATTAATCATCAATTCCACCATAAAAGGACATTGTAAGATGTCAAACTCAATTACATTTAACATACACACACACACACACACACACACACACACACACACACACACACACACACACACACACACACACACACACACACACACACACACACACACACACACACACATACACATATACATATTGTGTGTTAAATTGCATAAGATGTTGCGAGGTAGTTTATTAAACTTAATTTCATATAAGATTGTAATTATGAGGAATCACACACACACACAACACACACACATGTGTGTGTGTGTGTGTGTGTGTGTGTGTGTGTGTGTGTGTGTGTGTGTGTGTGTGTGTGTGTGTGTGATTCCTCCTAATTACAATCTTATATGCAATTAAGTTTAATAAACTACCTCTGCAACATCTTATGCAATTTAACACACAATGATTAGATGAAATCCTCTTATTCATTTCTTTAAAATGAGATAAAACATATTTTCTTGAATACAATGTAAGTCTCACAAGTTTACTTTTTGGAATTAATACATATAACCGGGATAATTGGCCCTCATTATTCAAAACAATACAAATGTACTTCATTTATTGACAAATACAACAAGTAATACAATTCATCTTTCTTCAGTCAATAGAATAAATGCAAAATTTCATATTTCATATTTCAAGTAATCCATCTCCAAGAATTCTTAGAAGCTGTCGAGTTCATATGAACTGGCATGACAAGATCCATTCCTCCTCTAACAACTTACGCCAACTAGTATTTTTGTAAAGGAAAATCTGCATTAAGTTATGATCACTTTATTACTCAAAGAGGATAAGTCATAATTATAACAATTCGATAAAACTACTTTACATTTCAATGATGTATGCATCACTAAGATATAACAACCTAAATGTAAACATACAAGTATAAATCACCTTACCAATAAGGAGAAACAAACCGTTATTATTCATTTATACTTTCATAACATTAAGTTACTATTACTTATACACTCTCACATATTTTGATTCGAGTATCAATAATTCTTGACTTAGCCAAATAGGTAATAGTAGCTTATAATATTTTAACTTTGCAAACCATATAAGTCAACAGTCCTTGTTTCCTTCGATAACTAATATTATTGATTTGAACTCAATCATTATTAGATAATACAAGTCTTCTTTTCTTATTCAGATAGATAGTCTCTAAAATGGAATGATGCTTAATTCATATAAGTTACCTAATATATATCTAATATATATATATTTCAATCAATTATATTATTTTTGCATTAATAATGAATGGACTCAACAACCCATAATATAGTATGTTAAAGTTATACCAATGTTATGATGCAACAATGCATCATTCCAGGGTTCCAAGTAAAATAATTATTTGGCTATCAGATGGTATTCTCTTCCTACATCACCAGTGAATACCCTCAATGTCTCGACGAATTCACTTAACTATAGTAATGTTTAACATGATAAACATTCATGTATAAACTCAAAACTTGAACTAATGCTTGTTGACCAGCCATTAAGACCTAATCATTGACCTACCATAATCGACCTAGAACAACAAAAGCGTATAGACCAAGTAATGCCTAAGCAACATCGACAAGGAGAAGTTTACTCTTTCTCAAGAAAGAATTTATGGTCAACAAGTAAACCATAGCCATAAGAAAATACAGAGGGTAGATATTTAGGCATACAAAATCGATGTGATTTCATTTCACAAGTAAGAGCAATCCCAACTGAGAATTGATATGATTTCAGTTAAATAAAACAAGAGTAAACTAACACAGAAATCGGTATGATTTCAGTTAAACAAACATGAATAATCTCACTCAGAAATCTTTATGTTTTCATTTAAACAAGACCATTGGTTACAATGTCCTAGAAATGGTCAAAACCCTCATGTCACGATAGTACCCAGATTGATACCAAGGCAATGTTTGAATCTTAAAGATCTCGACTGGGTTACATATATTGAATCTGTCAATGTACTCAGCCATCTGGGTTTCTCTATTTGTTATCCAACCAAAAAGCCATAAAAGGAATCAAAGGTAACCTAGCATAAAGACTAAATTCCTTCCCATTTATTCAATATCCATTGTGTCAATAAGTAAATCATGTTTTAGGGTAAGAACAAAGATTCATAATCGTTATAAACAAAATACTATGCTCCCAAAATTGATATACTTAGATTTCATTTAAATAAGCATCCCAGGTGACACAGTCAGACTAAAACAAGACTTGATATATATATATATATATATATATATATATTCTTCGTCATGCCTGTAACCATAATATTATTACAAACCATAAACATTTCCAAATATCTCATCCATACCCAAGTCCATAAAATTGTTGAATACATATAATATCACAGTTTTTAAAGCTATTCTACAAAAACCAGGTTTATTATTGATGATAAAAACTTAAGACATGATTTTTTTTATGGAAATATTAGCAAGAGTAAGGTATCAGAGAAGGGTTAGAGCCTATCATTCATGGTAGAGATCCTTCTTGTTTCCTTATGTATGCCTAGACACAACTCTAATATCCATTGAAAGTTGTTGGTAAGAGAAAATAGGTTGTTCCACGTGGAGGAAGGGTGAAAGAGACAAATCTTGCAGACACACGAGTGAAATATAAGGAAAGGTAATTTCAATGCCTTGATCTTCAGTCTTATTCTGCATACAACAAACAAACAGCGGTATTTAGAAGTCTCATTTCCTCTCAAATATATTGAAACCACTTTAGTGAAAATGTAGATCTAGATCAATGATTTGTAAATCAAAATGAGGAGGTATTGGGAATACAGGTTTATCTCCGTGTGTAGGGTAGATCAACCATATTGGTTAGATTGTAGGACAACTATTTGTGAGAGATTTGTTCATCACATTCCCCTACAACATTTATGTTCACTGCAACAAACCAATTACTTATAAATTTTCAATGTTGACTTGGGTTTCCATGTGGTCTACACCTTTGGATTTGAAATAAAGTGCATGTATTATTATGTAAGGATTGTGACTAGTCTGAAAGGGCATTGATGGAATCCCATGCCTTGTCCCCATGGCTACCACATGCCACCACCTGCCACTAATTTTCCTTCCATGCCCACTAGCCCACATGCCTTCACATGGAGTTATTTACTCCATTCCACAACGAATGTATTAAAATGACCTTCCTATCCCCTCCCTTTTAAACAAACAAACAAACACACACACACACACATATAATTCTTGTTTAGTTTTATTATTTATTTTTATTTTATTTTACTCATTTATCCATTTTCATTTCATTTTGTTATGGTTATTATCACAAGCCAGAAATCAAAGGACTCTATGCAAATTTACGGAGGTCAACAAAATCTATAATTTGGTCCGAGATCGTAATGAGTGGGGTTTGAGATCGAGCTCCTATCCAACAAGGCATGAAGGAAACTACATTGGCCTCACGCTGAGGAGAGAGACATATTATTACAACCTCCATATTTCCATAATGAAGGAAGAATAGTTAACTACTAACGATGGGCACTACACATGATATTTTATTTCCACTTAGAAATGATTGTAGAGATCAAATATTTGCTATCAAATTATGTGGTAGATATTTTTTTGGTGGTTATATCTATTTCTGCAACCTTGATGATTAGAAAAAGAGAGGGAAACGCAACTAATATATAGTTAATAATAGTTGTGAAGGATAGATAGGATATTACATTGATGAAACCCTTTAAAGTGTCTACTGTGATGAAGAATGAAATATTTTGGCTGATATATGTGTATCAAAAAAATCTTGCAATAAGAAAAGGGAGGGTACAAAAATACACGGGAAAAACTATAGGCATTAACTCCAACACACAATTATTCATCAACCTTGATAGAGTTGAGGTTCATGCCTTTGTGATATTTGGTTCAATTAAAGAATCATAGAACTACCATCTCCATCAATAAGTATTGAGAATTTTAAAACAAATAATATCAAAGGCATCAAATCTTATGTAATTATGGGTGAATCAAAGATATTTCCCACTAAAGAAATAATAGTCCAATTCAACAATTCATCTCGCTTGTTATCAAGCTTGTATTATAGTTGTTAACAATAGCAAATGTAAGAAAAATTATCTGAAAATGTAAGCTCATCTTGGAATTTTCATATATGTAAGAATTATGTTGCAAATTGTGAATGTAAATATGCATTGCACTTCATAATAGAGTATGCCAAATTAAAAATTAGCTGACTTCTTTTGAAGAAATTTATAAATCAATCATGGTCATCACAACACAAAATTTGAATCTTCTAAAGGAAAAGGATGAAAAAATATGATATATTGTTAGGCGATTCGATTCAAAGTACCACTTCAAAATCTCCACAACATTAGAATTATACAACAAAAAGGAAAAAAATTGATATACATTCTCAATGCATGCATTGAGGAGGTCTTGTCAAATATTTTTCAATCACACATGTATCATCAAATATTGAACACAACTTAAATTCAGATAAATCTCAAATAGGAGAACATTAATCAAGGAAAAAATTGTATCCTCCAAAGGTTTCATTTGCATCATGAGTCTAAATTTCCTACAAGGGTCCGTGTAAGTGGATCATAAGGCCCACAATTAAAAGAACTATTGGTGGGTGGGCCAAGGAAACATAATGGTCATTTTAAATAGGGTTAACAAGGTATATATACATGATGAGTATGAGCCTACTCATGGAAACCATCCAGTGCCATAAATATCACACAAGAAGAGAACAAAAGTTTCCAAGTTTACGTGCGGTTTCACATCCTAGCTCGCAATTACTTTAAATCTTAGAAAATGGTTCACGAGCATTGTTATATAGAAAATGGAATGTAGCATTGTTATAACATTAAGGTCTCTTTAAGGGAACTATGGAATTAATAATTGTTATAATTATGGCTAAAGGATCCTTGTAGCTATACCTATGGCCAAGCCAACAATAACTCCTAAAACTAAAAACATATTCTTTCACAATTAACAAATTTGAGTTGTGGTCTATTTGAAAGCACAAAGTTTCAAAGTGTGATAAGATTGTAATGTGTATATACAGGTGCATGAGGATCCCTGATAAATATGAATATAAATATTGTATCAAATGAAACTCAGCCACCAAATAGAGCATGCAATATACTCACATGCATGAAAATAATGACACATTACCATTTTTATGTAACCAACTAAAGCTAGTCTATGTGCGTGGTCGTACGTTGAAAACTTTACCAAACCTTGCTCATATTGTCCCCTGTAATTTGTCACATGTAAACATCAAATGGACCTGCCATTAACCATTACCAAAATGTTGTCGATAGAAATTTTGAGAATGGGGAAACAATCTCGTAATGCATGATATAATGATATAATGTATGTTGTAAGAGGGTTGAGTTGGATTTGAGTGGTTGGCCAAGTCATATGTTTTTTCAAGGTTAACAAAAATGCAATTGTTCATTTGTCTTTAAGTCTCAATTGCTACCCTTCTTCATATTTTTAAGGAAAACTCATGTAAATTTGCAAATTGTTTGGTCACCTCAAAATTTTGATTTCTTGATTTCAAATATCCAAAATATTTAAACAACTCAAATGTGAAAGTATTTTTGATTCCTTGAAAGCAAAAAATGTTCCACTTAATTTTATGAAACCAATATGTAAATTCATAGCTCTTTCCATATATAAACTCCAAGTAAAGCAATGGACATCGACTATACTTACGCTCTACTATAGTGCCCACTCCTCTTCGACTCTATTTTCATTATGTTGATATTACTTTTGGACCGATACTTAGAAATTTTGATTATGATACATTGATTCAGTAGATGATAGACTATGTAGATATTTGGACTATTGACATGTTGTGATTCATATTTTGATTATGTTACACTAGATGACATTGGTAGACAATTCGATATATGTTGATTTGCATTATTTGGATTTTATATTGACACGTTATACTCTAGATGTTTTGAGTAGAATTATAATCTCATGGATGTTAGGATCAAATTATTTGATATGTTGATAGATGATAGAATTACTTAATTTCAGATGATGAGTATTGATTTTTATATGTATATTTGTCTCAATGTTGTTAATACGACCGTAAGGCCAGAGAATTATTACATTTTGTTGCATAGTATATTTTATCACATACATTGAAAGGGGATAGGGGACCAACCATGGAAGGATGTCGGGTCTTGTGCAACATGACCAAAATGTGAAAAATGATGTAATGTCACATTGTTGTGTATTTTCTTACCTAGTTAGGAGGTTTTCCATGGGGGGACCTCACTGTGTGGCCATGGGGTGAAATTTTTCCCTTTCTTTTAGTTTATGTGTGCTTATTTTGTGTTATAAGTATTTAATTTTTGGAAATTGTTGTCACTTTATTAGCAAGTATTATTATGTCTTAATTATCTAATATAACTTAATTTATTAAATAAAATAAGGATGTGACAATTGGTTATTTATGAGGGTAGGTGGTCCTTGAAATATTGTAGTTGTAAGTGGGATTTGTGTTGGTTTTTGTGATTTTTACCCTCCCCCAACTTCAAAATTCGGATTTTGACTTGGGGGATTTTTTGGAAACTTGTGGGACAAGCTAAGCTTGTCCCATGCCTCTTAAATTTACACAACAACCCTACCTATGGGTCAAGGAGTTAATTTTTGACTTATTTATCATTTTTAGAGTGTAAAAGAGTCAAAATAATTGCACTTTCTTTCTCACCACAATTAATGTGTCCTTGGAAGGCATGGTGTGCAAGTTTGAGTGTCTTTTGGGTTGTCATAGTCTTACATGTTCATTTATTATCTTGGGCATGGTGTTTTGACTTGTGTGTGGGAATGGAGGAATGATGAAGTGGCATCCTACATGGAGCCACCTCATCATCCTCACATTCCATTTCTATTTATTGATGGAATTTGATGGAATGGGGGTTACTTGTTCATTTTCTTCCTTTTGCATTTTTGGAATTGGGAGCTTGTTGGAGTTGCTTTTGGAGTTTTCTTGGCTTGGAGGTGTCAAAGACTTGTGGAGTGAATTTTTCTTGGAATCTTGATGGAGAGGTAGGATCTCCATCCTTGTATTTTTCTTATTTATGTTGTAAATGTGAAAATGGTGCTTGTTAAATATTGTATGAGTTTTGTGAATGTGTTTTTGTGTGGTTGGGTAGTATGCCTTAAGAAGGGAGTGGGAGATGGATTTATGGGACCATTGGGGAGGGAAAAGGGATTTTGTGAGGCATGCATTTAGAGGGAGTGTGATTGGGAGTTTTACCTATGGGGAGTGAAAAGGAAATCATGGTGACATTTTCATACTTGCAAGAGGAGAGATAAGGATATTGCGTTGTTTATTTTGTGCACTTGAGGCTAAGGGTGAAACTCCCACTTCACTTGGAAGGAAAAATGATGTGGTTTCCCATAGTCCTTACTCCATTTTTTTTGGTATCAAACCTATGTATTATTTGAGAAGTTAAAAAATTGGTTGTCTATGTCATTTTGTTGTGTTGAATGTTTTGGAATGGATGTTTTGTGGAATCCATGTTTGTTTTAAAAAATTGTCAAATGTTGCTCAAGATGGCTCATTGTTCTTTGGTTGGGGCTCGGTGGCCATTAATGGGATGGCTTATCCTCTTAATGTATTAAAGGTTGGGGGAGAGCATTTCCTATTCCCCTTTCCTTTGTATTGTGATCCTTGTTGTGAAAGATTGAAGAATGCAAGAATGAAGTTCAAGTTGGGAGAAGACATGCTATAAGACTTATGTTGGTTTTTTTGAAATCTCCATGTTGTAATTTGTTCGTTCTTTAATTCCCACCTTGAGTGGAAGATTGTAAATTTGTAAGTTTGAAAGGAAGTTGTATTATTACTTGGAAACCCCTATATTTTGTTAACTCTTCTAAGAGTGTTTGTATGAGAAAATTGCATTTTAAAATGTGTTAGTTTGGTGAAAGGAAACTACCAAATCTTCATTGTTTTGATGAAGTAAGAATTTTGAAATGGGTTGAAATGGAATGCATTTTCTTTAACTTAAGTTGTTTATTTGTCTCAAAATGAAACTCTCCTAAAGTTGTAAGCATTTAAGTTGCAATGTATATTTGGAAAAATAAAATATGTATGGAAATGAAGAGTGTTGAATTCTTGTTGTTGTTTGAAAAAAATGGAAATTGTGAAATAGAATGTATTGTAGTAATGTTATACTCAATTTTTACTTTTATTGCAAAAATGGAAGAATAGAAATTGAGTTGTTGTTTTGTATTTGAAACTAAGAAACTAGATATACTATCACTTTACCAACAAATGAATAGAAGACACCCTCATTAAAAAATTTATTTCATTAAAAATGAACTCAAGAAGAAAATATGTGAAAATGATGTTTGGGTGAAGGTTCGGGTTTTCAATGAACAAGACTGCCGCCATGTGTAGAGAAATGATTTCAAAACCGCCGCCCAACTCAAAGCGGTAGTCGATGAACCGCACCCCAGAAAGGCAACGGTCACAAGACCGCTGGCCTGCGTAGGGTAGGGCGTGGTTTTATCACTCTTGACGGAAGAATTAATTTATGTCTCGAACCACCCAATTTTAACTTTAAGTAAATTCTAAGCATAAAAATTTAACTAGTAATCTTCCAACATCTAGGAATCCACTAAATTTAAAGGTTCTAACCTTCTAATCTCCCTTTTGGGTACTCAAATGTGTTAAACTCATGGATTTAAAATAAATAGGGTTTTCCCCAATAGTTGAATTCAAGAACAAGAAATGATTTTATTAATATAACAAAATAGATCCAAAGGATCTCTACATTTAGCAAATGGGTAACATTGCAATGGAAAAATATTTCATCTAAAACCTGGATGGATTTTGTCATGGTTGCTCCTCCTTGCTCTCGTGGCTATTCCTCCTCTCCTCTTCCTCTTCCCAAAACCTGCAAATAAGAAAAGAACAAATGAAGTGGTTTGAGGAAAATAGGGATTAAAAAGAAGACCATAAGGAAATTTAGGGCAACATTAATCTAAGGGTTATGATAGATTCAATCCTATGGCCCAAATTAAACCCTACCTCACTTAAGTGAGAAGGTATTTTGTGGGAATGTAACTTTTAATTAAAAAAAAAGAACATGGGTAATGGGGTGAATGGGGCCACTTGTGGCTAGGTAAACAATTAAACCTTGGAGTTAGAAAACAATACAACCTTGGTGTTGGATATCCAAATTAACTAATGGGATTTAGTAGATGTTTTTAAATATAAATATAACTTAGGAATTAAATTACAATATTTAATTATTAATTTAATTCTATTGTTCAAGCTTGTGTAGAAACCCTAATCGATAAATTTATTAAGTGTGAAAATGTCTAACCTTATTAACACTTTTAAACAAAAAAAATTATTACCGTAATATTAACTATTAATTTATTAGTTCTCTCTTGTTTTGAGGATAGAAATTTGTGGGCGTTACGGCTACATCTCCATCATATTAAAAGTGGCAAAAGATATATAGTTTCTAGAGTAATTTAATGGGGAAAATGTAAATTAACATCTCAATAATGGTAGTTGACTAAGACCAAATCAAACGAAGAGCGCATAATGTTTTTGGCCTTTTAGTTTAGGAGAAACAAACAAGTGGTTGGGCATGCATCGGATGCTAAGCATTATTTTGTGAGGGTAGAGTCCATTAAGATGACATATTTTCCTATTTTAATATTTTTGAGGGACCTAATAAATGCCTTAATTTGGGTTAATTTGATGTATTCAAATTATTTAGTAAATTTTAAATAAGTGGTGCTTTCATCTACATAGTAAATGAGCAAAGTGACAAATTGGAAACATAAAAATATATTTAATTGTGCTTAAGGTTTGACCTGTTAAGGCAACTTAAAAATACAAATGTCAATATTGATTTTTCAAGTATTAATATGTACATGAATCCAATTTACAAAAATCATTTAGAGGAGCATTCTGGAGATATTACAAGTTACATGAATACAAGTTTATAATATTCGAGATTTGAAAATGTGTGATATTTTCAAATTCAAAATTAATTGTTCTCTATCGTATGGATTGTAGAAATATTAAAGCCTTAAAGGTGCATACTTGATCATATTACGTAATGCACACAATTTCGACGCACAAAACCTAAGACAAAACTCATTAATTACTTAGAAAAACTACGGTAATTTTTTTTCTTTTGTTTAAAAGGATTATAAACATTACTTGAGAACAACTAAGTTCTAGTGAGTAAATTTCTACACCTTCATAATACAATCGAACTCAAATTAATAATTAAATATTATTAATTTATTTTCTCCAAAATATTTTACGGTTTTAAACCCTTCCATTAAATTCATTTACTTTATGGAAGTATTTTCCAATGGTTAATAATCATGAACTATTTAATTTATTTAAATATACCCTTACTATTAATTATTTAAAAATCCCCTTTTGTTCATTATTTAAATACCATGCACAAATTGCTAAATTAATCCTTACAACCCAATACCATTATTTATCTATTTACTTATAACAAAAAGGTCACAACTTGACCTAACCACTAAGTGGCCCCATTCAACCAATTACCCATGCATTTTATTTAAATCCCATTCCCATGAAAATACCATCACTTAAAGTTATGTAGGATATAATCTCAACCATTAGATCAATTCATTATGGGCCCTTGGATTCTAGGTTTTCTAAAATTCCCTAAAAATCCTTTTGTTGACTTTTTATTCACATTTTCCCCTAATCCATCTCATTTTTACTTTTGTAGGTTTGGAGAAAAGGAGTGAAAGCCATTGAAGCTTGGGAGGGTTTGCACAAACTCTTTTTTTTTGTAATATTTTGTGTTAAATGGGAGTTCTTCCCCATTTCTATTATGGGTATTGTTTTGCCCCATTTTATTTTTGTTAAACAATGATGCATATTCATGAGTGTAGAGTTAGGAGTGTACTCTACACTCATGAATATGCATCATTATTTATATGTATGTATATATATACACACAGATATATACATACATATACATATACATACATACATATGTATGTATGTATATATATGTGTATATATATACATACACACACACATATGTTCATTACTGAGTAACCAAAGCATTGTGCACTTTTATATTACACGACCTGTGTCAAAAGTTTTCAAGAACTATATATTAGTTAGGGTTTTAGATTTAGGGGGCTGAGGTGAAGGGTGCCACCCCCACCCCATGCATATTAATATGGGTTGGGGTGGGCGGTGCTCTCCCCCAACCCAATGTTCCAACCAATAGGGACATGACCCAAACCAAATTCAAAACATATTTTTTTAATATAAACTTTGGTTTATAAAACCATTTGGTTATGCTACATAATTTTTATATTAAGTTTATTTTCTAATATATATATATATATATATATATATATATATATATATATATATATATAAAATTTCATATTATAATATATATAAATATTTCATAGAAGCATATAATTATAATCTATATAAATTTATATATTTATATATGTATAAGTTAGATATAAATATATAACATTTATATAAGCAAGTATTTTTTTGTTTATAAATATATTGAAACTCACATTGTTTTAAATTAGCAAGGACACACTTATACCCATAATACTTGAAATTTCACTATTTGTAATTCATTTAAGGGGATATTGAGTAGGGACACAAGAAAATGTAAGTTCATTTCATTTCATAAATTAATTTGAAGAGAATAAGAGGTATACAATATTTACATAAAACTCATTCCTTTTTCTTTTTAAAGTCAATTTTCCCAACACTACAAAAAGGAATCAAAATTTACTTTCCATACAAGAACACCATTATTTTAAATTGAATACATAATAAAACCTTGAATAAAATTTAGATTTGGAGAGTTTCTTTTCCAACAAAATACAACTTGAAATTTCTCCATTCCACAATAACATTACAAATTTAATAAATTAAAGTTACAATAACATTCTTTTAAAATGCAAGAATTACAAGCCTTCCACTTTAAGTGGAAACAACATGGCCAAATTTACAAAATAGGATCTTCCATAGGCTCAATACAAAATCTTCATATCAATGTCTTCCTCCAACTTCATAGCTTCAACTTTGCATTCCTTCATCTCTTCAAATTTGAATCACTATACATGAAAAGGGGAGTAGGCGATGCTCTCTACCCAACCTTTAATCCAATTAGAGGGAATCCATCCTCCTTATTGGCCCTTGAGCTCAAACCATAGAACAATACGAATTATGTGCAACTTTGACAACTTTAGAAAAATGGCTTCCACAATACAACACTCATACAACATTTTCCACATTCAAACAATATTTCAACACTCAATCACATTTTTCAAATAAGTTCATCAAGAGTAGTTTTGCATTCTTTTTCAAAACAACACAAATAAAATTCACATTTTCAACACATTCACAAAGGCTTAATAGTAAGCCAAATGGAGACAAGAACATGGAGTCTTCTCCTTATGCCTCCCATGTGGGAAGAGGGTCCACCCAATGCCTCCAAGTGTATTATCAAAAACACACACAACACCTTATTTCTCCCTTTGCAAATACAAAAATAACATATAAACCCTTTTACCTCCACATAGGTGGAGCACATATCCTACACTCCCTCCACATTTTCCTCACTAACTCCTTTTTTCCTCCACAAAATAACTCCATTTCCTTCTCCCACACCACTCTTAAAGGAAATCTACCCTTCCCAACATAATACATTCACAACACACATAACATACACTCAAAAAACAACAAATTTCACAACTACATACATATATAAAAGAAGTAAAAATGAGTGAAGATCCTACCTCTCCATTTAGCTTCCAAAATATTCACACAACAAGCTTCAAACACCTTCAATCAATAAAAACCCCAAAATGCAACTCCAAAAAGCTCCAAGCATGCAACCTAAGTCCAAATTCCAAAAGTGCAAGTGTAGGAAATGAGCCAAGTAACCCCAAATCCTCCAAATTCACTCAATAAATATAAAAGGAGGTGAGGATGATGAGGTGGCTCCATGTAGGATGCCACTTCATCATTCCCCAATTCCAACTCAACAAGTCAACACACAAAGACCAATGCAATTAAATGAACAAGTAAGGCTATGACATGCACAAATGTACACTCCAACATGCATTCCATACCTTCCAAGGACATATTAAATGTGGTAAGTAGAAAAGTGACTTTATTTACTCTTTTACACTCAACAAATGCATTAAAAAGGCTAAAATTAGCTCCATACTTCATAAGTATGGTTGGTAGATGAGTTTGAGATGTAAGGGACAAGGTTAACTTGTCCCACAAGTCTCAAAAAGTGGCCTATAAGGAAAAATTCGAGATTGGGAAAGAAGGAAGAGTACACACCTCTAAAATGTAATTAATTCATTCAACATCAAGAAAAAATCAAGGACCATCTACTCTATTAATTACCCAATTGTCACATCTTTCTTTTTGTTTACAATTAAGTTAAATTAACTAATTAAAAGCATATTAACAAGCACTAATAAAGTGACTAGATTTTACAATTAATTAGATACATGCACCAAAAAATAAATACACAAAATTAAAAGGAAGGAAAAACATCACAACCCATGGCCACACACATGAGGTAACCCCCATGGGAAACCTCCTAACCAAGCATAACAATTAAACAACATATACATAGAACACAAGTTGTCAAATTGGCCATGTCGTAAACACCCAACATTCTTCTAGGGTTGGTCCCCTATCCCCTTTCGGTGTATAGTGATATCATTTTCCTACAATCACAAACAAAAATACCTCTCTCACATCAAGGCTGCATCAATAACATTGTAGTGCCCACATTAAAATAAATAAATAAATAATTTAAATTTAATGCAGTGGTTGAATTGAGATTTATGGTGAGTGGTGGAGGTTGTGTGAAGGCTTGGGAAACCTGTCAATGCACATAGTGTCTTAAATAACCTCACAAACCTATGTTTTCCCTTGCAATTTATTTGGGAACCAGAGACGTTAACCACCTAAAACCCAAGTTAACATTAAATTTAGCAATAATGGATAGCTATAGTGAGGCAAGGTGTGACATTTTTGACCGATGAAAGAACGAGATAGTCACTAGTTCTCAATGTAACAAACAGGTCTCCTACCTGATCAGTTCACATTTTCTACATACTCCATTTTTTGCCAAAATGTGAGCTTTGAAATAGATATGGATGTCTAGAAATAATAAAAGATAAGAGGATTTTTTTACGATGTTGCAGTTGCACAGAAATGCTCTAGTTGATGTGCATGCATAATGTGGAACCTTTGACTAGGCACATGAACTTCTTGATGAGCACCTCAAATATATGTTTTTCATGAAATGATTTGACTGGAGGATATGCACGAGATGGGTTTGTTAAAAATACTTAGGAACTTTCAAATAAATGTGATTGACAAGTGTAAATCTAGGTTCCATCTCCTTTTCCAACATCCTCCATGTGTGTGATGCAATGGGAGCTCTAGAGTAGGGTAGTGATATCCATCAAGCATAATGGTTTGTCAGTTGTTTTAGTTATAATGTCACTTGAGTGTAATTATTGCATGTTTTGGTATGCCAGGAAGAGTAAAGGTTCACTAGAATTTTTTTTTATCAAATGCAATATTCTAGTATTTATCCAGATTTCATAACGTTTATTGGACTTCCTTTTGCATGGTGGACCTTCTTTGTTAAGCTGGGAAACTACACAAAGGTCAAAATTTAATTAAGAATATTATATTAAAACCCAATTCCAATGTGTGGGGAGCCTTACTCGAGGCTTGCAGAGTTCACGGCAATTTACAGCTAACAAAGATTGCATCAAAGTGGCTTCTTGAGATAAAATCTAAAAATGCAGGAAAATAAAAAATAATCCATCGACGTGTTGTGATTATGTTCTTTTTTCCTTGAGGATCATGTGCATTGAGTCACTTTGGCTACAACAATGCTCGTGAACCGCTTGATGAAATCCTCTTCTACTGCGTGATTCTGTTGGTTGTGACTGTGGACCACTTGGAGCCCTCGCATAGCCTACTTCACTCATCGTTGTCAGGCATGGTCTCCCTTACCTTTTCATTCATAATTTTTCGTAATTTGGGTTCTTAATTTGTAATATAATAGAAATGTTAAACCACTAGATAATCGTACAAATGGATATGTAACCAAATTTAAATAGTGTAAATAAATAAAACTTCACCTTGTGATTGATGAAATTGATTTTTAAATTTAAACATTAAATGTGGTCTCTACCATAACCTTATATGATGATTCTAGAGTATCTGAATTAAGTGCTCTTATTTTCTGGTATCGGCGAGAGTTAGATTATGTTTTCAAATCAAAAAACCCTTTTTCCTACCTTGCAAAGTTTGAAAAGTGACAAATCAAGAGGCTTGCAAAACAACACTCTGAGCCCCGTAAAAGAGTTGTCAAACGTCATATGTGTTCCTTGTTATGTAGAGAGTCACGTCAAGCATTAGCTCAACCTCGTGTGACTATTTTCACTCTTTTCACCACTTCTCTAGGAGCCCCGTCACTTCATTTGCACTTTTAGGGAGCTTTTAAAACTAAAAAGTTGGCTTTTGTTTTGACCCACCATTTGAACCCTGAGCAACAAAATGCTTATCCACCTTTGCAAACCCCTAGTATTTTTACTAGAAAATTTCCTAGAACCTTCAGTTTTGGGAAAACCACACTTCTTGATAGTTTGGAAAAGGCATTTTGTAGGCCTCTAGTCGTAGTTTGACTAGGTCAAACTAAACCAATTACGACCAGGTGGGTTCAAAAAACTCATCGATGTTTGAAAACCATTCACCGATTCTAGATTCTCACAAATCATGTGAATTATTGGTGTATAGGAGGACACATAGAAACTTACATGTGGTGTGTTTTCCCATTGGAAGAAAACATTTGAAAGTGGTTTCTTAGCCTCTGGGCCTAGATTGAACATTTTTGCAACTAGCAGGAAAACATAAAAAGAAAGTTGTAGGACCTCCGTCGGGTTACCAAACCACCATGGAAAATTGTTGAAACTTTTGAATTATTGTTTGGGACTCTATCTTATGGCTTGTTTTGTGAAATTTTACTTTTGGGAAAATAATCTTTCTCTATCTTTCTATCTATTTCTCTCTCCTTGGTTATGAAATGATGTGAAATGAAATGAATACATGTCTCTAAACCTTTTCTTTCAAATGAAAATTATAATTATTATTGTATGTAAATGGGAAACTAAAAACATTAATTATGCTAGATCTAGGTGGATGTCATGCCAACGATTTATCGTTGATTTCATGCTCACATGTTTTTACAGGATGCAAGTAAGATGGAAAAACAACGTGGGTGTGATTCATTGTATATTGTTAGAATTTTATGTATGTTAATAGAAGGAAATTTTTATGTATTGTTATGTTACAGTAAAGTTATTTATTGAAATTTGGCAATATGAATGAGATGCTAGTTTTAGGGGTGCTTTGGGAAATGTGCATGTAACTAAAGGTGTTCTTTTGATTCATATTTACATATGGGAAAAAGAGGGTTAGATATATATATGTTAAATGAAACTGTAGAGGAAATTCCAACATTTGTGAAGTATGAAAAGGTTTATAATTGAAGTTCTGTAATATTTTAGATGTTAGGGTTTAAGGGGATGTTCATCCCCCAAATGAGTTTTATTTTGATCCTCAAATTTTGTATTGTAAAAATTTGGATATTTATGTTAAATGAATTTGAATTTAAAATATTGTAGTGCATTTCTAGTGTTCAATAGATGATTAATTAATTATTCTATTGTATTCTTACCTAGTAAATGTAATAAAGATATCTAAATGAAACACTCAACCCTAATATAAGACTCATGTATAACTACCTTTCTTACGTGAATCATTTTAGTGTGGAAAACTAAAACCTTAGGATAATATTCAATCTCTACACTCAATGTCACCTTCTAGATTAAGTAAATAATATCCCTAGTTTGAATTATCATCATAGTTGGTATGTTTAGCGACATCGTCGTAAACCCGATGGTTAGGAGCAACATGGTCAAACTATTTGTGGTGTAAGCCAAGTAAACAATTCCTTAGATCCTAGTGGAATGCCTTGTCTTACAAAGTTAGATCTAGAAATCAAATTCATGTTCAAAATGAATTCCTTGTGGGATCCAGATGACACAAATGGAACTAGTGAAATAGTTGTGTTATGACTTAAACTCTGGTTAATGATCCTTTTAGTTCCTCACAGATAAATGTGTTACCTTGGTTACTAACAACATATCACCTTGGTCTTTCATGAAGGTTTTTAGCATAAATATGTACTCTCACCTTAAACTCATATATAGTTGGGGTGTAGATCCTTAGGTACAATTGAAATTAAACCAAACCTTGGCTAATTAAGGGGTTAAATTGTGGGTAGAAAATGGTAAGTAACTCCTTACAAATGAAATTGATCATAATTATGTTGACTTTAGAGAACCTAAGGAATTGGAAACTTGGTCACATAATCCCTTTTTTTTCCTTTTATGACATTAAGAATAAAACAAATTTCACATGTGGAATCGTGAAATGCAGAAACATGGGATCTTACCTTGAACAAAATCACTTGTGGGTCATGTGTAGTTTATAATGCTTCCAATCATGTACTTTTGCAAGATGTTAGACAAATACTTTTGTAACTCCTTTTGTTATAAAACAATGCTAATAATGAGACCATAATGTGATGTAAGAGTAAATCATACAAGAGTGAAATGAGATTTGATGTTAGGAATAATGTCACTCTTGGAGTCCTTATAACTCAATTAGACATTTCCTTGTGTTAAAAAGAATATGAATTGCCTTGGTGAGATCAACTTCAAGAAAACAAAAGATATTTATAAATATAAATAAAATTTTATTGACTTGGAAATGCTTAATGGATTCAACAATTTATCGAACTATATTAACTAGGGTAGGGAAATAAAGATACCGTGATAAAAATAAATTTTTTTGGAAAAATGTATCTTGAATCTAAATCTACCTCAAATCCTAATATTTCTATCTTGACATCACGTTAGATTCAATATTGTAGTAAGGGTAAAATTTAAACATTGAATGAACATTTGAGAAACATAAGCTTAACCTATGAATGAGCGAATTAAGAACTTTGTATGCAATTTGAAATATGCCAAATAATTATGTAAGTTATGGAGATTGTCGTAAGAGATAAAGAGCCAACTTAAAAGGTTGAATTGTAAGTTGAATGTGAAATGAATTAAAGAATCTATAGGTGGAAAAAGGATAAAATTATCCTTACACAATAATGTTCTTGGAATGTTAATCGTAACTAATATGTAATCATGGTAATGATGTGTTGTGGGTTTGCCAACCCTTAAGTCCTTTTCTTTTGGTTGGGTCTTTTCTAACATTTGTTCATTAGGGAAAGTGTGGTATTGACATGTATATTATGTTTTCGTGTGTCTATGTGAGTCTATGACTTATGTAAGTGTCTTGTCTTGTGTGTTGTTGAGTTTCTCTTCTTGGTGCCCTTGTGTGTTGTTTTATAGTGACAATGTAAGTCAAAAATAAATTATTCTAGTATTTTCATTGTTGTATTTGTGGGTGCTAAATTTGGTTTATACATTTTGTATCGAATGATGTTCATGCTCTCAAACCTCTAGGAAAGATTGGAGTAGTGATGATTTTGCATGATGGTAGTGGATATTGGAAGAGTAATGTGATATATGTTGTAATGTGAACAATTTTGTAATTGTGATATTATGAATGCACATGTTGTGCATGTCAATTAGTGTGTAATTTTATCATGTTGATGTTCTTGTGATGAGAGTATTCACTCTCCTTTTCATGGATTCAATGAAGAGTTCACATGTGATGTGTTGCCTTGGTGTGTGTGAAAATAATGTTGTTGTGGATTGCGGAGTGTTGGAGTTTCTTGTTATTTTGTGGTATGTAGGTGTGTTGATGTGTTACATGACATAATTGGTGTATAGTGAATTGGATTGTATCATGATGTTGTCACCGTGTTGTGATGAATTGTTTGTGTCACCATGTTATATAAAAATTAATTTTATGTTGTAATGTTACTTGTTGTGTTCATCATACGTATTATTTTTGTAATATGTGATGGTTCATGTCATGATTTAGGGACATATGGTGAACATATGATCCCTATTGTATAGTGCTTACACTTCGGGTGCATTATGTGGTAATGTGATGTATTGAAACCTGTGAAAGTGATGATTTTGTTATACCTTGTATATATACCATGCATAAGATGTTATGGTTAATGTGTGTGTGTAACCATTGTGTTAGTGATGTAGTTATGTGTTATGTTGTGAACCCTACACTAACCAAACCTAAGGGAAATTGGTAAAAGTGTATGTTTGGAGTGAGGAAACGTGTACCATTTCCTAGTCACTTGAGCCAAGTATGAGATATGAAGTGGAGTCTTACATAGGCTGAAAACCCACTTTTTTTCATTTGGTATGTATGGCACTTGCTCAATGGGTGCCATGCATATTGTTTTTCGTAGACACCTTAAGCTCAATAGATGGTGAATCGTAATCCTTTCTCTCTCCCTATATGGTTATCAAATAGATTCATTCTAAGTGTAGTTAAGACTATGTTCAACCTCGTCAAGTGGTGGCATGATGATTCAAATAGAGATGATGATAGTTGTATTATTTGATATGTTATTTAATGAGCTGAGGCTCGATGTTCGAGTGCCAGCAACTCATTGAGTACCCCTTTGGTGGCCGTATAAGGCCACATAGTTATTGATGTGATGTTATTTCACTATATGTATTTTACTTGTAAATTGAACACTTTCCCTTTTCTTGCTAGAACCAACATTTTCTTGATTGACATGTTCTTATATTTTAGGAATTTATTTGGTTGTTGCACTAACATGCAGATTTTTGCACTAACCATGGCTAATTAGCCATTTTATTTTCTTAGTTTTAGATTTGCGTATCAAGTTTAAAAGTTTTATAGCCTAGCCCAAGGCTTTGGATTTTTGCCACTTGGCATTTGAAATGGATTGTTATGTTGGTTCTAATGTTGTAATGTGTTGGAATAGGGTCATGGGATTCACCATGGAGTGGTGGAACCTATGGACTCGCTTCATTGTATCAGAGGTGGGTACGCCCAAGGAGTTACAGATATAAGTATAAAGTTGTTGAACCATGAGTTATTATGTCACTTGGGTTAGAGGTATCTAGACTCTATGCCTAAGGACATATGATGACCGACCTCTTTTGGGGAGCGAAAAGGAAAATTTATCTTTATTTTATTACTTGAGGGAGGCATAAGAGACTTGAGGGAGACATAAGATACTTGAGGGAGGCATAAGAGACTTGAGGGAGGCATAAGAGATTTGTGTGGGTGTGATTGATGCTTTGGGAGGTATATGGAGTTTCCTGTGATTCTTGGGAGGTATATGTATTTTTTTGTGATGCTTTGGGAGGTATATGGAGTTGTTTTGTGATGTTTTGGGAGGTGTATGGAGTTGGTGTTATGATTTATGTGTACTTTTGTGAGTTTGGTTTATGTCTTGTGATATTGTTCCCATCTTGACACTATGTATCGTAATTATGGGTTTGAGTTATGTGAAACAATTGTATGTGTAGATGTTGGGAATTCCATGTGTTATAGTATGTCTATGATACGAGTACATTTGTGCCAGGGGCATGTATATGAGAAGTACTATGTGTGTGGATTGTGTATGTTCTTCCATGGTTTGGTTGAGTTCTTGTGATGTGATATAGTTGTAGAAGTATGTAGAGATATGTCTTATGGACATTTAGTGGTGTGTTTAGTTCTTGTGTCACATCGTGATGTCAGTTCTATTGGGCACCCATGAACATAAGAAAACTAAAATATTAAACAATGAAATACTGAGAGTTGAGGTTAATAAATACTATTAAGGAAAAGGACTAAGTAATAAAGTAAAAAAAGGGAACTGCCAATCTTCATAGAACATTAAAATTTTAAGATATTACCAAATTTAGTTACTTCCTTGTGTTGTGTTGTACTGACCAGTTGTTTAGTTAAGCGACTTATGTCATTATTGAATTTCTTGTCTACGTACCATTTAAGAACTTCGTTGTTATGTCGCATCGAGGAAGATGCTCTTATAAGGGGAGAGAAATGTAGTGCCCACATTAAAATAAATAAATAAATAATTTAAATTTAATGCAGTGGTTGAATTGAGATTTATGGTGAGTGGTGGAGGTTACATGCGTGAAGGCTTGGAAAACATGTCAATGCACATGGTGTCTTAAATACCCTTAAAAAAAAAATTCCCTTGCACTTTATTTGGGAACAATAGACATTAACCACCAAAACCCAAGTTAACATTCAATTTAGAAGTAATGGATAGTTGTGGCGAGGGCAAGGTGTGACATTGTTTGACCGATGAAATAATGAGGCGGTCATTGGTTCTCAATGCAACAAATAGGTCTCCAACGTGATCAGTTCACATTTTCTGCATACTCTAATTCTGCACCAAAATGTGAGCTCTAGAATAGGTATGGACGTCTAACAAGCATAAAAGATAGAGGAATTTTGTCTGATGTTGCAGTTGCAAATGCTCTAGTTAACGTGCATGCATAATGTGGAACCTTTCACTGGGGGACGTGAACTTCTTGACAGAGCACATCAAAGACATATTTTTCATTGTGAAATGCTTTGATCGTGGGTGGATATGCACAAGATGGGTTTGTTGAAAAGGCTTAGAAACTTTCAAGAAAATGTAATTGGAAGGTGTATATCTAGGTTCCATCTCCTTTCCAACATCCTCCCAAAGTGTGCACTACAAATGGGATCTCTAGAAATGGAGTTAGTGATATCCATCAAGAATAATTGTTTTTCAGATGTTTTAGTTGTAAGTGCCCTAGTAGATGTTCTGTAGAGTGTGGAAGCATGCACTTGGCATGTGAATAGTTTGACTAAATGCCTGAAACGTGGCCTGATGGATTGAAATGATGACATAATATGTACAAAATGGGTTTGTTAGAAAGGTCATGGAACCTATCAAGCAATGCAAAGACATACTTCATAGCCTTTACCAACATCCTCCACCTTGTGCCAAAATGGAAGATTTAGAACAGGGAATGGACATCCATCATAACATAATGAAGAAAGGGACAAGATTTTGTTAGATGTTGTAGTTACAAGTGCTCTAGTAGGTATGTATGTGAAATGTGGTGGAAAAAATATTGTTGGCCTGGTGTTCGAAAAAATCATCCATAAAAATGTAATGTCACTAAGTGTAATTATTGCATGTTTTGGTATGCTGGAAGAGTGAAGGTGCACTAGAATTATTTTTATCAAATGCAATATTCTGGTATTTAACCAGATTTCATAACATTTATTGGACTTCCTTCTGCATGGTGGACCTTCTTGGTTAAGTTGGGAAACTACACAAAGCTCAAAATTTAATTAAGAATATTACATTAAAACCTAGTTCCAATGTGTGGGGATCCTTTCTTGAGGCTTGCAGAGTTCATGGCAATTTAGAGCTAGCAGAGATTGCATCCAAGTGGCTTCTTGAGCTAAAATATGAAAATGTAGGAAAATAAAAAACTTTTCCATCAACATGTTGTGAGTGTGTTGGTTGGTCCTTGAGGAGCATGTGCATTAAGTCACTTTGGCTACAATAATGCTCATGAACCGCTTGATGAAATCCTCTTCTATTGCGTGATTCTGTTAGTTGTGACTGTGGACCACCTAGAGCCCTCGCATACCCTACTTCGCTCATCATTGTTAGGCATGGTCTCCCTTACCTTTTCTTTCATAATTTTTGTAATTTGGGTTCTTCATTTGCAATATAATAGAAACATTAAACCACTAGATAATCGTACAAATGGATATGTAACCAAATTTAAATAGTGTAAAGAAATAAAACTTCACCTTGTGATTGATGAAACTATTTTTTTCAATTTAAACATTAAATGTGGTCGCTACCATAACCTTATATGATGATAATAGAGTATCTAAATTAAGTTCTTGTATCTGATGGTATTGGTGAGATTTAGATGATGTCATCAAATCAAACAACCTTTTTCCTACCTTGCAAAGTTATAAAAGTGCAAATTCTAGAGGTTTGTAAAATATCAGTCTGAGCCTCGTAAAAGAGTTGTCAAATGTCATATGTGTTCTTTGTTATGTAGAGAGTCACGTCAAGCATTAGCTCGACCTCATGTGAATGTTTTCACTCTTTTCATCACTTCTCTAAGAGCCCCGTCACTCTGTTTGCACTTTTAGGGAGATTTTAAAACTGATAAAGTTGGCTTTCGTTTTGTCCCACCTGTTTGAATCGTGGGAAACAAATTCTTATCCACCTTTGCAAACCCCTAGTATTTTTACTAGAAAATTTCTTGGAACCTTCAATTTTGGGAAAACCACTATTCTTGATAGTTTGGCAAAGGCATTTTGTAGGCCTCCGGTCATAGTTTGACTAGGTCAAACTGGACCAATTACAACCGGTGGGTTTAAAACTCGTCTTCGTCGTTTATGGAAAATGTTCGCTCGATTTTGAATTTTGTCAGTTCCTGTGAATTCTTGGTGTGTAGGAGGACATGTAGAAACTAACACATGGTGTGTTTTACCATCGGATGACAATGTTTGAAAGTGGTTTCTTAGCCTTCGAGCCTAGATTGAACATTTTTACAACTAGCAGGAAAACGTAAAAAGAAAGTTGTAGGACCTCCGTCAGGTTACCAAACCACCATGGAAACTTTTTGACACTTGTGAATGATTTTTGGGACTCTATCTTATGGCTTTTGTGTGAAATTTGACTTTTGGGAAAATAGTGTTTCTCTCTCTTTCTATCTCTTTCTCTCTCCTTGGTTACGAAATGATGTGAAATGAAATGAAATGATACATGTCTCTAAACCTTCTCTTTCGAATGTAAATTATAATTATTATTGTATGTAAATGGGAAACTGAAAACATTAATTATGCTAGATCTAGGTGGATGCCATGCTATGATTTATCTGATTTCATGCTCACATGTTTTTGCAAGATGCAAGTAAGATGGCGAAACAACGTGGGTGTGATTCATTGTATATTGTTAGAATTTTATGTATGTTAATAGAAGGAAATTTTTATGTATTGTTATGTTACAGTAAAGTTAGTTATTGAAATTTGACAATATGAATGAGATGCTAGTTTTAGGGGTGCTTTGGGAAATGTGCATGTAACTAAAGGTGTTCTTTTGATTCATATTTACATATGGGAAAAAGAGGGTTGGATATATATATATATATATATATATATATAGTGTGTGTGAAATAAATGAAACTGTATAGGAAATTCCAACATTTGTGAAGTATGAAAAGGTTTATAATTGAAGTTTTGTAATATTTTAGATGTCAGGGTTTAAGGGGATGTTCATCCACACATGAGTGTTATTTTGATCCTCAAATTTTGTATTGTAAAATTTGGATATGTATGTTAAATGAATTTGAATTTAAAATATTGTAGTGCATTTCTAGTGTTCAATAGATGATTAACTAATTAGTGAATTGTATTCTTACCTTGTAAATGTAGTAAAAAGATATAAATGAAAAACTCAACCCTAGTATAAGACTCGTGTATAACTACCTTTCTTACGTGAATCCTTTTAGTGTGGAAAACTAAAACCTTAGGATAATATTCAATCGCTACACTCAATGTCACCTTTTGGCTTAAGTAAATAAGATCCCTAGTTTGAATTATCATCATAGTCGGTATGTTTAGTGCGGCATCATCGTAAACACGATGGTTAGGAGTGACATGTTTAAAATATTTGTGGTGTAAGCAGAGTAAACACTTCTTAGGATCCTAGTGGAATTCCTTGTCTTACAAAGTTAGATCTAGAAATCAACTTCGTGTTCAAAATGAATTCCCTGTGGGATCCAGACAACACAAATGGAACTAGTGAAATAGTTGTGCTATGACTTAAACTCTGGTTAATGATCCTTCTATTTCCTCACATATAAATGTGTTACCTTGGTTACTAAAAACAGATCACTTTGGTCTTTCATGAAGGTTGTTTAGCATTAATATGTACTCTCACCTTAAACTCATATATAGTTGGGGTATAGATCCTTAGGTACAATTGAAATTAAACCAAACCTTGGCTAATTAAGGGTTAACTTGTGGGTAGAAAATGGTAAGTAACTCCTTACAAATGAAATTGATCATAATTATGTTGCCTTTAGAGAACCTAAAGAACTAGAAACTTGGTCACATAATCCCTTTTTTTCCTTTTATGACATTAATAATAAAAGAAATTTCACATGTGGAATCATCAAATGCATAAATATGGGATCTTACCTTGAAAAAAATCACTTGTGGGTCATGTGTAGTCTATCATGCTTCCAATCATGTACTTTTGTAATATGTTAGACAAATAATCCGTAACTCCTTTTGTTATAAAACAATGCTAATAATGAGACCATAATGTGATGTAAGAGTAAATCATACAAGAGTGAAAGAAGATTTGATGTTAGGAATAATGTCACTCTTGGAGTCATTATAACTCAATTAAACATTTCCTTGTGTTAAAAAGAATATGAATTGTCTTGGTGAGATCAACTTCAACAAAACAAAAGATATTTATAAATCGAATAAAATTTATTGACTTGGAAATGGTTAATGGATTCAACAATTTATCAAACTATATTAACTAGGGTAGGGAAATAAAGATACCATGATAAAAAAATATGTTTTGGAAAAATGTATCTTGAATCTAAATCTACCTCAAATCCTAAGATTTCTATCTTGACATCACATCAGATTCAATATTGTAGTAAGGGTAAAATTTAAACATTGAATGAACATTTGAGAAACATAATCTTAACCTATGAACGAGTGAATTAAGAACTTTGTATGTAATTTGAAATATGCCAAATAATTATGTAAGTTATGGAGATTTTCCTAAGAGATAAAGAGCCAACTTAAAAGGTTGAACTATAAGTTGAATGTGAAATGAATTAAAGAATTTGTAGGTGGAAAAAGGATAAAATTATCCTTACATAATAATGTTCTTGGAATGTTAATCGTAACTAAGATGTAATCATGGTAATGATGTGTTGTGGGTTTTCCAACCCTTGAGTCCTTTTCTCTTAGTGGGTATTTCTAACATTCATTTATTGGGGAAAGTGTGGCATTGACATGTATATGGTGTTGTCGTGTGTCTATGTGATTTTATGACTTATGTAAGTGTCTTGTGCATTGTTGAGTTTCTCTTCTTGGAGCCCTTGTGGTGTTGTGTAGTGAGCAATGTAAGTCAAAAAAATTATTCTAGTATTTTCACTATTGTATTTGTGGGTGTAAAATGTGATCATTACAAACATCGAGAAACAATTCATAGATATGCATCAATAATCATCATCAAAATTCAGCGATTCTATCAATCTGTTAAAAATTCTTAATAAATCGACTCTACCATTTTACTACATGAATGAGATCACAAGACCAATCCAAACATCCAAGCATTGGCAATGCATCACGAATATAATGTGTCATTATAAATTCAGAACAATGAAATCAACATGTATAAAATTGTGCACCAGTGTCATCTAGTATATCATAATCCAAAACATGAATCACAACATATCAATAATCTAAATGTTCATATAATCTATCTCCAGCTAATCTAAATACAATAAACATAATTTCAATGTCTTAGGTCAATCATAATAAAACCATAGTGGATAAGAGTCGAAGAGGAGTAGGCATTACATATTCAAAATACTACCCCAATATTTAAACTTACAAGTCCATGTATTTATAGACATAAATGTACATCTTGAGAAGCTTTCATGTACACATTAAAAGATTTTTAATATTAAAAATACTTTGTTTGCTCTATTTTTATGCACATAGATGCACCTTCTTTTGTACCTTCACCTCATGAATGTTAGCAACTACCAAAAATTATGTTAAATTCATCATTTCTCCAAAAATTGTAGAATTAATGCTATGATTTAATGTACAATACAAAATATCCCTTTACATTTTGAATTCTCCCTCCAAAATCTCAAAAAGTGAATTCGAATAGAAATGACTTATTAATTGGTTGAATAATGTCATTCTAGAATTTTATTCAAATTTGGATATCCAAGAAAACCATAAATTCAAGAGATAAGTGTCAATTAACTTTTGAATATATAAAGAATGTCTGAATATGTAAAGAATGTCTAAAAATATACAAAATGTTTGGATAGGTAAGGAATGCTTCAATATACATTGAATATGTGAATATACATAAGTGTTGATAATTTTAGATAGTTAATCTATCTAAACCTCTAGAGTTAATTTTAATTTAAAAATCATCTTGAAGAATACATGATCAAAAGCATTTTAAACTACGCATGAATCACAAGTGATTTGTGTTCCAGGTAAGAGCTCATGTTTCAGCATTCCATAATCTTGCATGGGACATTTCCTTTATCTTAAATATCATAAAAGGAAATGGCTAGGGATTACCGGACCAAGTTTTCAATTTCCCCATTTCTCTTAAGTCAACATCTTAAGAAAAATAATTTTCTAAGAGTTAGTTACAATTTCCACCCACAAGTTAACCTCTTAATCACCGAGGTTTCATTTAATTCCAATTGCACTCGGGGCTCTATGCTCGACTATAGATCAATTTAAGGTGTATGTAGACACTGTAATTTATCTCGAGCACTTTAAATACTTAAATTGCACTAATTATCCCCTTTCCGTAAATTGACAACATATCGTCAATAATGCTCTATTTCTCTTCTATTACCATTAATTAGCTACATTACGCTAGTTAATTAACCCTTCTATCCCACAAATAAAATAATTAATGACCTTCCGTCAATTAGTCCCCCTTTCTATCTAAACTAAGTAATTATTATTAATTAATTAGCTTTTCTTCCGATAAATCAATAAATTACAATTTACTTGATTAAATTCCTCCACATGATCTAAATCATACTAAGTATTCCTTGGAAAACATCCTATAAGCTTGCACACATATTAATTAATCAATTTGGTTAATTAATAAACCCCCTCAATCCCCATGAGTCACTAGAGCACAAACTAAACTCTCCTAAAGTTGACTCAACCCTTTTTAAACCTCCCTTATCCATAACTAACATGTTGTCCTCAAATCACTGCAACCTCGAATGGCCAGAATGTGAATAGGATGTTCGGTGTGATTGGGACACATGGGATCACCTCTCAAGTTGTGGGACTCAGGCTCAAGGTGAACCTCCGAGAGAAGGTTGACTTCCTCTTCCTAAACTAAGTGTTGTACTACTCCTAGTGCAATAAAATGGTTATCTAAACCTAAGCTAACATTTTTATGGGTTTTAGGGAAGATATTTGCAAGAATTGAAACTATACTAGGAATGGTGATGCACCAAATAAAGGGTATTGTCAGACTCAAGAAGGGTTAATTTAAAGAGGGTGTGTGCACCACAAGTCAACTTCACCTGCTACAACTTAGAGAGGATACAAAATATCACAAACTAGGAAGCATACGTTCCTTTTGTTAAACTCATATTATGTGTAAGATAGATCAAATTCAATTAGAAACACAATCAATCACCACGATAATATAAAATAAGCACATGTCAAACATCTATTTCACTTATAACATTCAATGATAATATGGCTTGTATAACAGAAGGAAGATAACCTTTTTCACAACTGATATTCAAACAATTATATCACTTTCTAATAGAATGAAATAAGATATTATGAGATAAAGGCAAGCCAACCACTTATACTAAGGAACTATGCATTCACAAAGCATAAACACATCAACCATTAACACAATAACTCAGATTTCCATGGAAAAATATCACTCTGAATGTAATTGAAAGGTTTCTGAATATTCAAAGCACTCTTCCAAGCTTGAAGAGTAACTTCTCCAAAATTGATCTCTCTAAAGACTTAATGTACTTCTCTATTTATAAGTTCCTTAGGTTGAGCCATTACAATCTGGGCCTTAACTAAAAAAATACTAAAAATAGAAATTTTATTAAGTTCTAGGGAACATGCTCCCATAAAAATAGAAAAGTTTGTTACAATAATTTGACCCAGTCAACCCTGCAATTTTGACCGATCCAGAGCTTGGATCAGCCCTCTCATGGCCGCCTAGATTTGGCTGGGCTCTGCAACATCTTCTACAGCTCCACTTTTTTCTTGGTCCTTCTCCTAGGAAGTCATTCGATGTTTATATTCGATGAAACACTTAATAATTCCCTGAATTTCTTCATCCTCTGGTCCACATGCGTAGTGATTAACTACATATGTCGTCTCAATATCCCTTGCTACTTTGGCTAGAATGCTTCGTGTTTCCTAATACCTTTCTTGGTTAGTCATTTGGTGAAATTATGGCACGAAACCAACCTGTCAATAGAATCACTGCAGAAGGTTCTAGTTACTTCGTCATCCCTTTTTACCAAGTCCTTGAAATTAAGCTTGATCTGATCCTCAAGAAGAGCATCGATGTTTTCATTGAAGAATTTATAATTAATATTATCAAAATCCTTTGAAATTTCATTTAGAGCATCCATTATCTCTATACGCTTGTCATCCAATTTCTTAATTAGATCCTGCAAAACCTGAGACTGAAACTCCATAGCTTTTTGATACTCGAACAACTTTGAGGCATCATCTATTACATCTTCTTGGAGAAGAAAATATGAATCTTCTTCTCTGATCTCACTCCATGTAGTCAAATTCAAGTTCAAATTATTATTATCTTCGGAGAAGGTTTCATCCATTTTCGAATAGAGGTCCTTTCAGCTTGTAAATCATTATATATGTCAACTGCTTCCTTTATCAAAGGATTGGCTTCTTATAGTATATGCTCCATCCATCCATTTACCGATATTCCCTTTTGACCTATCTTCTCAATCTCATGATAAGAAATATCATTGAGGGTGGAAGAAACTGTCAAAGCCGTGGTAGTTGAAATCTCAGTAGATGGAGAAGGTTGTGTCACTTTTCTCAACAATGCAGTGAGTTGTTCAACCTTTGCTTTGAGCTCATCCTTGGAAGCCTTGTCCTTGTCATATTTCTCTAACATATTTCCAAGAGCAGTCTGCACATCTTTTTTTCCCCTTCATGTGTTGTTTTTCCTAGTGAAAATCTAGAAATTTGATAATCTATTGCTGTAATAGTTTCCTTGGTTTTCCCTTCAACGGGAGTAGCAACTTCTATGACCCTTTCTCCAGATTGATTTACCGACAGGATGGAAACAATCTTCAGCCTCTTGGCCTACCTTTTTGGTGTGTGTTCCAACATGCTCAAGTCTATAACATCCACTAGAGGTACTTTCTTTTACATTTGATTCGACAAAACAACCATTTACGGTATAACGGATGTTGATGAAAATAGCACCACTTATTTGGTACCTAAAGCACTAGTCAAAACAAGAGCACCAGTAACATTAGTTGGCATTTGAACAGAGGTGGCAATAATGGATGGGGTAGATGTGAGGATGACCATAGGAGTGGACACAATGGGATTAGAAGATGAGATGGAAGGAAATGGAAGTGTTAGAGGAAGTGAAGTAGAGATGGGTGACCCAATCATTTCCCCTTCTTGAGAGAACTGGAAGAGATGAGAACACTTGGGCCATAGAAGGAGATGGGAAAGAAGAAATGATTGTAGAAATGGAAGGAAATGATGTAGGAAGTGACAATGGAAGAGAAAGGGGAGATGATAGGCCTTGTGAGATACTTGGAGAATCAGTGACTTCAACTATTTCTGAAATTGATATTGTCGGAGACATGGCCTTGGAAGCAGGAACCTTAGAGAGAGATGAGGGTTAAAGCATATAACCGTGTCCCAGTAGTTTTTGATGAACTATGTCGACAACCAAAACATGACCAAACACATATAAAATGACCAAACATGCATTTTTAAAGGCTATATATTGGGGAATTTACCCGATTTTTAAAAATTTAATAGTATTTTTAATTATTTATCGATTTTAAAATATTTATGGCCACAAAATGGGACCCTTTTGGGTAGAACCAAAAACAAATTAAATCTTCTTGGGGACTATAGTAAGTGTTAGAAGACTCATTGTTGATTGGGATTCTATTCTTGTAGGTTGATCTAACCCTTTGGGTGGAATTCCCAAAGTAGCCAACCAATTATATGTCCTCTGCAAAATGGGCCCCGCCCTCTCTTTAGTATTGCAACATTCTTCTACATACCAATCAATCCATGGTAATGGTTGATTGGAAACATTGTTATCTTTGTAAGCTGCATCCAATACCTCTTCTTCATCCTCCATTCCCTTTGGAATCTTTGTGATCCCAAACTATCGAACCTCATCCAGGGTCAACCTTTCATATTCCCGTTGTCGGATAATAAACTCATCTCAACAATGAATCCAAATATCTTCTAACTGAGGTACATGAGAACTAGATAAACTTGTTTCACTAAAATTTCCCCAGTAATCAAAATTTTTTCGAGGATGAAATGTTCGCAAGGTCACTTCTGCCATTTCCACATCCACATTCTTTGCCTTGTAAATACTTGCACATGTATATCTACCGATTGAAACGGGAAACTGGACTCCCACCTTGTGTCATTTATTCTAGATTTTATGGTAGTCTAGCAATTATCAAACCAATTCCAAAAAAACCCATTTGTCCGTAGGACATCTTGGCAGCTTACTAGGAGCACCTACAAAACTAGGAATCCGGATGTATGTGAATGTAGGAAACTGCAGGTAAATATCCCCCCACTCACGTACCTCCTTGAAAGCTTCATCTAAAATTCTTCTATTGTATAAATCCTTATCAAACCGGTAAAGGATAACAACAAAGAAAGCATCATTTATCCTACGAAGTGTCTGCTTCCTTCATCCATTGTAAGCTGAGGATAAAAATCATAAATTTGTGAGGCACTCCTTACACCTTTAGTATTCAAACCAGTGAAATCTCCCATAGCAGCGGTGACATAGACCAAGAAAGAGGTCATGAAAAAGTTCTTGAAGACAAAACCTTACTTAATTGATAACAAATGGAGTTGTTAATATGCTCCCCCATCGTATAAGAACATCCATTCTTGAAATTCCTTTGCAGAGGAAAGGCTTGAAATTCTACTTAATAATACGATAATATCGTTCACTTCCTAGATGAATTCTGATCGATAAAGGGTCTTTGGAAACTTGGTGAAACTCTTGGCCAAGTAGCTCTTCATCATGACCTTTGTACATAAATCAATCTCTTTATCCCAAGTGTTCAATAGCTACCTCCGGTGAAATTGTGGCGTAGTCTTCAACGTTCGAGAGTTTGAACAAGTCTTCAAAGAAATTAACGTCTAATCGAATTACCACCTTGCCGTCAACATCCTTTACTGACTTGGAGTCTTCATCAAAATGGGATGTTGCAGCCAAGACAAACTCATGGTAATGCCCAAAGAAAAACAAGTCCATTGTCATAGATAGCTTGCATCTAGGATTTCTTATTAGGAGCCTTTACCCTTTCCCGAAATCGGGAAAATCAACCTGCCCGAGATTAGTATCTCCTATGTTCCCTAAGTCTGAAGATAAACAAGAGTGAGGAGAAACTCCTAGGAATGTATACTTCATTTTCTCTTTGCCCTTTCATTGAAGATGTTGACATTAAATTTGGGTTTCAGAATCTGAAAAATCCTTTGGAACTTTGTAACCAATACTGCAAAGATCCTAAAATGTCGAAGTCCAAAATTCTAAAAAAATTAAATTTGAAGTGTGAAACCTCCGAAAACCCGAACAACAGATGTTTGAAAGTCTAAAAAAATGAATCTCAAACACACTTTGAAAATTCCAAGCTCGAAAAGTCCAACCTCTAAAAAGTGAGAAGTTCCAAACTCAAAACGAACACCTCTAAAAATCAAAAAGTCCAACCTCCAAACTCCAAAAATGAAAACCTTCGAAGTGAAAAATTTTGAAACCACAGACCTTGTCGAAGGCACAGAAAGCAAGGAAAATGCTTGGGAGGATCTCGAAATGAACTTTAGTTGGATACCTGTAAAAATGGGATTTTACAACTATGTAGGTCATGAAAAACCTTCAAGGAAAACATGGTGGATGCCAAGGGTTCCATTTTTAAACACAATAAGGAAGAACAAATGAAAATAACAAGGAAGAAGACAAACCACAAAGATCTTAAACCAAAAAGAAATAAACTAAAATAAAATACCTTGAAAATGACGTCAAAAAGTACAAGATGCAGTAAAAACCAGATCATCAGAGAAAAATGTCAAGTGAAAATGACAGATAAAATCATGAGTTTAAATAGAAAAAACCAACATTAATGCCCATGAATTCACCCGCATAAGAAGTAGGTAAGGATTAAATGTGCAAAGAACTTTGAAAGTTTGAAACCCGAAAGTCTGAAAGTTTGAAATTTTTGAATTTTAGAGTTTCGGACTTTGAAAATTAGGAGGTGAAAATCATGGACTCGCAATGGAAGAACTCCCAAACCTGAAATTCTGAAAGTCCGAAAGTGCAATACCAAAAAATGGTTGGGAAAGTTTCAAAACCCGAAATTCTGAAAGTCTAAAATTTTTGACTTTTGGAGTTTCAAACTTCGGGACTCAAAATAATTATTTTACCCAAAAAGAAAAATAGAATTCTGAAACCCAAAAATATGAAATTCTAAAATTTCAAACTTTCGGAGTTTCAGACTTGAAAAAAGTCCAAAAGCCAAAAATCGTCAATTACCAAGGGAAGTCTCTGAATTCTGAAAGTCTAAAAGTCTGATTTTTGGACTTTCAGATTTTCGGAGTTTGGAACTTCAAAATCACAATTTTAATTTTTTCCATAACTCTTCCAAAAGGAAAATCCCTAAAATCCGAACTCCAATTTTTTTCAAACTTTTCGAATTCGGAGAATTTCCAAAAACTACTAAATACTTCCTCATGAAGGATTTTCAAAATTTTAACATCTATTTCTCAAGGTAGATTTTAAAATTTAACATTTTTGGTAACCTCTAGGGAATGCTTTCCTGCTAATCTTTTGATCAGTATCCTTATACAAACCATTGGGAAAAGGATTCTTGGAAGCAAAACTACATTCAAGGTGCACACAAAACAAAAGAAAAAGAAAATGAAAAACAAACAATGTGCAAAGAACTTAGAGGAAAAGACAAAAGAACATTGTACAGGGGTGAAAAAATCTCAAAAGCAAGCTTTGAGATGTATCCCATTCATGTGAATGGGAAATTCTTCTCCATTGAGTTTGGATAGACGAAATGAATTCACCTCTTTGTAACTTGTGATGATATATGGTCCGCTCAGAGAGCATCAACCTTGGCATGCCTGCCTAGTTTGGATTTTTCTTCGTCCCATTTGAGAACCAAATCTCCCTCTTGGAAACACCTATTATAATATTTCTTGTCAAAGGATTTCTTGACCTGAGCCTGATGTTGTCCTAAAGTTTTCATATCCGTGTTTCAAACTTCTTCCAACTCCATGAGTTCAGTAAACCTCACTGTCAAAGAGTCATCTTCCATAACTTCGAGCTGATGAGCCAACTCCAAAGAAGGTAATTCCAAGGAGAGCAGGAGCTTTGCCTCCCTTCCATATACAAGCACAAAAGGTGAACTTCCAATTTCTCTTTTAGGTGTAATTCAATCTACCCATAAGGTAGTCTTAAGTTGTGTATGCAAGTCCTTTTGTTAGCCTCCATCGTGCGTTTGATGATCCTTATGAGATTCTTATTACTAGACTCAGCCAACCCGTTCCCCTATGGATAGTAATTGGATGAAGTCTTGAGGTAGACCCCATTCTTAACTACCCATTCACTCAACTTCAAACTGAGAAAATCCATTGCATTGTCGAAATAACAATAAAAGGAACACCGAATCTTGTCATTATATTTTCCAAGAAATCAAGGAATTTGTCTTTTCGTTGCTTTCTTTCAAGGCCACTACCTCTGTCCATCGAGTGAAATAATTCATTGTAGTAAGAACCCATTTATATCTCTGTCATTGGATGGAGGGTTGATCATCTCGATAAAATCTAACCCCCATTGAACAAAAGGTTGATCTACTTGAATGGGGTGTAGGGAAGATCTATTAGCTTCTGTTTGCCCATGAAAAGGGCACATTATTTACATTTCCTTACCTAGAGATGAGCATCTTTGAACAAATATGGCCAATAATAACCAGCTCACATAATTTTAGTAGTAGTTGTTCGCGTAGAGTAATGTCCCCCAGATAGGCCATTGTGAAACTCTCCTAATATTTTATTCACTGTTTTGATTTAATGCAGCAAAGAAAAACATTTTTCAAGTCTTTTCGGAAAATAATATTATCCACCAGGACATATGGAATAGAATGGAGATGAAAAGTACGTCTTTGAACCTTATCCATATTTGAAGGATATGCCCCTGAAAGGAGGAAATTTTGCATATTTGTCAACCAATCAATCTGATCATTACCTTCATCAGTATTCAAAAGCATAACATCTTCATCATATTTGACCTCCATGTCTGCAGCGAGCTACTGACACAAACCCTTTCCTCTAACAAGTTTAGTGACTTTGATGTGTACATCATACTCCATTACCTTGGTGATCCATCCAACACATTTCTCATTCATCTCTTTATTCAAAAAAAAATATTTGATGCCAGGATGGGAGACCATTAGGTGGATTTTGTTATTGGACAACATGTGCTTAAATTTATTCAAAGCTTGAATAACTACAAATACATGTTTCTCAACAAATGAATACTTGAGCTCATATTCCTTAAGGGATTGACTGAAGAAGGTTTTCAGTTTCTCCATCAAATCGTCATTTTTTGGGTCAGAATCCTGAAATACTTTCCTGACCTACAAAAGCATAAAGAATAAAATCTTTATCAAACCTAGGGTTTACCAACATGGGAGCTTGAGAAATGGATGTTTTGATAGCTTGAAACTCTCCCTCCCTTATTTTGTCCATGAGAATGGAATATTATTCTTCAACATGGGTGTCGATGATTGATTTATAAGCGTTACAAATTGGGGGATGAATCTCCGTACAAAATTTATGGTTCCCAGGAAACTCTGAAGGCCTTTCTTGTGACTTGGAAGAGATAAAGACATAATTGAATGAATCTTGGTTGGATTGATAGATAGTCCTTCTACTGAAACAACATGTCCCAACAACTTCCCTTCTTGCACTGCAAAAATGCACTTCTTAGGATTGAGTGAAACCCCAAATTCTCTACATCTTCTAAAAAACCTTCTTTAGATGTGTGATATGATCTTCGACATGCTTGGAATATACAGTTATATCATCAAGGTAAACCAAGATGATATCATTAATTAATCCTTTAAATGCCATGTCCATGGCTCTTTGGAAAGTATCTCCTACATTGGACAATCCAAATGGAATTTTATTATAAGCATACGTCCCCCACTTAGTAGTGAAAGTCATTTTGAATTGGTCAGATTCTTGGACTAGAATCTGATTGTACCCTGAATATCCATTGAGAAAGGAAAACCTTTGAGCCCTTGCCACCATTTGAAGGATTTTCTCCATTGATGGAAGAGGATAATGGTCTTTCAATGAGGTGTGGTTTAAATCTCTGAAATCTATGCACAACCAGATTTCTTTGTTCTTCTTCCTTACAGGTACCAGATTAGCCACCCATGAGGAATGTTTGATAGGAAAAATTATAAAGGCCTTGATGAGTTTGGTTAATTCATTCCTCATTAGCATCTCAATCTTGGGATTAATCGGCCTCTGTTTCTGACAAACTGGTTTTGAATTTGGATCTAGTTCGATGGTATGTTGCGCTAGACTTGGATCAAAACCACACAGATCTTTGTAGCTCCATGAAAAAAATTTGTGATATTATTGACATAGTTCGATGAAAGATTTCTTATCTCTAGAAAAACATACCTTCCCAATCTTTAAAAGTTTTTCGCTTGCCACCTCAACCTCTTCAAAATCCTCTTCTTTGACTACCATGTTTGTGCTTGGTTGTTTGGCGTGATCATTTGAATTAAAGATAGATTCAAGAGTAACTAAGCCTTTTGGTATCTTATTTCCCTTTAGTTGTATAATTTTATCACCATACGAGTTTTGTAGTTTATCTTGGTGTTTGGCAATAAATTCCACCTCTTCTTACAGGAAAAGATAAATCTATTTTTCATTGTCAAATACCTTCCAAACTAATCAAATTATCTGGAATTGCAAGATGGAACACCATTTTTACTATTAGCTGCTTTTCTTTCATGATGTCCACAGGTATGTCATACTATGAGCCAATTGTAGTGAGCCTATCAGCATCCGATTTTATTTTCTAGGAACCACATGAATTCCAAAAGCTTCAAAATCTTCTATCAAGTCCCAAACTTGATTTTTGTATAATCTTAAGAGATCATTTTTGATGTGTTGCGGGCCGTTCCTTGATGCACAACTAGATTCACTATCTCCAAAGACATTCAAATCCTTGATTCCTTTCTTCTAAGCTAGTTGAATCCCTTGTATGAGAGCCTCATATTTAGCCACATTATTAGTGTAACTAAATTGTAATAAAAAAGATGAGAAGTATTTGTTTCCTTATGGAGAAATCAACATAACTCCTACACCGGACCCATTTTTACTTCTCAAACCATCGAAGAACAATTTCCATAGTCCCTCATAATTGGTTGATGTTTTAACCAATTGAGGTATGATTGTTCCTTCTTCGTGGATGCAGTATGTACCCAATCTAGTTTCCTCCAACAATAGTCATCTAGATTCTTCATCACTAATAAATCAATGTAGGGATCATATTGAAGATCTGTACTTACCTCATCAAGTAATGTATCAGGAACCTCTTCTACGAGAGTGGTTGGTTCATGATCAACATCTTCATCCTCTAGATCACAAATAACATAATTCCCATTTATGGGATTAGCAGTGTATGGCTCCACATGATTATGGAAAATCAGTTCTACTCTTATAGTCACCTTCGTTCCATAGCAATTTCTAAGAATCATATGTGACCAATATGATGACAAGTAACCACCCATCTTGGCAGTGAAATATCATGATAGGAAAATGGAGAAGAGAGGAGGAAGATCAATAATGGATATGTCTTGTGTGAATGATAGCTGGGACATGCATGGATGGTAAGCTGGAGTCCCTTAATGACTCCAACAGTCTTAATAGTTGTGCCATCTAGCTAAACAACTCCTTTTGCAATTGGCACATATTGTATGCCTAACACATCTATGATCTGTTTAGGCATAATAGAACTACTGGCTCTAGAATCGATCATGCAATTATGAACCAAATGATCACCAATGATCAAGGAAACATAAAATGGTGGTGGCTTGCTAGCCTTAGGAGTTTCTTTCTTCTCTAGTTGACACAGACTTGTTGATTTTTTTGTTTTATGTCTTGATGATCCATCAGTTGTACAAAAATTGTTCAAAGCCTCTTGCAGTAAATTCCGTTGAGAAGGAATTGAGAGTGCATCCCACATTGTGACGCTCAAGTTGGTTTTCTTCATTTGTTCAACAATGCTGAATGGAATTGCCCCAACTTTGCTAATACCTTTTTGGGCATTAGAGTCTTCTTTTGGAAAATTCTTATTTGGCATTGTGATGCCTGAAGAACCTTCTCCTCACAACTTGGCTAACAAATGTTTCGGTGGTTTCTTTCCCGCATCTTTATCATTTTTTTCTTCTTTTTAGGGTTGCAAAGTGGATGTTTGATAAAACTTGGGAGATTGATATTCCATTGATCTCTTCTTAGAACGAGTGTTGGTTGCAACCGATGAGTGTTCTCGCATTCAACCTACAAAACTCTTGACTTGCCAACAAAAAAGTGACTTCTTCAGGGGCCTACGGTTGATCTATTGGTTCTTGCGTAGATGAATTATTTGTTAACTATGAAGGGGAAAATATGCTTTAAACCATAAGGTATTGACTAATAACTCCATGGGGACAAAGATTTTGATTGTGGGGTTGAGAATAAGGATAACACCATTCGTAGTCTTGGACTAGATTATTTTGGACTGGTACTATGGCCCTAGATGAGCTAGCAGCAAGAGCATTTTGAAAGTTCAAAGGATTGACATTTGTAGCTTGATCTACAACTTGATTTTGAGGTTGGTTATTCCCTTGTAAAGGACGATGGTTAGCCTGATACTACTGGTTTTGTGGTTGGTATGGACAATTATATTGAAATTGTTGCCTCTTGAGTGCAACGAGCTCATTTTTAAAAGTTTGTAGTAGTGACTTGACTTCAAATAGATCATTTAAAGAGGCAGGGGTAGACTGAGTTGGTTGATTAGAGGCCACTGGAATAGGAGCGATGATAGGCTTATTGTTTGTAAGATCCGAGAGAAAATGGCATTGGAGGTCGTGGAGCTATCTTTCCACCCTAAATCAAGGAAATTTTTCTCTTATGGCAACATCATAAGCATTAGGTAATGTAGTCCCTCCCATGGAATGGATCATAACTGCTACATCATTATTCAAGGCTCATAAATAGTACAAGAATGCATTATTTGAAGAAGGTTTTATGAGTGTTGGAATCCTATTCCAGGTCCTATGGAATCAAAAATTGAAATCACTCATGTATTCTTGAGGAGCCCTCTTCATGGTAGTGAGTTGTTCCAAAAGTGATAGGTGATCACTCTTGTCTTCAAACTATTTATAGAGTTTTTCTCCCAATTCGTCCCAAGTGGTTATAGTGCCAACACTTAACCCTCGAAACCATTAAAGTGCTTTTCCCTTGAAAGAGGTGGCAAGAAGTCTGACCACAACGTTATCCTCCGTGATGTTATGTATGGCAAAAATGTTGGCTACATCAAGAATATGTTCCCTATTGGAGTAACGTGAGTTTCCCTGTATAAAAGGGTAAAATTTTGAGCGCTGCAATAGGTATAGGGTAACATTGAGCCAATAGAAGAGGAATTCTTGCATTGAAAGGGGGAAAACTTGGTTTCATTCCATAGCAACAAGATTTTGGTTGTTCCTTGGTGAAGGAAACAATCCTGTATGGAGGGGTTGAATGACCCCTACGAGGTAAAGCTACTGCAACTAGTGATAATGAAACACCTCTTCTCCTTCTCTTTGGAGGAGACGAGGAAAATTCAATATGTTGGTAATTTCCTTGCTTTGAAGAATCTCTTGTCTGAATTCTTCGTATAAGTTAACGGACAAGAGATTTGTGAATCTAGAGATATAGATTTGCGAGGTACTTTAATTTATGTAAGTGAGAAAAGAAGTACCAAATCTCTATCCCACTGGGCATGCCAAAAACTATTGTCGTCAAATCAATACACCCTCCAAATGCCCTGAATGTGAATAGGACGTTCAGTGTGATTGGAACACATGGGATCACCTCTCAATCTGTAGGACTTGGGCTTAAGGTGAACCTCGGAGAAGGTTGGCTTCCTCTTCCTAAACTAAGTGTTGTACTACCCTAGTGCAATAAAATGGTTATCTAAACCTAAGCTAACATTTTTATGGGTTTTAGGGAAGAGATTTACAAGAATTGAAACTATCCTAGGAATGGTGATGCACCAAATAAATGGGTATTTTCAGACTCAGGAAGGGTTAATTTGAAGAGGGTGTGTGTACCACAAATCAACTTCACCTACTGCAAATTAGAGAGGAAACAGAATATCACAAACTAGGTATCATATGTTCCTTTTGTTAAACTCAGATTATGCATAAAAAATAGATAAAATTCAATTAGAAACACAATCAATCATCATGATAATATAAAGTAATCACACGTCAAACATCTATTTCACTTATAACGGTCAATGATAATATGGCTTGTATAACTGAATGAAGATAACCTTTTCACAATTGATATTCAAACAATTATATCATGTTCTAATGGAATGAAATAAGATATTCTGAGATAAATTTAAGCCAACCACTTATACTAAGGAACTATACATTCACAAAGCATAAACATATCAACCATTAACACAATAACTCAACTTTCCACGAGAAAAATATCACTCTAAAAATATCAGCGTCTAATCGAATTACCACCTTTCCGTCAGCATCCTTTATTGACTTGGAGTCTTCATCAAAATGGTCACTGCAAAGTCAAGACAAACTTGGGGCAATGCATTGATGTAGGGAAACTGACAACAAGAACAAGTCCACTATCATAGATAGCTTACATCCAGGATTTCTTGTTAGGAGCCTTTACCCTTGCCCAGAAATCAGGAAAATCAACCTGCCCGAGATCAGTATCTCCTATGTTCCCTAAGTCTGAAGATAAACAAGAGTGAGGAGCAACTCCTAGGAATGTATATTTCATTTTCTCTTTTCCCTTTGCTAAAGATGTTGACATTAAATTCAGGTTTCAGAATCCAAAAGCCTTTGGAACTTTGTAACCAATACTGCAAAGATCTTGAAACATCAAAGAATGAAAGATGAATAAAATTTAACTCCGAAGTGTGAAACCTTTGAAAACTTAAATAGCGAGATGTCCGAAAGCCTAAAAATGAATCTTGAAACACCGAAAAGTCCAACCTGCGAAAAAGGAGAAGTTAGGACACCGAAAACGAACACCTCAGAAAATCAAAATGCCAACCTCGTGAAAATGAAAACCTCAAAATAGTGAAACCTCCTAAAAGTGAAACCTTAGAACAATGATTTTTTTTTTTTTTTTGAAACCACGGACCTTTCTAAAAGCACGAGAAAGAAAGAAAAATACTTAGGAGGATCTCGAAATGAACTCGAGTTGGATACTAATAAAAATGGGATTTTGAATCGTGTAGGTCATGAAAAAACTTGAGCGAAAAACATGGTGGACACCAAGGGTTCCATTTTCAAACACAATAAGTAAGAATAAATGAAAATAACAAGGAAGAAGACAAAAACACAAAGATATTAAATGAAAAAGAAATAAACTAAAATAAAATACCTTGAAAATGACATCAAAAATTACAAGATGTAGTAAAAACCATATCGTCAGAGCAAAATGTCAAGTGAAAATGACAGATAAAATCACGAGTTTAAATAGAAAAAACCCGACATTAATGCCTGGATTGACCCGTACGGAAGTAGGTAAGGATTAAATGTGCAAAGAACTCCAAAATTCTAAAACCTAAAAGTATGAAAGTTTGAAATTTTGGACTTTCGGAGTTTTGGACTTTGGAAATTAGGTGGTGAAAATCGTGGACTGGTGATGGAAGAACTCGAAACCGAAATTTTGAAATTTTGAAATTTTGGACTTTCGGACTTTGAAAGTCTGAAAGCGAAATACCGAAAAATGGTTGGGATGTTCAAACCCAAAATTCAAAAGGTCTAAAAATTTTTACTTTTGGAGTTTCAGACTTTAGGACTCCAAATAATTATTTTACCCAAAAAGTGAAATAGAATTCCAAAGTCCGAAAGCCAAAATGGTTAATTACCAAGGTAAGTCTCGAATTACGAAAGTTTGAATTTTGGACTTTGATTTTCGAAGTTTGGAACTTCAAAATCACAATTTTATTTTTTTCATAACACTTTTGAAAGGGAAAATCCCCGAAATCCGGACTCAAAATTTTTCAAATTTTTGGTATTCAAAGAATTTCCAAAAATTTCTAAATACTTCCTTGTGAAGGATTTTCAAAAAAAAATTCTAGTCAGTTTTAGCATCCATTTCTCAAGGTAGATTTTAAAAGTTAACATAACCCAACCTCTCCATTATCCCACATGTAAAGGGATGTAGATATTCTTTTATCCATTTGGCTATATAAATATCCCTCCTCCTACCTTTCTTCTTACACCTTTCATGTTTATAGCTAATCTATAGGCATTTTATCTTAGAGCATCTCTCATTTGAGCTAATAGCCTCATTCTTACATTTCATTCATCCAAGATTTTGGGTCATATGGAGAGAATCAAAATGGTCTTGTAGCCATACTTTGATGAGATTCCATTCCCAAACCCTTGAAGATCAAACAATCAACTTTGATTGCCATGGATCTATCTAGGTTCATTTAGTGTTTTTGGTGATCTAAAGAGTAGAGATTTTAATGCTTAGCATATTAGTTTGATTTCTATTTCAATTCCTAATGCATGATGTTGGTATTTAGTCTTGTTTAGCTCTTAACATGATGATATTTGTGTAGTTAGTTCATGTTTTGAAACTATTAAGGTGTTAGTTTCAATTCCCTTTGTATAGCTAACAAATACATTAATACATATGGCACACCCGGTGGGACGGGTCCTTAGTCCCTTAGCATTGTAGCTTAAATTTTGTTGTTATTTCAATATTTGGCTAACCCTAACTATACACATGTGTGAAATGATGTTGAAATTCTTATGACTTTGGTAATCTTACATGTGTAGAGTCTTATTTAGAGCTTTAATTTTGGTGGGTTATTATCAATTTTGAGTTAACATGTTAACATTTGGAGCATTTTGAACTTGTTTACATCATTAGGCTATATTTTAATGTCATGACTAGGTAAAATTTTAACAGGAGAGGCACAAGTACACAAAACCAGATTCATGCACATAAACCACACGCGAGGCACTCATCCTGGCATGTACACACACACTCGCTATCGTACTATACCTTTCTTGTTGTCGAAACCCATAAGGCTAGAACATGCATCATAAAGTTGGCATACACACCCTTATACTAGCGCACATCCTTTGTGTATGTATCTATGGCATAAACACCCTTATGCTAGTGCATATATCTCTCGGTTAGTGCACACACTGCTGTCATATTTTTGTCCTGTTGTTTTATTACCCAAGCGTACACATCTATACCCTAGCGCACATGCACATATCCTAGCACGAGATATCTCTTAGGTAGTGCAGGCATACAACACATCTTTTAGGTTTTCACAAAAGGCGTAGGCACCCTAACCCATGCACACATGCCCTAACCTCGTGCGCAGTACCTTGATCCATCTTACATGTCAATCCCGTGTTTTCAAAAGTTTGTGTTCTTAAATGCTAACATCATTACAGGTTTAATCTGATTAATTTCCATTTTTGCAGGGGTATGTTTACATACTTTTGTTAGGTTATATCAAACATTGGATAAACCTTGTATGCTTAATCATAAGAGTAAGGTCATGTATGCTCTTCCCTCGCGTCTTTTGGGGCGATCTTGGGAATCATAAATGATTCTTATATCTTTTATTTCTTTGAAAAAAATTTAGAATGTCCAAATTGAGTCAAGATGTATGTGTTTTGCATTTGAATTAAGTATTTTCCCTTTTTTGATTTCTTAATTGGAATTTGCATCACGTATTCTCTTCTCTTGCATCCTAGGATGATCTTGAGAATCAGAAACGAGGTTTACTCTTTTTATTCCTATGGAAAATTACTAATCTGTTGTGCAGAACCAAAAACACTTGTCAAAGAAAGGATTCAAGACAAAACAAAACTACTAATAGAGTTTTCATGCAGGTTGCCAAAAGGTGTTCAAGCAAACCACATCAAATTAAACAAGATAAATAACACACCACAAACATCACACTGTATTTGTAGGTTTGGATAAGGGTACGCTCCATCCGCTTAAAACTAGGACATAACCCCTTTGGCATAAACCTTAAGTTACAAAATTATGGGTGGTCAAAGAAACCCCAAATTAGTCCACGCAAAAAGAAACCTTGTGTATGAAACGATAAGTTCTTCGCACATTGACCTGCTTGACTAGCATTACAATTTGTGAGATTTAGCGTCAAATTTATCTGTATTGCTACCCCAATAAGAGTACATGATGGACGCATTTATTTCCCACTATGCTTAAAGGGGGTAAAGTAAATCCGAGATACTCTAAGAATTAGTTAGTGCGAATTTTCTTGGAAAATCAAGCTCGCTTCTAGATAACTTGTGACACCTAGTTGAGTGAACCACCTAGGAAGCTATCTTTGACCAAGAGCCAACTTGGACCATATCAAAAACCAAATTTGAGTTGAGAGCTATTATTCATCACAAAACATGTGAAGCGTTACTTTTTCTTAGTTTTTCACTTGCCCTAAGGCGAGGTGAAACTCTGCCAAAGTGAGGCCAACATTTTTCAACACCAATTGATCTACTTCCTTCACTTTCTTTTGACACTTTGTTGATTAGAAGAAGAGTGACTACCTTTGTGTTGTTTATTGATTGTAGTCACCAATTTTGTGTATGTTTATGCTCATCCATGTTTTTGGCTGAGTTATCAAATGTATAAAGTGTGTGGATACATTCTCATATCATTGGTAGCCTTTTTGATCTTGGTACCCAAGTCAAGATCGTCATCGTAGTTAGTCTTGGTTCATCACTTTGATTCTCCTTTAAATGGTTATCTTGTTTATATCGTGTCGCTACAATTTTGGTATTTACATCTTGTTTCTTGTAAACTTGACCTAAATATCTATATTGTGATGTTACGCTATATACACTTTAACAATTCCTAAGTATACTCTAGCTTTTGTTTGATTCCAATTATTACCTCGATTTTGAAAAGTGTTAGTGTTACCACTTGTGTGTGTTATATCAATATCATCTTGATATCAATACCTTACTTTCTCATAAAGTTTGGTTAACATATCTTGGTGACATTGTTGTGTCACTCACAATTGTAACTAAATCTTTTTGGAATATAGGTCTTGATTGGATTTGGGCATGCTTTTAGTATACTTTGTTTGGAGATCATGTTAACTCCTTGTTATTACTTAAGCCTTGTTCATTTATTTGAACTCGACATAAGTAGTGACATTTTGTTAATCATCTTAAAACATCAACTACCTTTTGGAAATAGACTTAGGAATTATATCATTTGATTGATTGGTCTGGAACTAAACATTGTGTGATTGTATCTTGTTTCTCGCTATTGACTTATTCATTTAGAGAAATCACTTTGTCACCTTGATACTTTGACATTCATTATAATTCTTGACATTCTTTTTGTGTTTCACTTAGGATTGATCAATATATTTTGAGCACATTCAAAACACCTTAGTGAAACTCTCATACATCATGGCCCCTAAAACAAGATTAGGACTCAAAAAGAAGGCTTTAGAAACAAGACAAACACAAACTTGGGAAACTTCAAATAGAAAAGGGTAAAATCCCTTTATTGGCTATGATCTTGGGTATTTATTCTTCACAGAAAAAGAAGTAGAGGAGATGGTTGATCATAGTGGTGATGAGTTAGAATCACCACACACAAAATTTGACTTTGACCCCGCCTTGTTAGACGAATTCCTTTATAGAAACAAAGATCGAGTGCTTCACGAGTGGTATAATTACGGCTAGAATGCCTATAGAGTAGGAGACAATAGCACCCACGAACGATGCCAATGAAGAGAAACAACCTCTCATTAACATGGACGATATCCTAACACATGGCCATGCTTCCACGTCAAATGTAGGAAACGATAATGTGGTGGGTTACAAAATGCCCTTCATCAAGATACCACAAAAGTTAGAATAGAACATGAGAATGTAGAACAACCTCCACACCACGAAGAAGAAGAAGAAACTCTTGAAGGAGAAGTCACTATTCAATAAAAATCCAAAACCTTAGTAGACAATTAGCATTGCTCACATCTCATGTACAGAAAGAAATGAACAAAAATGTGCATAAGACTAAACCTAAGGTCAAAATTAGTGAACTTCACATGGAAAATCAAGAAGGAGACAATATGGAATACAGTCGTGTATATATCCCTACTTCTCCTACTAAAGATAAATTACTTGCACAAGAAATGTAATCCATGAAAGTGATGCTTACAAGCCTTCAAGAAGGTAATGTTGGGAATAACAAGAAATACCAATATGAAGAGCTATGTCCCCATCCATTTGATAAAGCCATGACGCTTCAACCCTTCCCTAAAAAGTTTGACATGCCAAAATTTGACAAATATAAAGGGAAAGGTGACCTGTGAGATCATGTAAAAAAAATTTACATGGCATGCCAAGAAGATTCCTATAGTGAAAATTACCTCATAAGACTCTTTCCTAAGAGTCTAGGGGGACAAGCCTTAGAATGGTTCACTCACTTACCTCGTGGGTCTATCTTCACATGGATTGAATTGGTAGAAAGATTTTTTCAACATTTCTCGTACAACATATAAATTGACATAACCATGGCGGCCTTGTGTGGTACTAACCAACTTCCCAATGAAATTTTCTCTAGCTTCTTGCAAAGATGGCGAGGGATAGCTAAGCAGCTTCCCCTACACATTTCCTAAAAAAAACTTGTATCTTCGTGCCCAATCTAAACCTGGCATTGCTTTCCATTTATAAATGCATTGTGTTCGTACCTTTGAAGAGGTCATTGAAAAGGGCATACAAATAGAAAAATCCCTCATTGCCAAAGGAACCATCAAATCACCTTCTAGGGATAATCAAAATGCCAAACCCATAGAGAAGCCAAAAATATTTAATAAAAACAAGAACATGGTGGGAGACGGAATCATAGATTCCAAACGAGTACAAATGGTTCAAGTTGGTCAACCTTTTAAACTGACCAAAGGACCTATTCAACCACCACCTAAACGTAGAACATTCACTCCTCTCAATGAGCCTTTGTTTGCAATATTGAAGTACTTATCTCACATGGTGACTTATCCCACGACACAACATTTTGATGAAAATGCTCCTAAACCATCATGGTACAAAGAGCATGACTATTGTGATTTGCATCATGTCAAGGGACACAAGACAAAAAAGTGCCTAAGGCTCCGTCACTACATCCAAGATCTCATTAACAATGGAGAGATAGAATTTGATGCCCCAAGATAAAACTCAAATGCTAAATGAAAAGATGGGGATATTCAAAGAACCGTTCCCTAAACATGGTAGGTTAGATGAGAAAATGCCGGATCAAGGAGAGTCATCCAAAATTTACAAGGTTGTGAACTACCTCTATACTAAGAGTGACAATAATCACTATGATTCACTCATTGGATGTATTCACTCTTCCAATGACCATGTGAATACCATTCGGATCAAGGGAAAGGATTGCACTATGGTAACAAGGCGTGTGTCTCACAATCCCAAACCCTCTCCATCAACCCCACAAGATGGTCGGTACAATCTCTTAGAACAACTTGAGAAGACATCTGCCAAGATTTCAATCTTGGATCTTCTTAAAATATCAAACGTACATAAGGACATCTTGTACAAAACTCTCCAGGGGTCAAGAGTGCCATTGGAAGTAGACCCTTCACATCTTCAAGTTGCGGTGGAAAACATTGCACCAACTGAATACATATCCTTTAATCATAGGGAGATCCCTAGTGAGGATCCTATGCATAATCTCCCCCTATATATTGAGGTATTTGTTACCCACTGGAAGATAAAACGGGTGCTTGTGGACAACAGATCAGGGTTGAATATATGCACTTTGAAACTAATTAAACAACTGGGACATACAAAAGAAGATATAGAATCCCATATTATTACCATAATTGCTTACGATAACATGGAGAGGAAGTCATCTGGAGAAATCACATTGTCAATGGAGGTAGGACCAACTTGTCATCATTACAAGTTTCATGTCTTAGACTTGAACCTTCTATATAATATGTTGCTTGGATGACCATAGATTCATGACATGCGAGGCCATGCCATCAACACTCCATCAGTGCATCAAATTGAAACATGAGGGACACACTATTACAACACAAGGAGATCTAGATCCCTTCACTTACTACAGAGCTCTCAATAGTTTTATGTGTAAAGTTTCCTATACGTGTCCCTTTGCTGATATAGTTATTCCTCTTCAATTAGAATCTATGGAATCACATGTAGATTCATACTCCTTAATTTCTTACACCCGTGAAGCTTCTACATTGACTTATCCTTTTGATTCATGGGAGATGAAGGTTACTGGAATACGGTTATGGAGAATATAAGGTGCAACAAGCTGTCCTAGTTTTGGACCTATCATTATCACCTCAAACTAGAGGCCGACCCAACCATCATTTCAGATGGCATAGAGATGAGAAAATTATTAGGACATTCTTACAGGGGGTTACTTGCTTTGAGGAGAAATTTTTGGATCCACCCATGACTTGGGTCACAAAGGATACTTATCCAACTTGCTACTAAATCCATGAGTATGAGATGTCTAGCCAAATGATGTATTTTATGGGCTACAAGGGTCTAGGATATGGAAAGAATGAGAAAATACTTGAGAGCACCGGTTCCTCTCCTATATTTCAAGATAGAAAGATATGGTATCGATATTCAACCCTATGGATTATACCCCAATGATCAAGAAGTTACCTATTCTGAGCGTGAAGATGGCTATGATTATTTATAGAGCGACACAAATTCCTACTATATCCAATACGAGGATCTTACCTCCACGAACCTTTTCATGAAGACCGTTGTCCTTACCTTAACACCCACTAAACCTAAAATTGACCTTTTTACCCTTTCCTTTTCGAATAGGACCAAAAACATCATGTACCACCAGACCTCTTTGAAAATGATGAGGTCATTGCAAAATTCATGGGTATTCGAGATGCAATTACAATTGGAGACCATAATAAGGGTTTCTACATTGACTTAGATACTTGCACATAATTCGGTGAGGAAGATGAGCTTCGTGGTCAACAAAACTTAAGAAAAAGAGAGGGAAAAAGTTCCAATGAAAAGCCTCAGAAAAAGGAAAAGTCTAAGTCACACGGTGAAACCTCTTAGAGGTGCTAGCTGAAAAACAAGTAACAAAATCAATGGACAAGAAAATTGACCACATCGAGGGTGAAAATATCGTAGAGATACCCTTGGAAGAATATCTCAACCTTCCTCCCAATCTTATACATATGGAGGATTTGTCAAAAATTCTAGTGGAAGAAACCATCGATGTGAATATTAGAACAACAAACGACCCAAAGATAGTCAAGCTAGGAGCGTCGCTCTCAAGACGGGAGCAAAAGACATTCACCATGCTTCTATGGGAATTTGTAGATATATTCGGTTGGTCGTATAAGGATATGTCAAGCTTGGATCCAACTTTGGTAGTGCATAACCTAGTTGTGCACATAGATTTCAAACCCATCAAACAGAAACTCGGAAAATTCATCCATGGGTGGCTTTTCTTTGGTTAAAGAAGAGCTAGAAAAATTGTTAGCAACAAGCTTCATTAGACCTATTGAATACTCAGAATGGATATCAAATATAGTCCCAGTATAAAAGAAACCTGTTGGGATCATAATTTGTATAGATTTCGAGACATCAATGAGGCGTGTCCAAAAGATGATTTCCCATTGCCTAATATTGACATGGTTGTTGACTCAACTGCGGGATATGAGACGTTATCTCTTATGGATGGATTTTTAGGTTACAATCAGATCAAAATAGAAGATGAAGATCAACACAAGACACCCTTCAAAACCCCTTGAGGGAGTTTATTTTATCAGGTAATGACCTTTGGCCTCAAAAACATAGGTGCAACCTATAAAAGGGAAATGAAATTGATCTTCCATTATATGATTCATGACATCATGGAGGACTAAGTTGACGATATCCTAAGAAAATCCAAGACAAGATCAGATCACCCTGAGATTTTGTGGCGTATCTTCGAATGCCTACGGGAATACAAGGTCAGATTAAATCCAAAGAAGTGTGTGTTTGGTGTATTGTCAGGAAATTTACTTGGCTTCCTTGTATCATGGAGGGGGATTAAGGTAGACCCAGTTAAAGTTACTGCCATTACAAAAATGCCTCCCCCTAAAAACATCAACGATTCTTGTGACTTACTGAGAGGAAAAATACAAGCCATCCATTGTTTCATTTTCCATTGGCTGAAAAATTCCATTCATTCACCCATCTGCTTAAAAAATATGTTTCCTTTATTTGGGGACCAGAGCAACAATATGCATTCACTTTTCTTAAACAATACTTAGCCAATCTGCCTGTCCTCATGTCTCCAACTCCCGATGAACCATTTTTATTGTATATTTATGCTACTCAATTTTATAGTGGCAGCTCACACAATATGACCTAAGTCACAAAGAAAAAGCCATGTACTATCTCAATCATACTCTAATTTCTTATGAGCTCAATTATCCTCAAATTGAAAAATCTTGTCTGGCTATCATTTTTACCTTCCAAAAACTGCGCCATTACCTATTGAATACTAAAACCAAGCTTATATCCAAGATTGACCCACTCAAGTATTTGTTATCAAAACCCACCCTTATGGGAAGAATGGCTAATTGGATCATTCTACTGAGCAAATTTGACATTGAGTATGTACACCAAAAATCAATTAAAGGACAAGTGTTTGTCGATCAGTTAGTAGAAGCACCGCTACTGAGGGAATCGAACATGTGAGTCTGGATCTACCAGACGCATCATTAATGTATATTGAGGAATTTTTCATGTGGCAAGTGCACTTTGATGGATCTTTCACTTTCCATGGCTTAGGAGCATGTGTAGTGCTAATCACTCCTTCAGGAGACCCCCACCGAAAGCCTTTCGTCTTAGTTTTCCTCTGACAAATAATATTGTAGAATATGAAGCATTCCTTACTAGGATGAAGCTAGCAATCAAATGGGATATCCACCATGTCAAGGTCATTGGAGACTCACAATTGATCATCAAACAAGTCAACGAAGAATACAAATTCAAGGATGAAAATCTCATCCCCTACAAGAAACTGGTGGAAACTTTGAAAGAATACTTTGTGTGTATTACATTCGAGCAGATTTCAAGAGCCTGAGAACCGCTTCGCAGATGCAATGACAACTATGGGTTCGATGCTACAAATTCCACCAGTGAGAAATGATATGCCATTCTTTGTTGAGAATCTATGATAGCCTGTGTATGACATGTTAGAATCCATCTTGGCTTCTGAAGTTGTTGGTCCCTATTCCCTATGGTATGCGCACATATATTCCTATCTTAAACACAATACCTTTCCTCTGGCATCTCCCACTCCGAAAAACAAAGCCTTATGCGCTAGATATCCTGGTACACCCTCTTAGGAGGTATTCTCTATCATCATGGCTATGATGGGAATCTGTTGTGTTGTTTAGATGTAACAGAGTCAGTCTAAACAATCAAAGGGGTATATGAAGGGGTGTGCAAAGCCCATACAAATGGAATAGTTTTAGCGAATAAGTTGGTAAGAGTAGGCTACTATTGGCCTATTATAGAAACATATATCTGAAATTATGTGAGGAAATGTGTGTTATGTCAAAAATAAAGAAATTTGATCCATGCACCATCGCATCCATTGCATCGATCGATCGAATCCCGTGGCCTTTTCCCAAATGGGGACTTGATTTAATAGGAAGTTCACCCCTACCTCATCTAATGGCCATACTAACATCATCACAAATATGAAATATTACAATAAGTGGGTTGAGGTTGTTCCTTTGACTTATGTTATGAGTGCTCGATTTCAAAGTTTATCAAGAATCATCTTATTTGCCAAGTATGCCATTCCTGTGGCCATAGTTACTAACAATGGAAAATCATTCAAGAAAAAGATAGTGAAGGACCTTTTTCATCGATTTCAAATAAAATTAAAGTGGTCTACGCCATATTACCCTCAAGGTAATGGGAAAGCCAAAGCCACTAACAAAACATTGGTTTGGATCATGGAAAAGATGGTGAGTAAGATAGGTCACAACTGACATTTGTAAATTCACCCAACCCTCTGGGATTATAGGACCTCCATTCACACTCCTACTGGTGTGACACCCTATTCCCTAGTGTTTGGAATATAATCTATCATCCCATTGGAAATAGAGCTTCCTTCCTTGAGAATATCTCTTAGGGATTATCTGGACAAGGATGAGGATTACAGAGTGGCCAAGTTGGCAGAATTAGAATTCTGGATGAAAAGTGCATCCGCACCCTTAACCATCTCAAGGTTTATCATAACAGAGTCTCCCAAAACTATAAAAAAGGATCATACCTCGTCAATTTGAGGTCGGAGATTTGGTCATGAAAGAAAATCAGTTCAACACAAGGGTGGAAAGAGAGAAAAAAGGAAATTTTGAACCACATTGGTTAGGACCTTATGTCATTGTGGAAAAATATGGAACAGAGAGCATACAAACTTGCCCATCCCAATGGCGATGATCTCCGCGAGCCTATGAATGCCATGCACCTCAAGCGGTTCTATGCTTAAACATGGTGTAAAAATCAAAAAAAAACAAAACAACAAAAAAGTAAAAATGATCAAAATACAAAAAAAAAAAAAAAGAAAAAGAAAAAGAGAAAGCAGGTCATCTATATGTGAAAACCACGCAATTGTGGCACTTTGGATAGGTCCCTTGGTGAAAACTAGTTTTCGGCACCTTGGGAGGATTCGTTGTTCACAAGCATATTACATCTAGAAGGTACTTATACTTAGCCTAGGGCTAGTTCCACACCTGCATTTGAGATTCCTTGTGAACCTATCATGTCAAGCCTTGAATTGACTTTTTCTCCTCTTGTAAATTAGTGAAGGGATGGTCTTTATATATTCCACATCTAACGTTGGCAGAAATTCTACGAATTCACCTTCCTATTTATAGACATGTGGTGCCTACGCTTGTATATTCTCCATCTAACTCTGGGGGCATCCACATTTCTCCGTTACCTATGCATAACTTCAAAAAACCTTAGAAAATCACAAAAACAATAGAAAATTGTTTCACAAATTACAAAAACATTCAAAAATGGTGAAACCAAAAAAATAAGTTTTTTTGGTAAACTTCCCAAAAACAACGTAAAACACATGAAAATTAGTTCCACAAAAACATAGCTTTAGTTTACTTGCTTTCTCTTGTTGTTTGCTTGTGTTTTTAAATTTGGGTGCATTGTTTTCTTGTATAGTTTCTGTTTGCTTGTACATTTGTATAGTTTTTTTCTTAAAACACATACTTTGTTAAGATTCAAATTTTCTTGTTTAGATTAGATTCATTTTTACTTATACATATGAAGTGTGTTTTTGCAAGCTTGTAAATAATTGTACATAGTTGTGTTAGTTGTTTAAAATTTTATAGTTGATAGGTTTGTTAAACATTTGATTGTGTTTGCTTGTTGCATGTACATAGTTTTGTTATCACATCATCATATATCCATCAATATCATCACATCTAACATCATCTATACATCATATATAAATAATCGTTAAGTGTACATCATACATGCATGCTAAGCTAATCATCGCATATCGTATCATCAAATCGGGGCAAGAGGGATTGCAAATACGTTAATCTATCCCCGTACCTATATCATCATTTCATATTATCCACTAATCTATAGCATCAAGTATACAATACAATTGATATCATCTACATATCTATCATTTAAAATATCAAATACATGTGATACATCATCATGATACATACAAGATATGAAATCAAACATATAACATCATGATACGATCAACATCCATAGCAAAAATCAAATTAAAATGCATCATCACATGACAAATATGCCCCATAACAAAATGTCCATATATACAAGTATAAAATTGTTTGTCTCAAAGAGAATGTACATCATTGATACAAAATGGGCCATCAAGGGCACAAATCATAAAATTCTTCATCGAGATGTACATCAAAAATGATACATCTGTCAAAAATGCTAAAGCCTTCATCAAAGACATACATAAAAAAATGATACATCTATCAAAAATACTAAAGCATTCATCGAGAGGCATACATCAAAAAATGATACATCTGTCAAAAATGTTGAGGCCTTCATAAGAGGCATGTATATCAAAATACAAGTACAATCAATAAATCTAGGAGAGTCATGGCTAACTCAAACCCTCAGATGGACTAGATGTCCTGTAAGACGAGGAGGACCCATGACTTTGTGCACCTCACTACCCTGTCAACTTCCCTTTCGCAACTACTCAATTGATTCCCAAGGCTTATCTCGACCTCGTCGATACGCTTGACTGGTGGCTATAGGTGGGTGCTCCCTGACCCGCTGGAACAACCTCATAGTATAAAGAATGATAATAAGAGGCTCTTCCCTCTACTGTTGCCAACCTATGGGTATGCGGTCTCACCATAGCCCCATCTATGCATTAGAAGGATGCTACCTCTATAGACAACATCACAACCTCGGCTTGACCTACCTCTCTCTCGACACGAAGCTTATCTCTCTCGGCTATCACTTTGGCCGTATTAGCGCTTGTGATTGTTGTAATAGGCTCATCACCTAAGACATCCGGGTGGCCATCGACATATCTGCTGGAAGTGAGTAGTTTCATCTCCTCCTCGGCCTTCCACGAGCTCTTGTTTAGTTCTGCTCATCATTGTCAAAACCAAAATATGAGCTCGGACTGGTCTCTCTCTGTCACCACCTACTACAACTGTTTCCATAAGGCAGCTAGTTGTCCCCTATCATCTCCACCCTGTGCTTGAAGTAGCCTTAGTGGTATGGCAGGAACTTGTCCCTACTCCCGTAACTTGTGCCGGGGCCATATACTTGTTCCTACTCCTATGGTATAGGCCAGGGGCCTACCCCTAAACTTTCCTGCTCCTATAACTAGGGCCTACGGCCCCGTACATGTCCCTAATCCTATGGTATAGCCCTAGGGGATTTCCCCGAACTGTCCCTTCTCCTATAACTGGGCCTAGGGAACTATACATGTCCATGATCATGTCGCATGTACAAGCCTAGGGCCTCGCCCCTGTCCTTGTCCATGTCCCCGTAATCTAGCCATGGGGCCTTGTACCTATCCCGACTCCTATCGTATCGATCTAGGATCCTATAATAGACCCCTGTCAATCATCCCCACCATCATGTCTCTATCCATCGAATAGATCATCAGTACAACCTACACCCACATCATCACCCTCATCACTTCTATATGGGATCTTTAGTGGCGGTCTAATACACCGTAGCTCATGCCCCATCGGGAATGGTCGATGTCGTGGGAAAATAGTAACATACTAGGCCATGTAATCTGGGGTGGGACCTAGATCTCTAACCCGTAGGAAAGAAGCCCAAACCTGTGGTACATCCCGTAAAAACTAGCCCTAGATTCGGCCACTTGACGCGTGCGGCCCCATGGTCCGTCTCTCAAAGCATCGCGACAAGTGTACCCCATATCTCGATGAGGGACACCCTGAATCATACCCAATTGATGTTGGCATCATTCTACTCTATATATCTCTCGTAATGTAGTTTGACTTCCAAGGAGGAAATTCTATACCGCATAGACACCAAGCTCTACTCCATCCTTTTCGCCACTATATTTTCGTGTAGGGTCTCCAAATAACATCTCTCTATTGTAGCTCATCAAACCCTTTTCGATAATAGTAGATGTTGCCCAGGTGCCCTCGTACATCATCTCCTATGGGGACCCATCCCATAAATGTTGGCTCCTTTGGAGCTCGTGCACAATGCACCTATGAGGCACCCAATCGCTATGTGGTCCCATGACCATATCTGTAACAAAGAGGCCAGCCCCACCGTCTTCTGATGGTGGTAAGTGATCAAATGAAGATCCCAATATATATGTGCCAATATGCACTAACCCCAACAATATCTCTCACCACTGTACAATCCATGGACTATTGTGATCAATCCTAATGGAAATGATGTCCATGTCTTATCAGTGAGTAAGAACCCACTGATAAGAGCCATCAAATATAACGGTCCCCGGTGAATAGTAGGATCTGATATACACCAATGTAATGACATTGTCATACCCTCATGGGGTATCTCATCGCGATAGAATATATCACTCACTCGCCTCGTAATCCACCCAAAATCACTCATATACTCAATCAAGGATCTAGTAATGGGGATGTGTAGTATCTGCCACATGTCCTCCAAAGTGTTATGGTCATCTCTCTGTTGGGAGTCGAAGCACTAAATCTCGTTATTCCATTGTTCAATCAACACCATCAATAAGACATGATCCATGGTGATCGATGACATTCGCACTACGAAGCCTAGGCCAACTGCCTCTAGTAGTACCTCCATATCATGATGGTCCCACCAACGCATGCTCGCCTCCATCTCGACTATCTGTTAGGTTGTGAAGCCTGTTTTCATGTGTGAAAGTGTTGAATACTGTACACTAAGAGTACTGCACACTTTTCATGTATCCTCGCCGGCGTAAATTCTTTTTTTGCCTCGAAAAAATGCACCCGACATATCGGGAAACGTGCTCTTCTCATATGGGTGATATTTTTGACCCATAGGTTTTGGGCTGGTTTTGGCCCATGGTTTTGATACCCACGGTATTGTAAAACTACTTAAGCAGTTTCCTACTTATATGGTTTTATGCATATGGTAGGATATAATGAAAAACATTACAGATGTGCTTTGAATTCGGTTGTGAATTTTGTAGAGTTTGTTGAGCATAGCTCCAAACGGATCTGGGTATTGTATTGAGAGAGTGGTGGCTTGTAATAAAATTTGAGCAAGTGATTCTTGGTGGACGTAGCCCAAATTGGGTGAACCACATTAAATACTGTCTCTTTGTGTTGCATTATTTTATTCTCGTAATTTTACTTGAGATCTGTAATAATTTTTGCATATTAGTTTCTCTTATGATTCGATTCGTGAGGGATTATTTCACATATTTTATCCCTTATTTACTAACATATGCAGCTATGTCACTCTCTCATCTGCAACGCTGGAAACTATCTATGTAAAAACAAAATAGGTGTTAGACAATAACATTTTTTCTAAGTTCTTCTAGTGTTTTTCTCTCCTAAGATAATTTTTACTTTATTCTAGGAGCCAATTTTTGGCATTTTCCTACTTCTTTATCGTGGGAATTTCTTCTCTTTGGTGCCTGCACGCCTATTTGCATGTGCATGCCCTTTTGGCACACACGCATGGGCATATGCACCTAGGGTGCTTGCACTAGGTTTACTTTCCTTCGCATGTGTTTGGGTGCTTTTTTGTTATTTTTGTGATTGTGCATATGCACAGATGCTATTGGCATGTGCACGGGTGTGCATATGATTTTGGGGCATATGCGCGCACAGGTTTTGGGCACCTGCACTTGAGGGCACACACTAGAGAAGGGTGCCTACGCCCCTGCACATGTGTGTCTACGCTTCCTACTAATATAAGCATTAATTAAGGAATTAAATGTATTAATGACAAAGGTAGGTCAAGCTACTCACAAAGGAGCCATCATCTGCATGTCGAGCGTACTCCCAAACTTGGTCGACACGTCTCTTGCGGGCTCGTCCTCTCACCATTGTCCTTGTCGATATCGGGGGTCTCGTGGTAACTTTTGATAGTGGTCGGTAACAAATGAATTGATCGTAATGATTTAATCCCCTGTGCTGGGTATATTAAACCATTCTCGTCGGCCACGGTGCACGGAGAACTATTTTGGCCACCATTGTCGTCCTAAATCTTCTTCTACCCACCGTGAATAATTATTTTTCTTAAATAATTATTTTCTTTCTTTTTTCGCCATCGTTGGGGCATTATTTTCCACCTAGTACTCATTTCTTCCCACTAGGACAATTTTATTGCTCCTATGTGATATCACTTCTTCTACCACTTTATCAAATAATAATTTTTATTAAATAATTATTTTTTTAATTTTCTGTTGTGATGGGGCATTATTTTTTGCCTATTGCTTCTTTCTTTTACCTAGGGTATTCCTTTTGCTCCTTGGGGAATTTTTCTGATTATTCTATATCCAAACCGTCAAAAATCTAAAATCTTAAAAATTAAAAAATCCATCCAAAATCCAAAACATTTCATAATTTCTCAAAAATCCTAAAAATTTAAAATTTACAAAAATAGGTAAACAAGCTCATAGCGGTTGAAACTCGTGTCTTGTGCATGGTATTCATTCCATATCTTGTTGGAATTTTCATGTGTTCATGAATTAAATGACATGCGGATCATCTGACTTACAACCATTTACAAAGCTAGTCTCCTTACTCCATCAGTACTCTAGGGCACATCTAGTTTCCTGATATTGTTTCATTGTGCACGAACACTTTATCATTGGACCCAAACGTTCTTCTTCATATCCCATTTCATGTATCCTCACTACGTGCATCATTTTTAACCCTTGTAAATCATAAACATTTAGGGATCTTCAACTTGATAACAAAAAAATTGTACAATCGTCTGACCATTGTTGGTTTAAATATGTGTGTTTGTACTTGTCTTCCCTTTTAAATGAGCTTTTTCCTTCTCATATTGCATTTTTTTGGTATGTTGCATTGGGTTGGCATTTTCAGCAATGGAAAATTGTTCGTAGCATGACTTTTTATGTCATTCTAGTTTTGTCGTATGCTTATATTTTTAATAAGGACCGATGACATAGATCCTTGGCAATATGATGACACTACAGTTGTTTTAGTACACTGGATGAAAGCTATCTCTTTTTCCTATCTTCATTCCTCTTCTACATCATTCTACTATCAACACTATTCTTCTTATTCACTTGGGGCATCTTGCCCTACCAATTCTTCTATTCATTTCCCTCACCTTTTTCGATCGTCAATCGCCTTTTTCCTCACCCCATTGACACTCTAGGGGGCATCTCTCACTTCTACTAATTTTTCTTCTACTCCTTCAAAAAAATTATCTGTCTACTATCTTTGAAGTGGCATCACATATACCACCCCAAAGAGGGGAAAATGTAGACACCTGTAATTTAGCTCGAGCAATTTAAATACTTAAATTGCGCTAATTATCCCCTTTCCTACAAATTGACAACATATCGTCAATAATGCTCACTTTCTCTTCTATCACCATTAATTAGCTACATTACGCTAGTTAATTAACCTTCTATCCAACAAATAAACCAATTAATGACCTTCGTTAATTAATCCCCCTTTCTATCTAGACTAATTAATTATTATTAATTAATTAGCTTTCTCTTCCACTAAATCAATAAATTATCATTTACTTGATTAAATTCCTCCCATAGTCTAAATCATGCTAATTATTCCTCTAAAAAGCTTCTATAAGCTTGCACACCTATTAATTAATCACTTTGGTTAATTAATAAACCCCCTCAATCCCCATGAGTCACTAGAGGACAAACTAAACTCTCCTAAAGTTGACTCAACCCTTTCTAAACCTCCCTTATCCACAACTAACCCAACCTCTCTATTATCCCACATGTAAAGGGATGTAGAGATTTTGTTATCCATTGGGCTATATAGAGAGCCCTCCTCCTACCTTTATTCTTACACCTTTCATATTCATAGCTAATATATAGGTATTTTATCTCGAGCATCTCTCATTTGAGATAATAGCCTCATTCTTGCATTTCATTCATCCAAGATTTGGGTCATATGGAGAGAATAAAAATGGTCTTATAGCCATACTTTGATGAGATTCCATTCCCAAACCCTTGAAGATGAAATGATCAAATTTGATTTCCATGGATCTATCTAGGTTCATTTAGTGTTTTTGGTGATCTAAAGAGTAGAGATTGTAATGCTTAGTATATTAGTTTGATTTCTATTTCAATTCCTAATGCATGATCTTTGTGTATTTAGCTCATGTTTTGAAACTATTAAGGTGTTAGTTTCGATTCCCTTTGCATAGCTAACAAATACATTGATACAGTGTGAAAACATAAGGTGTTATGTTTCTACTATCCTAGGTAACACATTTATCTGTGAGGAACTAAAGAGATCATTAACAAGAGTTTAATTCATAGTACAACTAGTTCACTAACTCCACTTGTGTCATCTAGATCCCACAAAGAGTTCATTCGATGATGAAGTTAATCCTAGATATAACTTCATAAGAATTTGGTGGTCCACTAGGATACCAAGGAAGTGTTAGTTCTACTTACCCCATATATGGTAAGGTCACACCACATAGTCGTTGCTTCAAACAAGGACTCTTAAGTTATAGAAATGATCTTTTGAAGACTTTTCTTAGGTGTAGTACAAGAATTCTAGTTGTGAGGATCAAATTATTTCTTATGACGTTAGTGTTTTGCAAACTTGGATGTGACTAGATTGAGAGGGAGGGTACAACATAGGTTAAATACTAACTTCATTTATATGGTTTAATAATAATAAGTTACTACCATACATTTTGAGTTTATGTATGAACCACAATAACTATCTGGAAAATGATTTCTTTGATCATCTAAATCATAAGCACATTTAAAACCAAGTGAACTTAAACACCGTGAAGTAAACAATACACTTTTTACCCATTTACATTGTCAATTATCTTCCTTGTTTATCTAGCTAACATAGTTGGTCCTACATTCCTTATGTGTCACTCCTACTAGTATTCAAAGGTTAGTTATAAAAAAATCAACTATGAACCACATAGTTTTTTGGGTCTAATGCTTGAAACATAAGAATCCAAGAGGAACAACCGTTTTCAACACAATAATTCTAATAATGAAATTCTCTTTAATTCTCTTCTATCTAACATTTTTAATCTAAATAAATGTATAATATTTCACTGTCATCTCATTGATTACAACATATCACACTCTTAATCCTTCTTGTTTGGAGTACCTATAACCAATGTTGCGTCAGTCCTAGGACTAGTATGGAAATCCCTTACACTCAAGCACAAAATAACACATTCATCATTTCAAGTAATTTCAAAACAAGGTAGAGAAAGAGATAGAGATAGGGAGAGAGAGAGGTCATTGCATCACACATTCACACTTTCACATTCCTTTGTACTTTTTATTTTTCGATTCTAGAGAGAGTAAGGAAGAGAGAGAAAGTATAGAATGCATTTTCTTTTCTATTTACCATATCATAACCACATACATCACTTATCCATTTTCATTTCATTTCAAATCCATATACATTTTCAAAACCAATCAAAATTTCATAATTATTTCCAAAGAGAGAGAAGGGAAGAGAGAGAAAACATTATAATTTTCAAAAACCATTCATGCAAGAAATTGAACAATTCATACTCTATAAAGTATGAGAAGATATTTAAAAAAATTCCACGAGTAATTAGAAGCTAAATAGATCATTTAGAAGGTTGGTCTTGCTAAAGTTACAATTTTGTGAAAGTTGGAAGCAACGGTTTAAGTGTTAAAATTTGGGCCCTAAACACTCTCTTTTTAACTTCAAACACAAAGTTTAATGATTCCTACTTACTCACCTATATAAATATAATTCATAGCATCCAACGGAAGGTATTTACGACAACCAAGGCTCAAGATACCAGATAAATTCAATTTTTTTATCGTAATAGTGTCACAAATTCTTGCTTCGCACATACTACCGGAGTGGACCCCAAAGATGACTTGTAAAACTAAACTCGAAATCATTTTTGTTAAACTGAGATTTGGACATATTTCTCCTTATGGATGTCTCAAGGTAGGTAGGAGTATTTTTAAGTTTTCCAATTTGACACGAAAATCATTAGCCAAAACTTATCGCATTTACTTTAAAACTGAAGGGCCACCCCAATTGACTGAAATACAAAATAGAAACTGAAACTCATCTCTAAGGCATAAAATTTAGTTTATCAATTATATTTATGGCCCTCAAGTTATCCTAAACCAATAGGAATCATACTCGAGGTCTTGGTTGGTAAAAGAAATTTCTTTGGCACTCTATGCAAGCGGTGTCTAAGGTCATTTTATTTTCTTCTTTTTTAATTTATATTTTTGTTTTTAGACAGGGTAAGAGTTGTATTATTCATTCAAGTTGTACTCTCTAATATTCTACACATTTAACACCAAAATACAAAATGATAAAATGTGAAGTTTCAATGGAAGAGGAAGGGAGATCCATATCTATTTCCTAACGCTTGCTTGAGACATCAGCTAGGCATTTTATCCATGGCTCTTAACCGACGAAAATCATTTGGTTCAAAATTTCTGATTCCTTTTCCACGAATCCATTTTATGCATATCGAACAAGCATGGAATTCCATGAACCCTTTTTTTAACGCATTCTTCAAATAAAACATCTGAAAAAAGACACGTCCAATCTCTTGCTTCGGTGTTTTTCTTACCCTGTTTCAATGCTCCCATTTTAACAAGGATGAGGGTATGTTAGTGAAGTTGAAACCCACCATGTGTAGACCCATTGGTTCCTTTGTTGAAACAATGAAAGAGATTCATGATGATACCCATGTCTTTGTTTTATAGCTACCAATTTACCACATAACTTTTCCGGTCACCAAGCACCGATCATTGGGGTGAATAACAATACATAATAAAAACCATGCATGGTGCGTAGATTTTCCTAAACAAACCTCCATAGAGATGCAGGAAGTTGGGACATTGAAAAAGGTTGTCGACATAGTCTCTACTCCTTTCACGTCCCCTTGTGGTCGAAATGTCATACAAACCTTTATGTTCCCGAGATAAAAATTTTGAGCCTCTATTTTCATAAAATAACATCCCTTCCTCGCTCTAAAACTCTGTTTCCATGCATTGGTAGAGAATGCAAAAAAATAGAGTGTTTTACATAGAGAAAGAGTAAACGAGAAAAATCTTGTAGAGACATAAGTGGGGATAACAGAAAGGGTGTATTCAATGTCTTAACCAATGTTGGTGCTCAAAATAGTATCGCCCCATTTATGCCTTTAAAAATTTGTTGATTCACACCTCTTTCATTATCTCCTTCCCGTGTTGTGCTTGTTCGGTCTTTGTTGCCATTTTAATCATTCTGGATCAAAGATCATGTATGGGTCCGTATTTGTTTCCTTGTTCCTTTGTTCCTCTAGAAAATCTTTGTATTTTGGGCCTCTCGTGCTTTGTTCCTTCGAAATTGACATTTTCCCATTTCTCTATATTCCATGAGATGGGATTTGTCATCTCTTTTGTTTTTGCCCCAAATACTCAAAGGAAAATGAATTGATGTGTCCCTGAGCAATATGATTGAGCCTTGTAACATTTCTAAACTCTCTATCCTTGAAGAAAATTTCATTTTCAAGCTCAAATGGTCGTTTCTCTGTATTTTATGGTTTGACAGGTCATTTCTCCCAGTCAAATTTGCATCATTTCATCAATAGGAGACGTGGCCTCCTTTGGTTAGATGCGGCTCGGCTGGATACTTCAAAAATTCTATAAAAGGCCTCAACTTTGAAATATGTCCACGTGGAGGAACAACGCTCATTTAAGAATCTACTTTTTAGTCTGTCTTTGAAGTAGCGCGGGAGGACACGTGGAGGCTTGGCGGGATGGAGACACGTGGAGGCTTCCGCTGGGTTTCCCATACTTAGACAAATTTCAAAAGTTTTTGGGAAGTCCAGGACATGTGGAGGAACGACACTCATTTGAAGATTTACTTTTGGGTTTGGCCTTGGAGCAGCGTCGGGAAGACACGTGGAGGACTCCGCTCACTTTGCATTTTTGCATGGACTTTTCAATGGTTAAAGGAGACTGCCGTGGAGCTTGACAAGTGGTGCCTTCCACCGACCTTCAAGCTCTCAAACAAATTTTTCCAAGCGGGACACGTGGCGAGCTCGTGCTCATTCGGGCTCTCAAATTTTGGGAACCATCTCAAGAAGTGCCATTGTGACACATGGAAGTTTGAAAAGTCAAAAGGGGTGGGGAAGCGGACCATCGAGAGGAAACTTAAACTTTTGCCTTTTGTCTCAAAAGGGTTAAAATATCAAAAATGGCCCACGATCCCGACAAAGGAAAAAGTCAAAATATGTTTCTGGTCAAAGGGGTGGGAAGGCGGATCATCGGGGAAACTTGGAAATTTTGCCTCTTGTATTCAAATGACTCAAAGTATCAAAAATCCTGAGGGCCTGATGGAAAAGGTCAAAGCTTGCTCCAGTCAATGGTAGAGGTGTTGGATTTCGGAGGAAAAGTGAGAATTTTTCCTTTTAAGGGAAAAAGTGTTAAAGGCATAAAAAGACCCGAGGTTCACTGGGACCCACATTAGAAACTTGAAGCGGAAGGGCAGAGCTGCGGGGGAAACATGGAAATTTTCCTTTATCCAAAGAGATTCAAATGGAAGAATTTTTCCGTGGTTCCTCTGGGACCCACCTCAGGACATGTGCTAAGCCCATTTTTAGAAGTGGAGGTGCGAAGAAAAATGTAAAATTTTTACATTTTTTCAAAAGGGTCAGGAAAAATTAAAAATAAGCCCCCGAGCCCGTTATTGAATCTTCCACATGGATGCCTAAATTCAAATCAAATATCAACGGCTATAGCGGTTGTTCATCTAAATCTTATTTTCCCCCCATTTTTTGTAAAGCTCCTAGAAGTGTGAGTCTTCATCATTTCTTGCTATTTTCTACATGCCAAATAGAGGGCTGAGTTAATTTTGATATCTAGAGTTTGGTGGGAGAGATCTGGAAACGTCTTTCACCATTAAAATGGTCTGACTATCGGGCTCGATCTGGTTTTCCATTTTTCTTCTCCCGAGCATGCAAGGAGCTAAATTTTGATGATTATGGGCAGAAGTGGTTGGCGAATGGATGGAAGCATGTTTTGCCCAAGGAAGGAGTTGAATGCGGGAGATATTCGAAGAGATTTTCCCTTGAGCACCTAGTAACTTCTTGCAGATCCGATTCTAGGAATCGCGATCGTGATCATGGCCATAATGCTAGCACTCAATGCCTAGATTTTTGGGGAAAAGGGGTCTGTTGTAAATGTTATAAATGGCACGAATTCATCATGCAAATGGTTGGGAGTTTTTGGAGAGGTCGGGACTGATTTTTCTAGCAGAGAAAGCTTGACATAGCCCATCCTTTTTGAGAAGCCGTCTAAAGAAGCCTGTATATTTCTTTTTTTGTCAAATTTAATCATGTCAAGGTGGTTGCAAGTGTACAACCATTGACAAGCTTTGAGATTGTTCTGGAAACTTTCCCTTGTTGATAATTTGATCAAACTTGGGATATTCTGTGTAAATCTTTGAGCAAAGTGTATTTATTTCATCTCTAAATGCATGCAAGTAGTTTTTCTTGTTTCTGTTGCAATCTTGTACCAAAATCTGGTCCAATCGCATAGGTCTTATTCCTTGTGATAGTTTAGTGGCATATTTGATTTCATTTTCTCAGAAGAGCTTTCATTTGGGAGTGGGATAAACGGTTTAAAATAACTTTTATTTCATTTTGTTGACAAATATTATTTGTAAGCCTATGGGTGTACCTCAGGTGTGATTTGGTTTAAATCTTGGTGCTTTATTGGGTTCTCTAACTCGAGCCTTCATGATAGAATCCCACGGGTTTTGTGAAAGAGTGCTAATATGGGCCTCCATTGAAGCACATATTCTAGTTGAGGAAACAATTTAGCCTTTTGTGCCATTTTGTTGACTAAATCTTTCCATCTTGCATAAGATCTCAAGGATCTAGTGAGTCAAGTCCCATCCTGTCTCCCCTCCCACCAAAAATCTATTTAACAACATTCAATCCTACCCATACTACCCCTTTGTTTTCTCTGTATACCCACATAATACGAAAAATCCATTTACTAAATTATGCGAAGCAGATTAGGTTTCCAAATGTCTTTAGTAACCTTTGCCTTGTTGTGAAGATATCCCCATAATCTGGAAGTGACAACTCGTGAGAGTCAACTTTGGTGTGTTGATCATATTTTCCCCAAGGTCTTCTCTATAAAATTTATGCAAAAGAAGGTATCTGCATCTCCTTGCAAATAATGAGAGGTTAAAAATAGGTTCTCTTACCTTGCTTGAAAGGAACAACCTAAAATAGTTAGGATAAGATCATATTCTTTTAAGGTTCTATCCATCTCTCCACAAATCCAAGTAACAAAAGGACAATTAGATTTTATCCCGGCTAAAAAATGACATATATTTATGATCTATCTGCCGCTAAGCTCATTGTTGAATATGTGTTGCTTCTTGGCTTGAGAAGGAGAAAAATTTGGATACCAACATCAGTGGCGCCATTTCTAGGGAATGTTTTGAATTGCTGGGAACTAATTTGCACCGTTGAGACTAATTTGTTGATCCACTGCTAGTTCATATCTATTTGACCCATCAACAACACCAACATCAGTGGTGCCATTGCCAGGACATTTTGATACAGTTCATACTCAGACCTTGGTAAACGTTTCTTGTATGCTCTAAAGTGCCATAAATCCAATTTAAATACTAGCCTGTGTTCGACCCTGTATGAAGTTTCAAGTTAGAAGTGATGTATGTAATTTTTCCAGTCTCTGCATGTTTTGCACTAGTATTCATTGATAAAATTTTGGTAAAGGAAGGTTGAAGCTTTCATTTCCAGTTTATAAGTGTTGAAAGACATTTGACAGAAGATATTTTAGTGCATTTGCACAACTAAGGTGGAAATCCTTAGTGGCGACTCCCTGTTGATTTGATTCTGATAAGGACCAGTGTCTTAAACCTCTATCAAGTAAGATTTGTTTCTAATATTTTCAAAGATGGAAGGAAGAAGATCTTTCTTTTCTAGGGATCCTGCTAGGACATTGTTTCCTGAGTTAGGAAAAGCAAAGTCAAAAGGAAGAAGAGCCTGGAGAGTTGTGGGAGATTAGCTAGACAAAAGGGGGATCTCCATTGATGAAAGTGATTGGCCTATCATTGAAGGCTTCCATTCAAGTGACTCTAAGTTAGGTAGCCTCTTTATGGAATTGAATTCTCCAACTGGAGAAGGGCCTTCATTTGATTTTGAAATATTTGCTTCACATTCTACACCTATCTTTTTTGAAGTTGATAGGGATTTCCAAGAAGTAAGACCTTTAGAGGGTGTCCATTTTGAAAGCTACACTCCTGTGTTCCAAGGACCCTCTGCCCCTTATCAATTTTTCACCCCTCCAAGATCACCTCCTCGAATCAATATGGCTCAACCCCCACCCAGACCCCCATTTGTTGTAAACACCTTTGGACCTATAAATTTTGTGGGAATGGCTGGTTATCCAAATGCAGTGCCTCAAGATGTAAGGAACAAACTTCCAAAGTTCTAGGGAAACAATTCCATAACTAGTGATCAAGCATCTAAAGCTCTTCCTCAATATGATGGAAGATTTTGAGATTGAACATGAAGATGTATACATCAAATTGTTTGTTCACACTCTAGAGGAGGATGCAAGGGACTGGTACAAAGCATTGCCAGATAACTCTATTGATTCTTGGGATGAGATGAACAATGCATTTAGATTACAATATGGTGATAGGACTGACCCTAGGTTTCTTCTATTAGAGTTTGAAAACATCAAGAAGAATCCCAATGAGTTAGTACATGATTTCAACACAAGGTTCAATAAGACCTTGAGGAGATTTCCTGTTAGGATAAGGCCATGTGATGAATCATGTTTGATCAAATACACAGATGCATTTGATAAAAAGGATGCTTATTACTTGAGGGACAAGAACCCTACCAACTTGAGGCAAGCATTCACTATGGCCCTGCAAATAGAGAATAATATCAAGGCAATAGGAAAACCTCCTAAGAGGGATGGTGTGAAGCTAATTAACCTAGAAAAACCTCAGACAAGTAAGGTTGCTGATTTGGAAGAAGTTGTGAAGACTTTGGTAGGGGATGTCAAGGATATTTCCTACAAACTAGCCCAGAGCTGAGAAGGGAATTGGGTAGAGTTCACAAGGAAAACACAAGAAACAAGGCCAAGATAGATTTACAAATCATCAAAGATCTGATGACAGAGGAAAATGACCTATTGGATTTGGAAATAGGCAGCCCCAAGGTAGAGAAAATAGAATGGTTCCGATCCTTTGGTTGCTAGAGTTGCTATTGTGGAAGAGACATAGGTCATTGATTGGTGTGACAAGTGTTTCATGCCCCATGCTCCTTGTGAAGAAGATCAACAAGAAGAAGAAGAAGCTGATGATGACAATGATGATGATGTTTGCATGATGGGTTGCTCCACCAGCTCACAACAAGGGGCAACCTCAACTGAGGTGATAAGTGCTAGAACTGCTGCCACTTTTTGGGACTACATTCATAGGGTACCTATTCTTCCTCTCTCTCATACTTTAGAAGTAGATGATGTACAATATTTTGAATTTCCCAATAATGAATTTGAATATTTAAGGGCTTTAATGATAAAAAAGTATGATGGAGGAATCCCATATGAGGAAGATAGGCGTTGTTAATGAATGTTGTTGTTACCCAAGAAAAGGAATATAACACAAGAAGTAGGGTTGTCAAAGGTGTAGGGCCTCAAGCCAAGCCAAAATCCCCTTACTTTCAAACATTCCTAAAGAGGCTCCTAGGAAAGATGCACTCTGCCAAAGGCCCTGCAGTTCAAGAAAAAATCACACCCCTCCTCATGCTCAAATTAGCAAAAATCTTGTACCACCTAATGATTGTACTAGCTTTCCTTCCAACGTTGCCTTGCCCAAGAATGTCCCATATGACATTGCCCAAGTTTTGAATCAAATCAAAGTCTTTGTTCTAATTTTTGAGTTGCTTAGTACTCCTAAGCACAAAAAGAGAGCATTTGAATACTTGGGATTGAGTGAAGTGAAGACTACCCAAGGAAGAAATGTGAACATTGTGGAGAATCCTCTAGTTATTGAAGAGTCTGAGACACCATCAGCATCAGAAGAGCTAGCTGAACCACCTGAGTTTTATTTAGGGACATCTTTTGTAGACTCTCAATTGAATGTGGATCCATTCTTCACCACTTTGATCATCAAGGATAGGCTGCTCCATAATTGTATGTTTGACTCAGGGGCATCATGCAATGTCATGCCTTTGGAGGTCATGAATGAGTTGAATATTAAAGTAACAACAACATATGGGAAGTGCACTACCATGGACTCTAGAGAAGTTCCAGTAGTTGGATGTGTGAAGGGTTTGGTGGTGCAGCTAGAGCCTACCTGTAAAAATTTAAAACTTGATGTTTTCATATTTGATTACCTGACCAAGTGGGGTATGTTCTTTGTCAAAAAATGGGCTACAAGTGTTGGTGGGAGTGTCCAAATGGACATGTCTTATGCCACCATCCCGATTGAAGGAAACCTTGTCAAGGTTATATGGGGAGAAGAAAATGTTGCACCTTATTGAGGATCCCAACAATGTGTCTTATGAAGTATTGTAGAAAAATGTTGATGCTGACAACTTTTTGGAATTTGTTGAGGGAAGGGAGCACAAGATTGAGGATTCTAAGTGTCTTGAGCAGGCAGGCTCTCCTTGGACCCTGTTTTTGATGGAGCTTGCTCCAAATTTGGAAATGGTGTTGGTGTTGTTTTGATTTCTCCAAGTCAGGAAAGGTTTGGTTTTTCCTTCAAACTTATCTTTGAGTGCACTAACAACATTGTTGAGTATGAGGCATTGTTGTTAGGTTTAAGGATTTCTTGGAAGTATGGTGTCAAAGACATTATTTTCAAAGGGGATTAGAGTTAGTTGTCAAGCATGTCGGAGAAAATTATATGCCATAAAGAATCAGCGGCGATTGAAAACAGTACAAGCACGCAGATTAGGGATTTCATTTAGATGTTTGACTCCTTCAACATATTGCATCATGAAAGAAGGTTCAATGACTTGGTAGACAAGTGGCAAAAGTGTTGGGGTCTTGGTTTGAAAAGTCTACAACATCCCCTTATTATGAATATGAGATTGAGGTATTAACAAGACCATCTATCCCCGACAATATAAAACACTGGCAGGTTTTTGATGATGATGCTCAGATCCAGATATTTCTACAGAACAGAGGAGAGTTTTTGATCAAAACATTGATTGGGAGCCAATGGTTTGTGCAACAGAGGGAAAGGAAACCTTGTTTGGGAAAGGCATCATCCAACTAAAGACCAATACTATTCCTAGAGGGCTGGTTGCTCTTGAATCAAATTTTGATAATGTTGACTGCATTATTAATAGGCATATGGAAGCCTCGAGGGATTTTGAGGAGCATGAACTTGGCACAGAGAAAAAAAAAAAAGGAAGATTTTGTTAGGCAGCAATCTCAAAGCAAAGAGGAAAGCAAGTCATACATCCAGTTGTTAAAGAAATACCAAGATTGCATGGCTTGGACCTATTTTGAGCTCAAAGCATACAGAGAAGACCTGTTCCAGCATGAGATTCCCTTGGAGCCCAATGTAAAACCATTCAAGTAGAAGAAAAGGCCAATTAATCCTCTCCTATCTCTCAAAATGTCAGAAGAACTGAAAAAGCTAAGAGATGGAGGGATTATCTAGCCCACAAGGTATTATTCTTGGGTCGCCAACTTGGTGCCAGTAAGAAAGAAGAATGGTGACATTAGGTTGTGTGTAGACTTCAAGAACCTAAAGAAGGCCTCAATGAAGGACAACTATCCTTTACCTAACATGGAGCACATGCTACAAAAGGTGACTAGTTCTGAGTTGCTTTCTACCTTGGATGGCTTCTCTGGCTATAACCAGGTTGTGGTGAAAGAATCAAAAAGGGTAAAGACAACCTTCACTACTCCATGGGGAACATATGTGTATATCAAGATGCCCTTTGGTCTGATGAATGTTGGGGCCACTTTTTAGAGAGCAATGGATGTTGCTTTTGTTGGTTACATCAATGAGTTTATTGTTGTTTACCAAGATGATGTAACAATGTTTTCAAGAAAGAGAAGTGACTATTTGTTGCAGTTAGAGAAGATTTTGATCAAATGTAGGGAATATGGCATCTCACTCAATCCAAAGAAATTCCATTTTGGAGTGCAGAAGGCAAAGTTGATAGGTCACATTGTGTCACAAGAAGGAGTGATGATTGATCCAGAAAGAGTGGAGGCCATCAAAGAAAGTCCCAATTCCAAGAACCAAGAAAGGAATTCAGTCCTTCTTTGGGTAGATAAACTTCATTAGGAGATTTATATCAAACTTTGCTGAGTTGACCATCCCAATCACTTCCATGCTCAAGAAGGATCAAGTCATCAAATGGGAGAAGGCTGCCATCCAATCTTTCAATGGAATCAAAGAGGCATTGAAGCATGCCCCTGTTTTGGTAGCCCAATATTATACGAAACCTTTCCAACTATTTTCCTTTTCTTCAGAAAACATTGTTGCTTCTGTCTTGTTGCATAAGGATAATGAAGGGTTTGAGAGGCCAATTACCTTTATTAGTAAAGCACTGCAAGGGGCAGAACTAAAATACACCATCATGGAGAAGTAAACATTTTCCTTGGTCAAAGAAAAAAAGGTTTTCAGGCCCTATATTTTAAATTCAAAAGTTGTTGCTTATGTTCCCCATACCATGGTTAAAGACATCTTGTCAGAGATGGAAGTCTCAAGTAAAAGATGTAGATGGGTCAACAAGTTGCAGGAATATGATATGGACATCCAAACCACAAAGTTGGTGAGAGGTTTGGGGTTAGCTAAGCTTATGGCTAAGAGCAACTTGCAGACCATTGAGGTAAATGAGATTGAAGAGGAAAGGGAAGCTGTTTTTGAAAAATTAATGAGTTCGAGTGGTACAAGGATGTGATGTTCTATCTTAGACATTTAAACTACCCTAAGCATTTGAATAAGAACCTTAGAAAAGAGCTCTTAAGGTGGCTTCCCGAAATATGTCATTATTGATTTTGGGTTTGCATGGAAAAACCCACAGGGAGTCCTCTTGAGATGAATCACTTTGAAGATGAAGCCCCAAAATAATTACCGATCTCCTTAGAGGAGTTTGTGGGGGCATTTTTTTTGCAAGAGTCACAACACATAAGATCCCGAGGGCTGGTTATTGGTGGCCAACTCTTTTCAAGGATACAACCTTATTGGTCGAGAAGATGTGAGAGTTGCAGGTGTATCTTTGGAAGGTTGAAAGCTTCGGGTTCCCCGCCTTTGCGATCTGTATCAATCAAAGCCACATTCAAGAAATGGGGAATGGACTTCATTGCTTAGATTTCAGACCCTTCAAGTGTTGGCCATAAGTGGATTCTTATAGACACTAACTACTTTACCAAATGGGTGGAAGAAATCCCTACCAAGAAGGCTACACACCAAGTTGTCATGGACTTTTTGCTAAACAATATTATTTATGGTTTGGAGTACCATTCAAAATCATAGCTGATAATGCCATGAGTTTCAGAGCTAAACCTCTAGTTGTAGTGTGCAAGGAATATGGGATCAATCTGACATATGCCTCTAATTATAATCCCCAAGGAAATGGAAAAGCTAAGTCCAATAATAAGAACTCGCTGAAGATCATCAAAATAACCTTGGAATTAAACAAGAGAAAACGGGTGAATAGCTGAAGTTTGCTATCTAGGCGATAGGATCACTGTTAAAAGAGAAAATGGAAAGAGTCCATTTGAGTTGGTGTATGGGACTCGGGCCCTACGCCCCTGCATATGCAACTATCCTCATATCAATTCATTCAACAATTTGGAAGATCAAGAGGTAAGTCCTTATGATGCTCGCATCAACTAGATTATTGAGCTTGATGAAGAGAGAAGGGCATCCCACCAAAGGCATATCAAATTTAGAGAAAAGATAAAGAAACTATTTGACAAGAAGGTCACTCCCAGAGTGTTCAATATTGGAGATCTTGTGCTACTATGGGATAGTAGGCATGAAGATAAGGGCAAGCATGGAAAATTTGATTCGTTGTGGATGGGCCCGTACTCCATTGACATTAGGATTGGTGAACACACCTTCTTCTTGAAGGATTTAGATGGTGAATTTCTTGAACTGTCTGTTAATGGCAGGCATTTGAAGCACTTCTTGGATTGATTCCCTAGAATCAAGGTAAACACCTCTTATACAATGTATAGCTTGTTGTTTGTGTCCTGTTTTTGTGTTTTTGCTCGTCTGCAGTCTCTGTGGTGACATGTTTTGCTAGCTTCTTTGTTCATTTTTGGAGATGGATTTGTTTCTTTGCTCTTTGAGTTGACTCTTTCGCCAATTGATATTTTCGCACTTGGTCTACTATTGTTCTTACGGCGCTCACAGGAGTGCCCATCCCCTGAGTCGAGCAGTGTTGGTGCTCAAAATAGTATCACCCCATTTATGCCTTTGCAAATTTTTTGATTCACGGCCTTTGTCATTATCTCCTTCCTCGTATTGTGTTTGGTCAATATTTTTGCCATTTTAATTTGCTCTGGGTCAAAGATCATATATGGGTCTGTATTTGTCTCCTTATTCCTTTGTTCCTCTAGAAAAGCTCGTATTTTGGGCCTCCCATACTTTGTTCCTTGAAACTCACATTTTCTCATTCTCACTATATTCCACATGTGGGATTTGTCATCTCTATTGTTTTTCCCGGATACTTGAAGGAAAATGAATTGATGTGTCCACGAGGAATGTGCTTGAGCCTTGTAACATTTCTAAACTCTCTGTCCTTGAAGAACATTATGTTTTCAGGCACAAATGGTCATTTCTCTATATTTTACGGTTTGTGAGGCATTTCTCTCGGTCAAATTTGCATCATTTCATCAACAGAGACGTGGCCTCCTTTGGTTGGACATGGCTCGGTTGGATACTTCAAAAATTATATAAAATGCCTCACCTTTGAAATATGTCCACTTGGAGGAACGACACTCATTTAAGAATCTACTTTTTGGTCTGGCTTTGAAGTAGCGTCGGGAGGACACATGGAGGCTTTTCGGGATGGAGACACATGGAGGCTTCTGCTGGGTTTCCCATACTTAGACAAATTTCAAAAGGTTTTTGGGAATTCTAGGGCACGTGGAGGAATGGCACTCATTTGAAGATCTACTTTTAGGTTTGGCCTTGGAGTAGCACCGGGAAGACACATGGAGGACTCCGCTCACTTTGCATTTTTGCATGGACTTTTCAATGGTTAAAGGAGACTGCCACAGAGCTTTACAAGTGGCACCTTCTATTGAGCTTCAAGCCTTCTAACAAATTTTTCCGGAGCAGGACACATGGCGAGCTCGTGCTCATTCGGGCTCTCAAATTTTGGGAACCATCTCAAGAAGTGCCATTATGACACATGGCAGTTTGAAAAGTCAAAAGGGATAAGGAGGCAGACCATTTGAGGCAAATTAAACTTTTTTCCTTTTGTCTCAAAAGGGATAAAATATCAAAAATAGCCCGCGAGCCCGAAAAAGGAAAAAGTAAAAATATGTTTCTGGTCAAAGGCGTAGTAAAGGCGGATCATCGGGGTGTTGGTCGTCAAAAAGGACTTCAAGAAGAGCAACAGTCAGGGGACAAGAAGTCCCTCCTCTTTAATGGGAGAGGTTCCCTTATTCAAGAAACGAACCTATTTACACATAAACAAAGCATGGTTTTATTATGGAACTTGGATATTATGAAAGTGTTTTGTTAAAGGATTATCAATCACAAAAGGACTGAGGAATGAAAATGTGGGAACGAGCAGAAAGGCATCATTCAGAATTATAGGTGACAGAGTAATTCTTTATGCATGCGAGGGTACAACGAATTGGAGTGAGATCATTTGTATATTAATAAGATGAAATTGAAAAGACACAAAGTTCTGTAAATAACATCTGCAAGAATACAAAGCTTCTTAACATAATATAAACAAATGATCCAACAAGATTTAAATGAAAAAATCGAGAGTAAAGGAGACCAGATAGACAAAGAATGGAAAAAATCCTTTTGTATTGATTTCTTTATGATTCTTTTACACCTTCATAAATAAGCCAAGTTCCCCTCCTTAAAATGGCGAGGAGAAGCCAATTATATAGTTTACAAATTAGTTACTCTTGGTAATCTTGTTTCTTTTAAATAATGATTAGTTAAAGGCTGAAAATGGCAATACCTCAACTAATTACAATAAATCTAAGAGAAAGAAGGGGAAGAGAAGAGAAGAATTAGGAGAAGAAGATAGTCATTCAGATTGGGAGGGACCCACCGATTTAAGGATCCATTTATCGAATCTCTTCAATGCCTCGGCTATCTCTCGCCACGTGGGACCTGATGTGTTGGCGTGGACCGAGTCCAAAATCGAGGCATTTCTCCATTTCCTTATCAAACTCGACATGAGTATGATAATCCTTATTTTCTTCTTCAATGGCAGATTGAAGAGAGCAGATCTCCTTCATTTTTTCTTTGGAAATGGAGCTTTCCTTGAATAGATCACCCTTGACAAAAGCTCTGAATTGAGCTTTGATTTCTTGTAGGGAGAGAGGCACACCAGAAGTCTCATCCTGAAGATGACAATGTATATCTTTGAAAGTAGATACAACTAGTGTTTTAAAAGCCTCACCCTTCTGCCAGCTATTTCTCAATTCTCCCAAAGCCTCCTCCAGGACCTTGATCTTCCATTCCACACTGTAAACCCAAGACTTTGACAAATTATCCTTTGCATCTTCAAAGACCTTGCTTGCCAATAAAATATTTTCATCTACTTGTCCCATGAGGCGGAGGTCTACTATGCAACTGCTCCAAAGTTTAAGCTCTTTATCTATGATCCCAATAGTGGAGGAGAGCTTCTGTTGCAAGTTGTTCACCTTCCCGTGGAGTTTGAAAGCTTCATCAATGAAGTTCAATCCAGCAACAAGCATATCATCCACCATGGCCTCCATAGCTCTGCCATAGACATGAATACTTGTGCATATCTTTGATACTCTGTACCTCATCTTGGCTCAAAATTACAGGTGGTGGAAGAGTAGTCAATGGGGTAGGGTCCAAAACTTTGTCCTTGGACAAAAGAGATTTGATGAAACCTGTAAGAATCTGGGCTTGTTCTTCCAACTATTCTATGGTTTGCTACCCTTTCTCTACCCTCCCAATGACCCTTGTGACTGTTTCCTGGAGATTATGGATCTCACCTTCAGGGGTAGACTCTCCCATGGGAATTCTTGAGAGCTCAAGATCAGACATTTGCAAATCTTGTTCTGGCTTGTCTACCGTAGGCTTAGCTATCTCCAGGAATTGCTGGCCCTGAGCATCAGACACTATCCTGGAGGTAATTCTGGCTTTTTTGGCACGAGAAGGAGGAGTAGTGCCTAACAAGGCTGCCACAGCATCAAAATTTGGTCCTGAGCTCCGGGAGGAAGACTTTCTCTTCCTACTGTCGACAAGAGGCTGCACCCATGCAAAAGAGGAGGAAGAAGCAGGTGGGGCAAGAGGACCAAGAGACAGAGAACTCATGGCACCCAAGGTTTGTACTGTTGTTGTCTCGAGTTGAGACATGAGTGGGGCACTTGAGACAACTGGTGCAGAGGAATCAACAGTACTTGGAAGTTCAGTGCTCTGGACTTCTTTGTCCTTATCCATTGGAGCTTCAGGGGCACTTGCAGGAGCTGGCACTTCACTCTCTTCACTTTCACTGAGAACAATAATGTTCTCTGGTCCCAAAGGCAATTCTGCATGCTTTCTCAGGGGATCTTCTTCCACAGGCTCCTTCTTAACTTCTTTGAATTTCTTCTGATACACCTGGGTGGATGAGGAAGGAGTAGAGGCTGCAGGTCCTTGAGTTGACGAGGCAGGAGGGGTTTGCACAGGTGCTTCTGATCTGGGAGTCGATGCTTCCCTACTTGGTGTTGAAGCATCCTTGGAGGAGGATTCCCCTGAGTGCCTCCTAAGCTCACGGACTTTCCTATCAAACCAGATCTTGGTCCTGACTAAGACTGGAGCCAGGATTTCAGCCAAATCATCTTTCTCCTTTTTGAACCAATCCAAGTCCTCCAAGGGAGTGTGCTTGACCACATTGTCATACTCATATGAGTACAGTCAGAGTTGTCATCCTTGAGCCCTTCAGGAACTTGGTACAAGCCGAGTTCTTGGATTAATTGTAGAGAAAACCTGCCGTAATGCCTCCTTCTGGCTTCAAAATCATCAGCACAGTCAGCCCAATAGTCTTCTGTGTCTACCCTATGATGATAGGTTATCTTGATATTCTGCTCAATAAACTTTTTCAAGTCAAAGCAAGTTCTGGGCCTGAAGAAATGGACAGTAATGGGAGCTAGGGCCCTTTCTATATTTTGTGCATCCAGGGCTGTTTTGCAGGTGTAGTTTCCCAAAGAGATGGGGAAGTGAAAACCAGTAATTTTCTTGTCTCTGCAGGTTCTATGATAATTTTTCTATATCGCATACTCATGGCTTCATGCGCAGAACATAGGAAGCCTAAAATCTTCAGCTCAATGAAGTATGATATAGGAAAATTTTCTGAATTGGATAAAATAAGCACCGTAGTGCGATGTCACTCATGGCCTCGAGAAAAATTGTGTCACCCTCAAGAAGTCGACCATGTACATGGTGAAAGCATCATTCACCCTTCGGAAATTGCGATTGCTGGTCTCTAGGGTGAACTGCGGGTAGTAGGCATACACGGGATCATCCTTGTGAGCATCGATGTATGAAAAGCCAAACCATTGCCTCGATGCCGCCAGAGTATACATTAGGTATGAAGTCATATAAAATTTCTTCATTTGTTGTACATTAGATAGCTACTCCGCTAGGTTCATACTGATGATCTCTACCCAGTTGATATTCTGAGTTCCCTCGCACACCATATTGATGAGCGGGCACATCCAGAAATGGAACTCATTTGTAGAGGGTAAGCCCATAACCCGAGCTAGTAGGATTATGAAATCCGACAATTCTTCATTGAAATCTGCACGGAAAAGAGTCTTGGACAGACGAGATGCCCCCTTCTTAGGGTTTTTAAGCCAGGACTTCGCCACCCGTGCCTTATAGTTGTCACTGTCTTGATCGAAAAGGGCCTGAGCTTGATTATGGGAGATAACTATAGCATTGTCCATCTCAGGAATCCTTAGGGCAGTGCTAATGGTGGTGGCATCTAACTTGGCAATGAGTTCTCCATGCACGTTAGTTAGTTCGCTTGAATCGGGGCTGAAATGAGCTCAGCGAGTCTGATATCTCGCACATTGTCTTGAAATTGGGAAGCCACCGGCGAATGCCAAGCCACTGTCATGAATCATATGTGCCATTGGTGAAGGGTTCACGTCTGTTATCCTTGTCCAAAAATCCCCAAAATCAAGGTGGCGAACTTCACTGTCCCCGATATCGGGAACGGCAGACTCGAGTGGTGAAACTTGTTCTTGCCCCTGGAATTTGATCTTCATGTTGATAGCAATCCGGAGAGCAAAGCTGCAAGCTAGACTTAGGATGGAATTGCGGGGGAATGGATACGCGCAGGAATTTAGATTGCAAGGGTTTGAGCAATAGATAGCATGAAAGCAGTGTGCAAAACACATAGGGGGCCGCTCGTTATATAGCCATTTAGGAGAGAGAAAGGCAATAAATGCACATTAAATACATACCTACCAAATTGAAAAGCAAGATATTCGAGTAGAGAGGAAAAATTAGCACGAATGGCACTTAGTTCATTTGGGACACGAGGGACGCGAAAGCGTGAAGTACGCAGTTCGGCCGATTCGGACGATGCGGGGAAAAGACGCACAAATGCTTTTGGGAAATGTGGGACAAAAGTACGCGGAATACGTGATTGGCCGAATCGGGTGAAATGGAACAACTTGTCCGGGCGAACTTGGGACATTTGGGACAAACAGTTCCGACGGGTCCGAAAAAGACAAACTTCGGGTAAACCGGCCGATCGGGGAACAAAGAGCCCAAATGAACTTGGGACACGCGGGACAAAAATGTCCGATAGGCCCGAAATACACACAAAATGACCCAAAAACGTAGATTTTCTCAACTTCTTGACTTTTCACATTATCAGTACAACAGAAAAGAAACTTAAACTCAAAATTTTAAATTTTCAACTTCTCAAAAACAGGGGAATTTTGAGTGGACAACAGGGGGTAACTTGGAAATTTTGCCTCTTGTATTCAAATGACTCAAAGTATCAAAAAATACCGAGGGCCCAATGGAAAAGGTCAAAGCTTGCTCCAGTCAATGGAAGAAGTGCAGGCTTTCGGAGGAAAAGTTAGAATTTTTTATTTTAAGGGAAAAAGTGTTAAAGGCATAAAAAGACCCGGGGTTCCGCTAGGACCCGCACTAGAAACTTGAAGTGGAAGGGTGGAGCTGCGGGAAAAACTTTGAATTTTTTTCCTTTTCTCGAAAGAGAATCAAATGGCAGAATTTTTCCACGGTTTTTCCGGGACCCGCCTCAAGACACGTGTCAAGCCCAATTTCGAAGCGGAGGTGCGGAGAAAATGTAAAAAAATTAGATTTTTTCAAAAGGGTCAGGAAAGAGTCAAAATAAGCCCGTGATTACGTTATTGAATCTTCCACATGGATGGCCCAAATTCAAATCAAAGATCAATGGAAGCTTTGCATCTAAATCTAATTTTCCCCACGTTTACTTTAAAGCTCTTGGATGTGCGACTCTTCATCATTTCTTTCTATTTTCTACATGCCAAATAAAGGGGCGAGTTAAATTTGATATCTAGAGTTTGGAGGAGAGATCCGGAAATGTCCTTTGCCATTAATATGGTCTAACTATCGGGCTCAATCTGGTTTTTCATTTTTCTTCTCCAGAGCATGCAAGGAGCCGGATTTGACAGGAGGAAGTGGTTGGCGAATGGATGGAAGCGTTTTTTTCCCGAGGAAGGAGTTGAATGCGGGAGATATTTGAAGAGATTTTCCCTTGAGCATCTGGTAGCTTCTTATAGATCCGATTCTGGGAATCGCGATCGTGATCATGGCCACAATGCTAGCACTCAATGCCTGGATTTTTGGGGGGAAAAGGGGTCTATTGTAAATGCTATAAATAGCACGAATTCATCATGCAAATGGGTGGGAGTTTTTGGAGAGGTCAGGACTAATTTTTCTAGCAGAGAAAGCTTGACAGAGCCCATCCTTTTTGAGAAGCCACATCTAAAGAAGCATGTATATTTCTTTTTTGTCAAGTGGTGGTTTGCAAGTGTACTGACCTTTGACAAGCTTTGAGATTGTTCTGGAAACTTTCCTTTGTTGATAATTTGATTAAACTTGGGATATTGTGTGTAAATCTTTGAGCAAAGTGTAATTATTTCATCTCTGAATGCATGCAAGTAGTTTTTCTTATTTTGTTGCAATCTTGTACCAAAATCTGGTCCAATCACACAGGTCTCAATCCTTGTGATAGTTTAGTAGCATCTGTAATTTCATTTTCTCAGAAGAGCTTTCATCTGGGAGTGGGATAAATGGTTTAAACTCACTTTTCTTTCATTTTGTTGACAAAGATTATCTGTAAGCCTCTGGTTGTACCTCAGGTGTGATTTAGTTTAAATCTTGGTGCTTTAGTAGGTTCTCTAACTCGAGCCTTTGTGATAGAATCCCACAGGTTTTGTGAAAGAGTGCTAATCTGGGCCTCCATTGAAGCACATATTCTAGTTGAGGAAACAATTTAACCTTTTGTGGCATTTTGTTGATCGAATCTTTCCATCTTGCATAAGTTGTCAAGGATCTGGTGATTCAAGTCCCATCCTATCTCCCCTCTCACCAAAAATCTATTTAACAACATTCAATCCTACCCATACTACACCTGTTTTGTCTCTGTATACCCACACAAGACAAAAATCCATTTACTAAAGTATGTTGAATAGATCAAGTTTCCAAATGTCTTTAGTAACCTTTTCCTTGTTGTGAAGATATCCCCATAATCTGGAAGTGGCAACTCGTGAGAGTCAAATTTGGTGTGTTGATCATATTATCCCCAAGGTCTTCTCTATTAAATTTATGCAAAAGAAAGGTATTTGCATCTCCTTTCAAATAAAAAGGTTACAAAATAGGTTCTCTTACCTTGGTTGAAAGGCACAACCTAAAATAGTTAGGATAAGATCATATCCTTTTAAGGTGCTATCCATCGTCCACAAATACAAGTAACAAAGGGACAGTTAGATTTTCTCCCGGCTACAAAGCGACATATATTTATGATCTATCGCCTCTAAGCTCCTATTGAATGCGTGTTGTTGCTTGGCTTGAAAAGGAGAACAAATTTGGATACCAACAACCCATACAACAAATACTCGAAATAAAAGCTAAGGGACAAGAAAATAAAATTGTTAGTAGTCAACTACCCCGACAATCATCTTTGCAAAGGTTACAATGCACATAGCCCCGACAATCATCTTTAAAGGTTACAAAGTGCACATAGCACGGGTGCACAAAAGCAAAATAAGACAAATCAATACAGCTAGACATTATGCCCAAATGAAGCGCCTCCTAATCCTCAATATTCTTCTTCTTCTTCTTATTCTTCTGCATACAATAGAAAAGTAACAACATGGAGTAGTTTCTTTCCCTCCTAGAGAAAAATGAACTCGCTTCAAATACAACTACATATCCAAATCAATAAATTTATATATAGTAAAATGAGGAGATATTACGTTTCTTATTTATTTGTGTAGGGATAATAGAGCGCTTACAAGCAAAATACTTGGAAAATTTCTCCAAATTGTTCCCAAGATTTTATTTGGAAGCATTGAAAAGAATGATGGTAGAAAGGTTCTTAGGCTTTTCTTGCATGCACCTCTTGCCTTTTTCTTATCAAAATTCCAAGCCTTTCTAAAACCCCCATTGTGTAATTTCTATAGTCCATGCGAATGCATTTCTTCCATGCATTAGGTTGAATAGTTCACATGGCAAGTGTGAGATTGAAATTTATCTTGTGTTGTCGAAAGGGGAGGTAACCTTGCAAGGATGCAAGTTTAAGAAGATTGATCAGACAACAAAAAATGCATTTTCGTGAAAGCCTCTAAGATCCCTTTTTTTAACCAGTTCATCCAAATTACCATGCCGTATTTATCAAAGGAATGTACATGTTGTCTTGTCTCAAAATATAGTGCCAAGTGGCTTAACCACAAAACTTTGCACATTATATCCAAACGTTAAGTATTAGGTGCATATGTTAGCCTAAAAACAATTCGTACCAGATGTTGATGGCTAAATTTTAGGGGGTACTACAGCCACCCTTGCACTTCTCCACCCTCTAACCCCTTCTTCTTCACCCCTCTTCATTTTCCATTGTTTCTCTCCCTCCAATATAACTCCTCCAAAAGATCCCCTTCGATGTTTCCATTGTACTTTTCACAACAATTGCTAGTTTTAAACCATGCATAACATGGATTTATTCTACTTTTAAAATATCATCACAAATTTGAGTTTAACTCCATCTATTGCATGAATTTTCTTATTACGCCGAAGGTGATTCTATCTGATATCCATCCTCTTGCATCTGACGTCTGAAGAGGAATCGATGGCACAGATTCAAATCCGTGCATGCGTTGAAATAATGATGGTGGTAAGTGTTCCATGTCGGTAGAAGAACACAACAATTTCCTGTCAGAGACAATTGAACATGCTTTAAATACGGATACAGAACCAGATATTTCCTACAGAGAGCAGTTGTACACTGTATCTCCCAAATTGAAAATGGAGATAAATCAGACCTGCAAACAAGTCTCAAGTGGCATATGTTAGATTTTGGTAGGTATAGATGTGTCAAATCTATTCTACATCCCAATCAGATCAGGATCACAATGCTTTGCGTTATAAATTGAAGTCCGTATTCTATAAACAAGAAAGTTGGAGATCTAATTTGTTCAATCTCTTAATGTGAAAGGGAATTTTGTTGTTTAAGTTGATGGGATTTTTTTGGGGTTTCTTTTGTAGTGAGAGCCATGGATAAACAATCAAATATGAATAATTGGAATACAAAACCTATAACAAAATTCTGCAAGATTAGAAGGTGATGACATGCAGACAATTTTATCATCAAAAACAAGAGAAATGACAGATACTACTTCCAGTTCACATTGTTCCTTCTCCAGGATCGTGTGTGCTCTCACTGATTGCTGTCGTGTATATTTTAGAGTTGGGAACTAAGTCGTTCTTGATGAGGTTACAGAGATCGCAACAAGGCAAAGCATAGAGGTAGGAAGAAGAAGAAGCATCTAACTTTGAACAAATGAATGTGGTGCAGTAGAAGCAGAGGAGTTCGTTGCCGTCTGCAATGCAACGGGCTTTTCCTTTGCCTTCACCATCTCCATGTACCCCTCGAATCTGTTGATCGTCTTTTGGGTGTTGTGTACTTTGAGTATTCTTTGGATTTTGCAGATGGGATTGTCCTTGTTCAACCAACTCAATTGGAATATCATCTCCACCACATTGCGACCCAAAGCTTCCTCGCCCACCTCTGATACTGCTTCATCATCACTTGATATTGTTAATAGTACTCATTCATTGCTAACATTATATGAAAGAATATACTTATTACCTGCATGTTTCATGATTTGGTGATGTTGGAGAGCCTCTGGCTTGGCGAATATGTGTCCACAGAAAGGGCAAACACAAATGTAGGGATCCACTATCATATGGCATTCGTAGCACTTCAAGAACGACCATCTGTTCGAATGCATCCCTCCAGAAACAGGTCCATATGTAGAAGAACTGATCTCCTGCACTTAAACATCACAAGGTCCATCAAACTTGCATGTGCCTACCAATATCTTAAACAATGTCCTCCATGAAGATGATGTTCCACCTCTCTTCTTTGCCAGGCGGTATCAGTCGTCAACTGCACGCCGTGAAATGTAGGTTTATAGGTGTGGAGAATAAGAATCTCGCTATTGATAGATGGCTCGGATAACACAGACGATGGAGGTTGTAACATGTTTCTCAAAGCGTGGCCATCAGTCAAAAGTTTCCCTCTTATTTTATTTAATTAATGGTGTTATAGTCGCTTCATCTGGAAGTGCCCATGTAACATTTATAAGTAATAGCTAAAAAATTGTTATTACATTCTTTTAATGGTTTTTTCATTTATTTTTAAGAGCATAGTTTAGTCATTATAGTGCTCTTTCATAGTAATGGGTATAAGAATTTAGAAATGATGATGACAGAAAACAATTTGGAACTTACAAATACGTTTCATTCCTTTTTGAGTTTTTGTTACCTTAGTTCGAAGTTATACATGTATATCTAAAAATGATTTTGATGTTCTTTAGTATTTTCAATGGTCTTTATTCCAGGTATCCATAATAAGCATTTGAAAGCCATATGAATATATGGATATGAGCAAGCATATGTTTTTGTATTCATATTTATAAAATAAAAATGTGTGTAAGAATGTTATATTCCATGTAGTTTTTGTATTCTAAATAAAAAGAAAAGTAAATGAAAATGTGTAACTTACCCATACTTGTATTTGTTTGTGTGGATTTCTTTTTCTATTATTTTATAACAGAAAAAATGGATCCTATTGCTTAAAAATAAAGATGTAAGATGTGGATGACCAATAAAATTTTGTATCCTCTGAGCCTTGAGGCATGGAAAATATGCAAGCATGGATACACGTACAGGACATCGGTTATGCTCACAAAGTGGATGTTTTAGTCACAATTGTTGGATTGGGAAAACAACCAGGTCCATTTCTATCCACTGCAATTGAACTTAATGCTTATGACTCACACTTAAAAGATCGATTTTCACATTTATTAATTGTTATATTCCAACAATGAAATTGGTGTAGTTCACACCATTTTCAAACAGAAAAATACAATAAAAATCACTAGGTGTAACCAAGTGTGAGGTGTCCATCATTTTTGAATCCATTGTCTCTATTTTTTTAATTTTCTCTTCTATTCTTTAATTTTCATACAAAGCGAGCCCAAAAAATAAATAATGTATAATTTAATTTGACTTCACTTTTAAATAACAGGGAATAGTGACAATACAGTTCAACCGTAGTTATCAATTTTGACTCATGGATATGTGAAGCTCTTAATTCTTTAGTAAGGGAAGTTTGAGGTTTATGTATCATTCCTGTCGATGGAGACAACCATAACATGAAAATAACACAAATGTATGTAAGAACAATATATATCGTATTTTTTAAATACAAATTATATATGAACATACTTGTAGTTGTAACTTTTTTTAATACCATAGTTATGTACATGTAATGTTTAATCAAGCTATATTTTTTTCACGGTTACGAGTGCATTTTTAATCGATAAACCATATCTCACCAACTATAATTAATCAAATATATTAAAACACTACAATAGTGCATAAAAATTGTTTAAAAATCAACGGAGCTATTTCTCCATGTTATATAAATAAAGCATTATTAATGAGAAACTCTTTCCAAATTTTTTAAAGCTTTCAATATTAAATTCGGACATATGGTGGTGCCCTTTGTAGCAAAGCATTGTAATGGTTTACACATCACATAACCACTTGACCACTCTCCCAAATCCCATGCATGTTTTTCTTGAGCATGATTCCTTCCATGTAATTGCATATTTGAGTATTATTTAAAGTGCACCTTCCATATGCTTTGTAGAGACCATTCATGGCATATGGATCTTTACATTCAAACCATATCATGTGTAAATAAAAGTATAGTTCATTTCCCCATACCATGTCCACTACAAATCATGGGAGTGCGTTCAAAATTGCAAGCATGCATGTATAAGTGATAGATGATATAGGGTTAGATTTGTCCATACTAAATTTACACATATAGTTTTTGGCCATTAAAGGAATTTGATCATAGAACATTTGTGCATTGTCACTCCAATTTCCTTTATAATAATACAAAAAAATGGAAAATGTGTCCATCAAATTGCATGGGATGGTGAAATATGTGTGCATTTTTTATGTTTCATGTCTCATAATTGGAATGCCAAGTGTTAAAAGTCCACATAATAGAAAATTCACATCTGAAGCACCAATTGCACACATGTAAGCAATTGCACACATGTAAGTAATACATGTGAGATTGAAATAGTCCATGTCAAATCTCTACTATATGTTTGAGCTCATATACTGGATATTTCTTGGGGAGGAATAATCTCATCCGTGGAAAAGGTGTGGCCCATGAAGGTGTTTAATTTCCCCTGTCCAATCAAAATCCACAACAACCCACACCGTCCCTTTTTTTGGTGATTGTTGAATAACGATGCCATCACAATTGTTGATGGGGAGAACTTCACATGACGTCGCCACCTCTGGATGCCACTTACACTCCACATCTTCATGTCTCTAAATGATACAGATAAAACTACAAACACATTTTCACTTCCGCAATATTTTTCTACCACTCCTTACATTCACAAATATACCTATAAATTATTTCTATAACGTCTTGAACAACACCCCTCGTCTCATTCAAAGGATTTCCATATACGGCGACATGTTGTTCTATGATTGAGTGTCACATTGTTTTTACTTTCTATTTTCGCTACCCATACACTTTTCTACCCACTAACCCCTTCACCTTCACCCTCATTCTCTCCCAATGTTTCTTTCCTTCCAATATGAATCTTTCAAAAGATCCCCTTCGATGTTTCCATCGTACATTTCACGTATGCTTGTTAGTTTTAATCTACAATAGTTGCATGAGTTTTTGTTAATAAAAATAAACTTAACTACACAATATACTCTTACAATTGTGGCTTTATTATTTATTTGTTAGTATTTTTCTTATCTAAATCTTAAAAGGGTTTGGGCCCTTTCAAAAACCCGCTTTTACCCCCTCTAAAAAACAATTAAAAATTTGGAAGCTATTCAATCATGATACCCAAGGCACCATCATTTCACGTTATCTTTAATATACAATTAAAATATTAAATTCAAATCTGATCTTTGCTGTCACTCCTATAGGGAATAATTAAAGAATCGCACCGCGCACAGTCCATTAATAATGCGCATAATTATTATTACCTAATAAAATAATACCATTGTATGTGCTCGATGATGGTGCCATAACTTTCATTCGTGTTAATCCATCAACTTATTTATCTGGCATGGAATTTTCAGTTTTGATTAGACAAACCAAATGATATCGGTGCACTTCTCTGCCATCATTCGTGTAGCATTTACTGTTGAAAATAAATTCAGTAGTAATATACCTACGCCTTTTTGCGTCTATATATACGATAATACGAGCAAACAGTCACAAGTTACAACACAATTGCTTTAAATCAGATTGATCAAGTTTTTGGTGGACAATGAAAGAAATAATTCTGCCAACTGATGGGAAAGATATGGATAAAACCATCACCTATGAGAAGGAAATTATGGTGGAGGAGTGTAACTCATGTCCAGGTGAAGTGGTGACTGCTGTGGCCATTGGGTTAGGTTTATGTGTGGGGTTGGGGATTGCTCTTGCTTTCGTACCTGCAGCTAAAACAGTGCGTGTGGCTAGAAACACGTTGACTGTACTATCCGCTATGTCTGCCGTAAAGAAGTTGTTTAACGATAAATAAGATAATGTAACTGTGTAAGTTTTTCTTTGATTCCAGGTTTATATGATTCTTCATTTCCTTAAAAGTTTGAATTGTGTAAAGCAACTCATATCATTTGCTTGGTTGTTAATTGCAGAAAATCCTACAGATATCAATGGTATGCGTCTTCTTATAATTCGCGATCTTCTGGATGTATCTAAGTGAATATGCTTAATGAGGATATATATATATATATATGTTATTTTGGGTTTCAGCAACTTTTTAATACAAGTATCTTTGTCGAGGTGGACTAAATACATGGTTTTGATTGCGTGCTGTGCCTCTATTTAAGATCTAACTACTGTTGAGCCACACCTGCACTTCGATGTCCTTGCGTGAACGACTTAGATCTTTCAAGTTACTGTAAACGTATCATTTTATAAAGTTCTGTCACATACTTACAAACACATTTTATATTTTTAATAATGACGTACATTTATATGATGGAATATTTAAAATTTATTGTAGCTTAAATATACCCCAAAACAATTATACAAACAAAACCACAAGAAAGCAGCCCTAAGACTGTCAATTTCTAGACCTCTTAACTTGGGATAGAATGTGTGGAGAGAACTATCGAGAAGCTTGACAATCGTGGATGAGTTCAAGCGTGGTTAGCATTGTTTTTGCTTGTTTTTTATTTTCCTTAATTTGAATCGAAAAAGACTTTACATTGTTAAATCAAGCTATTTTAGTTAATTTAATTTAATTTATATATAAATATCCACATAAAGTCAAGAATGGTCTATGCGACAGAAAAATACAAACCAAGAACCAAATCATAAAGGGAGTGCCAAAACATCTTAAAAAATAGAAAAAAGAAACAACAAATCAACCATTAGAAGGTCATAGATCATGAAACCAATAGAAAAGTGTGTTGTTTAACACATACGGATCAGGGGAGTCTGCATATGAGGTCTCTTAAGATTCTTGAAATCAGTAATGTGAAAGTAAGAACTGATATTTCTGCACTCATTTGTATTTGAGGACTGCGATTTGAGTGTTCTTTCTAGAATTTGAAGTATTTCATTAATAAATAAAGTTAAGTATTTCTGATCTTCATGTCGAATGAGACTCCTTCAAGATCCATTGGAATATCTGAAAATACAATGATATCTTCTATGAATTTCATAATAGATGGGACACTTGAATATAAAATGCTCTCCACTTTCAGGTTCTAGAAAACACAATTGACAAATCTGCTCATGTTGGTGAAAAGGCTATGATCGATTTCATCCAAAGAGGGTGATAGAAAATGCAAAACTGAGCTAAAGATATCCTTAGGCATGAAGTCAAAAACATCTTTATGTATTTTGTTTTGATCTTTATGGAAGCAGGAATAAAATTGAAAATAGTGAAGAAGTTTTGGTTTCAAAGGCTCTTTTGGAGAAAACCATGTAACTTTTAAATAAGACTTAGTGAGCTCCTCTCGTATACCCTTGTTAACTTCCTAATTAGTGAGTTGAGGAGCATTAATAGAAAACCCAAAAGGAGGGAGCCTATCAATATCAATATTCAGCTTCTGAAGGAGAGTAGTAATTCTTGCATACCAACAAGATTTGCAACCCTTTTTGGCAAGTTGTACAGAAGATTGAAGTGTCAAATATGGATACCTATTTTGGCAGAAAATGAATTTGCCATGCATCGAAGCCTATGCAACATACGATATAACATTGAAAATCAAAGATATAAATAAAGGGCATACTCCAAACTTAGCAAGAATAATTGAGTGAGGAACAGTTCTTTTGGCTCGAATATTCTTTGATAACATGGAAATGAAAACTCTTTCCATACGATTGAAATCATTTTGTCTCAAATATGGACCCTAAACATCACATTCGTATAAAAGTGTTGGTGTAACCAATGTATGAAAAAGTCGAATCTTCGTCTGAATATCTTGAAATTAAAGCTGAAAACATTATCTTTCCAAGACCGTAAATGTTGCATACCTTTTGCTCAGTCTTTTTCTTATTGTCGAACAAAGCTAAAAGGTGGACCAAAGAAAATCACACCCAAGTAGGTGTAAGAGTACACCCCTTAGCTTGTTTTCCTTTTACAACAAATTTATTGTAGATTCTAATTTTTAGTTGTATTAAATGCCATGAGTTTTTCTTGGCAAGATTTACTTCTGGGATTTCTTATCACAAAAATCGCTCAATACATCAAGCTAATTTTGAAACCCCGTAATTGTGTGAGAAAGCAAAATAAAGTCGTCTGCAAACAATAAAGTAGAATTGTAGATCCCAAGGAGGCTACAACCATTCATGGTACCTATATGTCTGTGGAGATAAGATCCTCTAATTCATCAATATAGATCCCAAAAAGTGTAGGCGATAGTGGACAACCTTGTTTCACATCCAGGTTACTATGAATGTCATTAGTAATGCCCAATTTGGTACGAATATACCCAAAACGTTTCTCATATAAAGTCATGACAAGAGAAATTACCATGTCAGGAAGACCCAAAATTTTTAGCCTTTAAATCAACAGATGTCTTGGTACTGTATCAAATGCCTTACGGAAGTCCACAAAACAACAATATACCTTCTGTTTTTTGGTCTTTGCTTCCTTTATAATGGAAATAAAAATGAATATGTGATCATTAGTTTGATGATTCCTCCTAAACCCTGCTTGACCTTTTTCCCTAATCTGTTTCTTTTCTGCCCATTGTGAGATATAATCATCAAGTATTGTAGCAAAAATCTTAGCCAAAGTATGCCCAATCATGATGGTATGGTAGTTCTCTGGTTTAAGAGAATCTCCAGATTTGAAGATGGGATGTATAATATGGGAAGTCCAAGAGGGAGGAAGACCATGAGGAACAATAAAATTAAAAAGATTGGAAATATGGACAGCAAGAACAATTGGACTATGATGGAAGAATTTAGCTTTTAAATTTTCCACATCTTGGGCTTTATTGGAATTGAGTTTATAGATGGCTTTAAGGACCATCTTATCGGTGAAGAAATGACACTTGGGCGGTCTAGGATTCAAATGAATGGAGGGCTGATTGGGAGCATCATAGAGAGAGGTAGCATAGGTAAACCATGTATGTGGGTCGGTAATGGCACAAGTAGTTAAGGAAAAATCAGATATATTATTGAAAGATCTATTATTGAAATTATTACACTTTGAAATTAAAAATACGTAACAAAAAAATTTCTATTCATTGCTTAAAATAAATTGTAATAATAAATAATTAAAACAAATCAAGCAAAGTCAAAGTTGTTTTTGCACACTCAACAGTTCAATTTTTTTAAATCAATGGTATTCAAGATTTTTTATTCTATGCTTTTCTTTTTTTTAAAGCTATATTAATATTTGGAATGATTAGATGGTGGCTCAACAAATTTACAAAATTAAAATTTAAAAATAAATTGTTTATACGTTATAGACAATGTTTTTAAATATTTTTAACTATAAATTTTAGAAAAGACACGTCTTCATTTTACAAAAAAAAATGAACATAACTATCACTCGAAATAAATTTAAAACCAAATCTCGAATCTTTCGTCAACATCATTTCCATATACTATATATACTTACGTACTTAGATTTTTCCGAAGCAGAGATTTACAATTTTTGGGTGGGATCAACTCGGTTCAAAGATTGATGACTCCAAATTTATATGGTTGAAAATGGCTAACGAGGCCTTGTATTATATCATTGTTTTATGAATTTATTACTCATTTTCTAGAGCGTTGTCACTACAAATATACCAAGAAGAAGTAAATTACATAAATGGGTTTTCATTACAACCTTTACTTTTTATTTAACTTATGCATTAGGTAATTGATTGCAACATCTTAAAATTTAAGTTCATGGATTATTGAGAATTCTTAATTGAAACTATTTTGCTTTGACGTTTAAGGTGCACTAAAATATGATCTATGTAATTTGAGGAATGATTTGACATTGTTACTACATGATAATTTTTTCCTATGTTCTCGCCATTCATATTTTCTCATCCATTATGCATAATGCAATGATTAGGCTTTCCCCAAATTTAGAAGAATCAATTTTAACCTTTTCGATCCTGGAATCAATCAATCTTTGGAGAATGTAAAGCTCTCGTGTCACGAAAATAATTTATTTATTAGAAAGGATCTATGCTTAAGTAATGTCATTAAATTTGAAGGCCACCCATGGGATTCATGCAAATGTTGATTATTATGGTGCTAATTACAAAATTTAATAAACTAGCAATTGTACGTGAAATGTACGATGGAAATGTCGAAGGGGATTAATTGAGGAAGTCAAATTGGAGGAGAAAAAATATGATCATAGTGTCTTCTAATTTCATGGTCCTCCATCATGGCATCCAACATGGGAACTTTATCTTTCATCATCCATTTAAATTGATGGAGACCTGTCACTTCAATAATTGTTGGAGGAAGAGGGTGCAAAGCAAACCATGCATGCATTGGTGCATATGTCATCTTATCTATGATGACATTAAAGACTATATTTTTGGCTTGGCAGAGTTCCTCAAGGATAAGGAGACTACCACAGATGCTGCAAGGATATTGTCAGTTGTCAAGATAAAATGTTGATTTGAGTTGTCAGTAAGAAGGGAAACTAATTCAAGAGCAGGTAGTTACTTCCAAACTTTTGAATTGGAAGAATATTCATCTATCAGCATTAGAGAAAGGAAATTCATGCCTTTGAGGATATTGTTAGTGTAACGCCCACAAATTCAATGTTCTAAAACCACAAAGTAAACCTTAATAATTATCTAGAAAGTTGCTGCAATTTTTTTTTTTGTTTTACAAGATTACAAAGGTGTAAACCCTATAATACGTTTGATTGATTCCTACCAACAATTGCTACATTACATTGGATATATCAGGTCGGCGGTCCCGGGACCACCACTCTACCTTGGTGATGATTCACAAACCGCCTCCTTGCCTAGGTGGTGGTTCGAGAGACCGCCGCTCTTCATAGGGTTCCGATGTTGTTCTTCGAAAATAAAACCATCAATTCCACAATTTTTCCAAAAACCAATTTTGCTAAAGTGTTTTAAAGTTTATCCTTAGCTTGATTTCATGTGCCTAAAGTCTCCAATTAAAAGGTTAAACTCTTTATCCATGCCATGCCTTAGATTACTAAATACAAATATTTTCTATTTCAATACTAATAAGAAAACAACTACAAGGAAAAATTTCCAACAAAATTGTTTTCCAACTCAAATGAAGAAATGAAGCTTAATCTATTTCTAAGTATCATTGTTTTATTTTCCACAACAAGAATGTAATTTTTTTCAACAAATTAACTAATTATAATTTAGTGCATTTTTTCATTTTAACTACAACCATTTACTCAAGGAAAGGACAAGAAACTATTATACATTTAAGATTTACTAAGAATACATTCTCAATTATTTACAACTTCCAATTTTTCCTTTCATTCTTACAATAATGTTTCTCCTACAAGTAAAAATGAACTATATTTTTCTTTGAGCATAGCTCATATATTTCAATGCAAATATATTTCCTTCCAACAATACATTACAACTTCATAAAAATATATATATAATACACCTTTTCTTTTGAATGCAATATTACTAGTCTTCCACCTTAAGTGGGAATTACAAGAAATGTTTCTACAATGAAGGATTTCTTTTGACTTCAACAAATTTTCCAAGTCCCAAATATTCAACAAGAGCTCCACCATTTCTTCACTTCAATCACAACAAAAAAAATTGGAGAGAGGAAACACTCTCCACCAAACCAATAATCCAATTAGGAGAAGAAACTATCCTCTTCATTGGCCCCCGAGCCCCAACCAAAATGCAATAAGGAATAGATACAACACATGGTAACTATCACAATGCTTCCACATCACAATGAAAAATTTCACAACCATTTAAAACATATTCAAACTCAATATACAATCACAAGAATTAAACCATCAAAATACACAAGGCTTGAAAATGCAAACCCAATAGAGCAAGAATCTATGGGGAGATCACGTATGCCTCCCAATGGGATTAGGTGCCTGCCTTAAAACCCTCCAAAACATAACTCAAAACCCCTACAAAACTCTTATGCCTTCCTCAAGATCCTCTTATTCCTCTCACATTTTCTTATGCCTCCCTATAATCTCTTATGTCTCCCTCAAAAGAACCAAGTATGAAATGTAAGCATTTTCTTATCAAGGTGGGGCACCGAACCCAACTCCCTCCCAAAACATGAAATAAAATATTATGCCTCCCTACATATAAAATTCACATAGTCTTCTCCTACACCATACTTAGGAATTCTACCCATGATCCCAACAAGCAAACAAACCATTCACTTGCATACAAATATACACATATAAAAGAAAATAATTAAAACAAGGGTGTAGTTCCTACCTTTCCATGGTAGAACTTGATCAAAGATTCACACTCCAAGCTCCTTCAAACTCAATCCAACTCCAAAATCTCCAAAACTTCAAAAGCACTTCAAAAACTCTCCAATTTCAAAAATACAAGAGCACAAAATAAAATGAAGTAACCCCCAAACAAACAAATAAACTTGCATATATGTAAAAAGGGAAGAGGAGGGTAAGGTGGCTCCATGTAAGATGTCACATCACTTATCCTCAACCCCAAGGCACAATAAATTTGTGGTCGAAAGAATTGAAAAACCTTTTACACACATAATCCAAACCCACACCTCATAACGACATAATTTAAAATCCATGTAAGAAAAGTGAAATAAATGAAAAACACATAATCGTGTCTATTTTTGACCCCTCAATCCATAGGTAGGGTTGGTACATGAATTTAAGAGGTGTGGAACAAGTTTAACTTGTCCCACAAGCCTAAGAAAACGGCCCTTAAGCTCAAATCTGAATTTCTTAAGGTAAGGTAAGGTGCACAACACTCAAAGTCAATTACACTCAACAAATAACAAAATCCAAAGGACCAACTACTCTAATAAATGGCCCATTTTTCATATCTCCAATTAACTTAATAAACATCTTTAATTCAATAATTTAGACACATTAATCAACAATGATAAAAATGAATTACATCACAAAATAAATCACATATTCTCAGTAATAAATAAAATAAAAAGGAAAATAATTTCACACAAATCTCATGGTCACAACCGAGGTCATCCCCCATGGGGACCCCGTAACAAATTAAAACAAACAAAACACATTACATAAGTTTCCATGGTGACCATCATTGTATCCATCAAGTATTCCGTTGTGGTTGGTCTCCTAACCCCCTTTTGATTGTTGTGATATAATTACCTACAAAATCACACTATATCTCCTTCGGCCTCATGGTCGCATTAAATACATTAAGGATAAAATATATCCACATTAATCAATAAACATCCTCATATAACTATGTCATCATCTTAACTAAACAATGATACCATTTGTCTAAAATTTTAACATCTCATTTCTACCATTTCATCAATATCGGTAAGATTATGAGATTAGTTCAAATGCTACATTAGAGTCAATATGATGAGAAATCTGAATGTCGATTACATATATATTCTAACCACACATCATCGTCATCAGTTTAAAATGTCTCTCTACATCTCTAAGAATCCACAAAAATCATACTATGAATCAAAATCCATCAATAGTCAGAATATCTCTATCATCTAACATCATGCTAAACCAAAATGATACAATAATATCTATGTTTATAGTCAACAATAATCGAAATCTAAAATATAATAAGTGTCGAAGAGAGTGGGCACGACATCCCCATCCCCATAGACTCGACTTCCACCTGGAAATCATTGAAATATGTGTGGAAAAGGGACTCGTAATAACGTAGCATCCTCCCATGTAGCAGAAATCTCATCATACCTATCCCACTAGACTCGCACCTGATCAATCTCTCAGCCTCAAAGGCCCAAGGTCTTACGCTCTAAAATATGCACGGGCTCTACCATCATCTGTCACTACTCCTGCACCTGCAATGCGGTCCAATCTAATACATGAGAAGGATTTGGGATATATCTGCTAAGAACATATACATGGAACACATCATGCACATGAGACAAGTGGGTGACAAGGCTAGACAATAAGCTAAGGGACCAATCCGCTCCAGGATCTCGAATGGACCCACGAATCTAGGAGACAACTTAGAGCATTTTCTGTAATGGATAGGACTCTTATGAGGTCTGACACGAAGGAACACCTTCATGCCCACCTCATAACTATGGTCAGCTCTCCTCTGATCTACATACTTATTCTGCTTGTCTTGTGCCTCCTGCAACCTTTGACAAATCAAAACAACCTATTGTTCCATGCTCTGTAACAAAGTTGGTCCAAGATATACTTTTTCCTCAAGTTTTCCCCAACTTAGTGGTATCCTGTAATCCCTGCCATAAAGTTCTTGAAATAGTGTCATACCAATAGAACTCTAGAAGTTGTTGTAGGAAAACTCAACTAAGTAAAAGTACTCATCCTACCTCAGTGATGATCCATGACATACATCCGAAGCATGTCCTTTAAAATCTGATTCATTCGCTCTGTCTGACCATTTGTCTCTGGATGATATTTTGTGTTGAAGTTGATGCTCATCCTAATGGCATGTTTCATGGTAGTCCAGAAGTGTGATATGTATAAGGGATTGCGGTTGCAGATGATCTTCCATGGAATTCCGTGTAGTCTAACAATCTCATCCAAGTACACTCTCGCCACTACACTAGTTGTATAAGTGGTCTTCACCAGAGAAAAATGAGCCACTTTTGTCAATCTATCCACCGTGACCATGATGGCATCATGGTGGTATCTCGATGTCGGTAGCCCTACTATGAAATCCATGGAAATGGTGTCCCATTTTCACTCTAGTATAACATGTGGGTAAAGAAGGCCAAATGGATGTTGATGCTCGGTCTTCACCCTTTGACACTCTAAACAATGTGACACACATCGGGATACATCTCTCTGAGGACCTCTCCAATGGGATAGTTGCCTCAAGGTAGCATGCATCTTCTTCACCCCTGGATGAGCTCAATAAGGTGCACTACGAGCCTTTGCCAAGATACCATGTCTCAAATCTCCATCCCTAGGTACATAGATATGGCCTTTGAGCCTAAGAAGTCCATATGAATCTAATGTAAAACCATCAAACTTCCCCTCAAGGGTCTCTAAGACTCAATCTCTGATCTAGCTGCAAGGTAGAAACTGTCATGAGGAAGTTGTTGCAAAATCCTACTCCGTAAATCTATACCCACTGAAGTAGCCATAGAAAAATGTCTCCGTCTACTCAGAGCATCGGCAACAACATTATCCTTCCCCTTCACATGCTCTATCTCCATGTCGTACATACATAACAACTCCATCCAATTCCGTTGACAAATGTCAAGATTGGGTTGTGTGAAGAGGTGACGTAAGCTCAAATGGTCTTTCCCAAGAATAAATCTCCTACCCAAAAGTAAATGATGCTAATGCACTAAATCATGCACCACCGCTTCAAGCTCAAGCTCATGATTAAAATAATTTACCTCATGATCTTTGAGTTTGCGAGACTCAAACGCAACTACATGACCATTTTGCATCAATACACCACCTAGTCCCGCCAAGGAAGTGTCTGTACAGACGAAGAACTCACCCTATGGATCTGACATTGCAATAATGGGTGTTGTCATAAGGCATTCCTTCAGTGTACTGAAGGCATGCTCACATGCATCAGACCAAACAAACTTCTTCCCTTTTTACTGAAGGGAAGTGATTGGGTGCGCAATCCTAGAAAAGTTGTGAATAAATCTCTTGTAATAACCTGTCAACCCCATGAAACTGGAACCTCGGTCACACTAGTTGGCATGGGAAAATCCATAATAGCTCTAATATTGGAAGGATCGATTGTGATACCTTCCCTAGAAATTATGTGACCTAAGTACTACACCTATGACTAAAAGAATGCACACATCTCCAGGTTCCCGTAAAGCTATTGCTCATGAAGATACTACAAAACCTTTCGAAGGTGCTCCTCGTGCTTCTCACGCATGCGTGAGTAAATAAAAATGTTATGAAGAAATATGAGCATGAAGTGATCTAAAATTTTTGGAATACCCCATTCATCAAATTCATGAATACTTTAGGGGCATTCGTCAGACTAAAAGGCACTTTTGTGAACTCATAGTGGCCATATCTCATACGAAAGGTTGTCTTATGAATATCTTCCTTCGTGATCCTCACCTAATAGTATCCTTTGTTAAAATCTATTTTGGAAAATATTGTGGCCCCCATCATTTGATCAAACAAATCATCAATACACGGAAGGGGTAACGATTCTTGATCGTTACTTTGTTCTACCGACAATAACCAATACACAATCGTAGAGACCCATCCTTCTTTAAAAATCACCGGTGCACCCAAGGGGATACAGTAGGATAGATTAGGTATTTCTCAATAAGGCCCTCTAGCTACAACTCAAGCCCACAGAGCTTAGGGGTAGTCATCCTATAAGGCACTTGTGAGATAGGATCTGCTCTTGGAACAAAATCAATGTGAAAATATATCTCACATGGGGAGGTAACCTGGCAGCTCCCTGGAAAACATCTGAAAACTCCCTCAAGATGCAATGTTCATCAAGTGATGGACCACTAGACTCATCCTCGTATCTATCGCTAATCGTGATAGCATACAATGTTGGCAACCTTTGTCGCGCTGCACTCGCTTAAGTCAGTTGCATAGCGGATATAGTGCGAATAAAGGTGGGTATCCTAACTCCCACTATCACTGTCGCCACTCCTAAATATCTACACATGATATTACCTTACTGTAACAATCAACCCTAGCCCTATGTGCGAGATAATCGATACATGCCAGAATAATCTCATAGGAACTCAAAAGGAAGGATACAAATATCCAAGGTCATGGAAAAGGGTCTTAGGTCAACGATTCACTCCTTGACTAAGGAGTCCACTGCGAGCTTAGCTCTAGAAACCATCTCCACATCCCAACTACGAATCTACCTAACTTCCACCAGCCTGCATTGCTCTACTACAAATGGATAAATAAAAGAATTTGAGGAGCCTAAATCAAATAGCACAGAAATATAAATGCCATCAATGTTACTTGTCGTCTCAATCACCGTGCTCTAGTGATCTACCTAGTGGTTCTCAATAGCTGCATATATCATGTGGCTCCTAACCATATTGCCTACTATAGGATTTGAAACTGGTGCCTTACCCTTATTGTTAGGGTTTTGAGGGCACTCTCTCTCCAATGATGCCCAAGTACTCTGCACCCATAGAAACTACCAGGTCCCCTCCAATGAGAAATGACTCCTGCAGGTACTCTAGTGGTTTGTGTCATAGATTCTGATGATCCTGCCATGGATGGTTTTGTGGTTACTATTGATGAGCTTGTGGTGACTCAACTCGAGGCGGTGCTTGAGTCCTGAATGGTCTCCTAGGAGGAGGCCCCATACTGCGTCCCCTCGGAGAATCGAATCTCTGTGGAGGCTTAAATGGAGGACGAGTCTATTGATGCTACTAAGGTAGCTGTTGTGGTGGTCTAAATGAAAGCGTACATAACCATGTCCACCACAAGGAGGAGGAGTTGACCCCCTCGAACTATTATCCTGTATCTGCTGGATACAAATCTACACTCTATTTCTGGTGTGCTACGTCTTCCCATTAGTCTCCTTCACAATATAGGCCTTCTCAATGGCCTCTACTAATTTCTGCGGACAATGAATGTGCACTTCCCCTCCAATGTCAAGGTTCAAGCCCCTGATGAACCTATGGATTCTCACTTGCTCATCCAGCATGTGGTCTACATACTGAAGTAGGTCCAAAAAGTGAATCTCATACTCTTTCACTATCATGGATGCCCTGATGTAGGTCATGGAACTCATTTATCCTCTATTGAATAAACCTTCGGATAAGTATCTACTCTTGAACCGCTCCTCAAAGAGCTCCTAAGTGACTGTCTCAGAATCCACGTGGAGCTTTTGCTCCTCAGTCCTCCACCAAATCCCAGCTTCGTCTCTCAAAAGGTGGATGGAAACACGAACCTTCGTGTTGCTGGTACACAGACATAGCTTGAAGCATCCACTCAAGCTAATCAACCATGCCTCTGCCTGAAATTTCTAGTGTCCCCAATGAAATGAGATGGATGGAGTTTAAAGATCTCTCTAATGTGATATGACGTTGTAGACTTGTTGTAAATATCTTCCCCCCAGGTAGATATAGACAAGCAGAAGAATATGGAAATCAAGGAAAATCGAAACCCTTCATTTTAGGTTTTGAAAGTGCATTGCATGCTCGAAAGCCTGACATTTATTGCATCACCAAGCACCCGAGGCACATAGCGAAAAGAATTTCGACATGAAAATGGATGTGCCTATGGCATAGGTAAGAAGATGTCGACATGCGAAAAGTTGCACACATGCGCGAGGTAAAGGGCACATGACAAGAGGTGTCGACACGAAAAAGGATGCGCATTGGCGCAGTAAAGGTCACATGACAAGAGGTGTTGACACGAAAAAGGGTGCGCTTGGTGCAAGTAAAGGACGCATGACAAGAGGTGTCGACAAAAAGGATGCGCCTTGCGCGAGTAAAGGCACATGACAAGAGGTGTTGACATGAAGAAATTCGCGCCTATGGCACAATTAAAGAGATGTCGACACAAATATGGATGCACCTATGGTGCACTTAAAGGTATGTTGACACAAATATGGATGCGCAAGCTTGGCGCACCTTGAGGGCACAACATTTTGAGCGCTGACAGGAAGCAGACCCTGACCCAGATATTCAAATGGCCATAACTTTTCACAGGGAGCTTGGATTCACGCAAGGTTGGACTTTTCGGAAAGCTTACAAGGTCCTCTGTCCAAATTCTTAAAAGTGCAAAATACAGTTTGCCACTTTTTGGGCTTGCTAGGGTTCTCACCTACCACCATAATGAGATGAATTAAATGCAACTGGAGGTGGTTGGGGTAGATTTGGATTTCCTCTCTTTTCTCTCTCATTCTTCCTATAAATTGTAATAAGGAGATTCTTTACAAAGGTTGGGCCAGTCTTGTTTTGCCCCTCCCTTCTTCTCTTTGGTGGGGATTTGTGGAGTTAAAACCTCCCATTTAAAGCTGTAATGCAACTTTCCCTCTTGGCATTTTGTAGTGTATTGTATCAATCTTTGGAGCAAATAATGCATGTCTGTGGATGATTCTCAACCCTCTCTGTGTTCATTTGTATCCTCCCGATATTTCACTTTTGCAAATCAGTTATATCATGCATGATCTTGCATCGCATTTTGATAGTTTGTGTTTATTGGCAAGACAGTTGTTCTTCATTCCTCGGTGCATCACCTTTGTTAGTTTAGGTTTTATTTTATGCATCTTCTTACCCTGTCTCCTTGGAAAATTAGATTAGATTTTGAGTAGACCCTCTGCATTTTTATGTGTGCATCTGAACAGAGGAATAGGAACCGGCCTTCATTTGGAGAGCTTTTCCGATTTTGCAAGGTCCCACACTTGGGAAAAGCTCCATGTTATGCAATCGCACTGAGAGTCTCAAACCATCGAGTTGCAGACACTTAGGGGTGTTGTGATTCGACATCAACAAGACTGTCTTCCTATAGGTCTCTCAACATGATCATCACGCTGCCTAGGGCTCCTAGATTTGTCTCTATGTTTTGTTGCCTTGTCTCCATGACCTCTCTATGGTGAATCTCGTCTAACTGACTCCATGTGGGAGTTCTCTGCCCTATACTCATCACTATGTTAGGAAGGTGAACGAACCTCTATTGATGGCTCTCGACATGTCTCCTAGGTCTTCCTCCTAAAAATCCTTCACGTATAGTGGCATTAACATCATGTAGTGTCTAAAGTATCTGAGGCAATATGGATGCTACTTCCTAATCTGAGGGTGGTAAGTCTATGTCCACGTGTAAGAACCCCTCATCTGGTTTGTGCCTCCTGCATAGACCAAGGCGAGAGTTAATTTATTATTTTAGGTTTTGTTTTATTTTTCTAAGTTTTCTACATTTAAAAAGTATCATGTCAAGTTGTGTTATCTAGGTTTAGAGTTGCACTAGGTTTTTTTGTTATGTATTATGCTTCTAGGTGTTCCCGGGGTCCAAGCATTGAACCCATGATTCTGATACCAAATGTAATGCCCAAAAAATCGACGTTCTAAAACCATATTAAACCTTAATAATTATGTAAAAATTTGTTGTAATCTTTTTTTGCTTTAAAAGATTGTAAGGGTGTTAACCCTACAATATGTTTGATTAATTCCTACCAGCAATTGCTACATTACATTGGATAGATCAAGTCTAGATTAATAATTAAATATTCGTGATCCATTTCTAAGGTCGATACATTTACAATCTGTTAGAAAAGTGTCCATTAATTTCTTTTACTAGGTTAAATAGTTTCCCCTTCTCAAATTAATATTCAAACCCACAATAATTAAACCCTTAACCTTAGTTACTTTAGTTCCCTTAAATTATTCGCCTTAATGTCCATTTAAATAATTACTAAAAAAATACTATGAGAGTTACATAATTAACTTAACATACAAGGGTATTAAGTGGCCCCATTCACCATTTTCACATACATTTAAATTATTTAATAGTCCATAATATTCATTCTTACCTAAAAATTGTAGGGTTGATTCTTAACCTTTGGATCAAATCAATTGTGGTCACTAGATCTTAGAGTTCCAAGCTAACCCTAACCATCCTTATATAATTTTACTAAATTATTTTCTTTCACTAGCCTCCTCATTTAGTCTTTTTCTTTTCTTTAATTTGCAGGTTGGAGGAATGGAAGCCATGAAAGCAAGGAGGGAAGAAGCCATGAAGGGATTCATTAGGATCAAGCTTAGTTTAGTTTAGATTATGGATTTATTAAAGCAATGTCTTCCATTTGTTGATTGTAGAGGTTTCCACTCTAAGTTTGGAGTAGTTATTTAGTAAATTCCATTTTTAGGTTCTCTATTTGGGAAAAACTCTCTTTCCAATTAATCGATGAGATTTAATGTACATTAAAAGGAACATTAAAAGTTTACATAGTTAAAACAATGATTTTGATCATATATAGTTTGTTGGTAGTTCCCCTTTTACATTTTATAGGTTTAGATTTGTATTTAATTAAGTTTAGAATTGCACGATCACGGATTTTTGTTTTTTCCGCAGACAGTGATGGAACCGCAGCCCCAAAGCAGTCCGCGGTCCTTGGACCACCGCTCTACGGGCGACGATTCACAAACCGACACCTTGCAGGTGGCATTTCGAGAGACCACCACTTTTAGCAGGCTGATGGTTCGAGACCGCCACTCGCAGGCGGCGGTCTGTTTTTCAAAAGAACCATCAATTCCACAATATTTCCAAAAACTAAATTTTCTAGAATGTTTTAAAGTTTATCCTTAGCTTAAATTCATTTGCCTAAAGTATCCAGTTGAAAGGTTAGACCATTTACCCATGTTATGCTTTAAATTACTAAATTCAAAGATTTTCTATTTCAATAGTAACAAGAAAACAACTACAAGAATATTTTTCCAACAAAATTGTTTTCCAACTCAAATGAAGAAATGAAACTTAATCTATTTCTAAGTATCATTGCTTTCTTTTCCACAACAAGAATGTAATTTTTTTCAACAAAGTAACTCATTATAATTTAGTGCATCCTTCCATTTCAACTACAACCATTTACTCAAGGAAAGCACAAACAACTATTATTCATTTAAGATTTACTAAGAATACATTCTCAATGATTTACAACTTCCAAGTTTTCCTTTCATTCTTACAATAATACTTCTCCTACAAGTAAAAATGAACTATATTTTTATTTGAGCACAGCTCATTTATTTCAATGTAAAAAATTTTCTTTCCAACAATACATTATAACTTAATAAACAAAATATACAATACAACTTTTCTTTTCAATGCAATACTACTAGTCTTCCATCTTAAGTGGGAATTAAAAGAAATGTTTCTACAATGAAGGATTTATTTTGACTTTAATAAATGCTCCAAGTCCCAAATATTCAACAAGAGTTCCACCATTTCTTTACTTCAATAAAAAAAAAAAATGGGGGAGAGGCAACGCTCTCCACCCAACCAATAATCCAATGAAGAGAAGAAGCTATCATCCTCATTGGCCCTCGAGCCCCGAAAAAAATGCAATAAGGAATTAATACAATTCATGACAACTATCACAATACTTCCACATAGAAATATAAAATTTCAAAACAATTTAGAACACAAGATACAATCACATGATTGAAACCATCAAAATACACAAGGATTGAAAATGCAAAGCTAATGGAGCAAGAAGCTATGGGGAGATCATTTATGCCTCCCAATGGGATTAGGTGCCAACCTTAAAACCCTTAAAAACACAACTCAAAACCCCTACACAAAAATTATGCCTCCCTCAAGATCCTCTTATGCCTCCCATATTCTATTATGTCTCCCTACATTAATCTCTTATGTCTCCCTCAAAAGAACCAAGTATGAAATGAAAACATTTTATTATCAATGGTGGGGCACCCAACCTAACTCCCTCCCAAAACATGAAATAAACTATTATGTCTCCCTACATATAATATCCCCATAGTATTCTCCTACACCATACTTAGGCATTTTACCCATGATCTCAACAAGCATACAAACCATTCACTTGCATACAAATATACACATATAAAAAGAAAACAATTAAAACAAGGGTGTAGTTCCTAAATTTCCATGGAAGAACTTGATCAAGGATTCACACCTGCAAGCTCCTTCAAGCTCCAAAATTTTAACAAGCACTCCAAAACTCTCCAACTCCAAAAATACAAGAGCACAAAATGAAATGAAGTAACCCCCAAACAAACAAATAAACTTGCATATATAGAAAAATGGAAGAGGAGGGTGAGGTGGATCCATGTAGGATGCCACATCACTTATCCTCAACTCCACATTATTAGTCAAACCTCAACCCCAAGGCACAATAAATTGGTTGTTGAGAGAAATGACAAACCTCTTACACACACAATCTAAACCCACACCCCCTAAGGACATAATTTAAAACCCATGTAAGAAAAGTGCAATAAATGTCACATTTTTCCTTACAAAACACATAATGGGGTCTATTTTTGACCCCCAATCAATAGGTAGGGTTGATATATGAATTGAAGAGGTGTGGGACAAGCTTAATTTGTTCCACAAGCCTCCAAAAATGGCCTTTAAGCCCAAATCTGAATTTCCCAAGGTAAGGTAGGGTGTACAAAACTCAAAGTCAATTACACTCAACAAAATCACAAAATCAAAAGGAAAAACTATTCTAATAAATGGCCCTTTTGTCACAGCCCCAATTAACTTAATAAACATGATTAAGTCACTTAATTAAGACATATTAATCAACAATGAAAAAATGAATCACATCACAAAATAAATCACACACTCTACAATAAATAAAAGAAAAAGGGAAAGAATTGCATACAAAGCCCTTGGTCACAATTGGAGGTCATCCCCCATGAGGGCCACTTAACAAATTTAAATAAACAAAACACATTACACACGTTGTCATGGTGACCATCATTGTATCCATCCAGTATTCCGTTGTGGTTGGTCTCCTAACCCCCTTTTGATTGTTGTGATATAATTATCTGTAAAATCACACTATACCTCCTTCGGCCTCGTGGTCACATTAAACATATCAAAGATAAAATATATGCACATAAATCAATAAACATCACAATATAACTAATTCCTCATCTCAATTAAACAATGTTATCGTTTGTCTAAAATTTCAACAACATTCCATCAATATCAAGTAAGATCATGAGATTAGTTCAAACGCTACATCATAGTCAACATGGTGAGAATTCCAAATGTGGGTACATATATATGCTAACCACACATCATCATCATCATCAATATAAAATGTCTCTCTACATCTCTAAGAATCCACACAAATCATACTATGAATCTTAATCCATCAGTAGTCAGAATATCTCTATCATCTAATATCATGCTAAACCAAAATGATACAATAATATCCATGTCTATAGTTAACAAGAATCGAAATCCAAAATATAATAAGTTTCGAAGAGGAGTGGGCACTCTACAACTAGATGGAATATGTTTATATAAATACTCCGACATCTTTGCGTATTGGGTCTTTTGCTCCAATCGCTCCACCTAAAAAATGGTCCCAAACACTATTAGGTTGTATAGATTATATAGCATGGTGACACTAAATTTTTTTATGAGTAGGAAGGGGAGATTCAGGAAGTTGATCAACAATTACCCACCCTTTGATGGAATTTTGAGAGATAAACTCAAGGTCAAATTCTGTATTGAGCATGAACCATCTGGTTATGCGATTGTTGTGATATGGTCTAGACTGCATGGATTTTAGTGGATTAAAATTTGTGACTACATATGTTTTTTTGACCGAGAAAATAGTGATAGAGTTTGGAAGTTGTAAAGTACAAGACACAACTAGTGAAGGGTGTGGATTATGTAATAGAAGGCCTACTTCTTTCCTTATTCGTCTGATGTGCTAGCATAGATCCCAAGGCATGGTCAATAGCATTCAAATATAGAAATAGAAGGGCTCCCCCTCTCGTGGAGGGATAAACACTGCATCGGTGATAAGATCTATTGTTTTAGGGCATTAAACACGTGTTGATAGTCATCGTCTAATTTAATGTGAATGTTTTTTTTCGAGAAGGTGATGGAAAGGTTGACAATGGTCTAATAGTTGAGAGATAAAACAACAAATCAACTAAAGCTTTCCTTAAAAGATATGAAATTATTTAAGATTGGATGGAGGAGGCGTTTTGATAATGGCCTTGACCTTTATAAGGTCAACCTCAATTCCCCTAATAGATACTATGAATCCTAAGAATTTTCCTTTGAGAACTCCAAATACATATTTAACTAGATTAGGATGGAGAAAGAACCGTAGTAGACTTGAAAAGATCACGTTAAGGACAGCTAGGTGGTCTTTTCGGTTCCATGACCAAAGTCTTAACTATATGTAAATATTTTTGATAAAATGATTAGGAATTGTAATGAAAACAATGCATATTTTGAGGCTCTCCCATATGAAAAAGAAAAACTACCAGATCATTATTATAAGCTTCGTCACCTCTTTTCTCAAACTTTTTCTAATTCATGGTGTTCGTGTAATCTTTTTAATAAGAGGAAAGAATTTGTATTGCGAGTATTTTTCTCCTTTTCTCTATACTCCATGATGTTTTCATTCCTCCCGCACTCCACGGTGCTCATCACCATCATTGGAACAATAAACAAAATATTAAGCATCTCGTTGGCTCCATCTTCCTAATTGAAGAAACACAAAGGCGTGGCTAGAGAAATTATAGTCCACCGCCACCTTTGCTTAGTCTCAGAATTTTCTCGCTCCACTAGAGACACCGAAAATTATACGTTTTTCTTCCCATGGTTAGCAATTGGCCATATTTTGAGAAAATTACAAGATGATAAGCGTTAAACAAAAGCAAATCGCATCCCTCACAACAACTTCCAAACATTAATCTTGTTGATAAAATTGGTTGGAGTGTGGTAGTCAACACGTAATGGGTCTTATGGCACATTTTTTATGTGCGCTTGAAGCACCATATAAACACGGCCAAGAACGTCAACCATGCAAATGTAATGATAAATTGTAGGCATAATGCCATTAAAGGATTTACCACTCATGCCATTTAAAGATTTACCACTATTTTCCATTAATCTTGAATGGTCACATGTTATGTATATGAACGCGGACCCTATCCCTCACGCAAGTTCGCAGGGGGTAGTGAGGTGGCACAACGGTCTACGTGGCGTTCGTAGGGGGTGGCCCACACTCCATTTTCTTTTCCGTTAACTCCGTCTCCATTCCCCTCCTGACAAGCTAATAAATACTGCCGCTTTTGCCAGCCTTTGTCGGCTATCATTTCAGCGACTCCTGTCAAATCACCCGCAGCTGTCACACAGTTCCAGTTTGAAAAATCATAGCTCTGCCTTCATCAAAAACATATGACCCGCCATAGCCCCCTGTTCTTTTTTGCGGTTTCCATGCGGTTTCGGGTCCCTGGTTTGAAGCGTATGCATTGTACAACGAGATAGAAATACAGGAAAAATCTTGTTATATCATCCGCCAACTCTGCGACAGCAAAGAGGAAGGTAAAGGCGCAGTGCAGGCTGTTATTGACGCTGGAATTTGTGAAAGGCTTATGCAACTTCCCCTGTTTGCTCCAAAGAACGGATTTCAGAGGTGGGTTTCTACAATCTAAGATTATGTTACATCGATTTGTTTCTGAAAAAATATCTTTAATCTATGTTTATGTTACATGTTATTTTGTGCTTCTCTTTTACATGCTATTTTGTGCTTCTCTGATTTGTGGTTTTACACAAAGCATGAGCACAAATCTAAACAAGGAACAGGTTAATTAAGTTACCCAACTTGTGATAACATGTGAAGAGGAACATGATAAAAATACAGTGTTAAAAAGGAATCCTAATGCACCTGAGCTTATCTCCATTTGCAATGTTTTCCGCCATTTATTGTTTTCCGCTGCTTATTACCAAGTTTAAGAAGGGTCTCTAATCTTATATTTTCTGTTGAAAAGAACATCTACCAACCCACAATGTGTAAATAGGCATTCGAAAAGCCCACTAGCTTCGGGGTGCATCAATAAGCTCTGTTTCAACATATAATCCTTTCCATTTTGAGTTTCCTGTTGATCACACAAAAACTCGTATCAATAAAAAGCTAAGTGAGATTGATAAGCGTCGGTCTCTTTCCCGTGACACTTGCTTTTCAAGGTAAGCCTCTGCACGGCATAGAAAAAGTATGTTTGAGCTGCTCCGAACCATGTATGTTGGGGTAACAGATCTCACCTGTAAAGAGTAATCAAAATTGCATATGGTGCTGAACTCTTTTGAGGCGAGATATCGACCAACCCCTGCCCTTCTTGGCTGCAGATCAAAGCTTCATAAGAGTTAAGAACTCTTGGATTACATCATTCATTGAAAACTGCTATTCGAATTTGGGCTGTTGTTTGAGTATCGCCACAAATATTTCTTCTTTTTTACAGCCCTCAAGAAAATTCCGATTGCCTAATATTAGCCATTCTTTGTGTCCTTTTAATGTTCTTTAAATAAATTTTCCGATTCTAAATTCAAAAGGTTGACATGTTTTCCCATATAATATTTCAAAGTTGGGAAATTTTATGAAAAGGTACTAAATTTAAAGAAGCAAAGTTTGTCAATATCGGATGCTCAAGCATGTCTGTCTACTACTAGAATACGTTAACTTCCGTCAATGAAGTTGTTAGGTACTTTAGGAACTACACAATTTAATCAAAGTTGTTTACAATAATGCTTAACTAAAACCTTAAAGAAATGCAAGCCTACTTAAAATCTTCGTTTAATTCTGTGCATAAGTTTAGATTTATTTTTAATCTTCCTATCTCCGCACGTATAAGTTCTTTCCATGTAGAACTCACACTCAATTTTGGCATTCAAATGATTGAGTTTAATAATTTTGCAATAAAATGGAAATACGAACATTATATGATTACAAAGTATAAAGGATATAATGTTCCTCATCTGGATATTGCCTCGCCCAATCACAAGCCTGATTGCGTACACCTTTAAGATTAAGTTCATTGGTCGGCTATTTACCTCCCTCTGCGGGGAAGTATATCACCTACCCCTTGAGAGCAAAAAATACATCACATGCATTTCTGGGGCAAAAAAATCCTAGATTTTAGGGATGGAATGGGATGGCTATTAAATAATATTTATATGTTTTAACTTTGTTCAATGAAATTTAGGGGTTTAAAGCTGTCTTTAATGCTTTTCAAATTACTTTCAAGATTCAAGTACAATGTTTTTGGTAAAAGAACAAAAAATTAAAGTAAATTTACATAAAAATAGTTTTAAAAATTTAAAATAGGGGATGTCCCCTCCTCAAAGTCCCAAGTCCCAAAATGTTTGGAACATCCGGGACATCACCAAAATCTATGGGATGCATCCCTGTGTAACATTTTGAGACAGGCCAAATGCTAAAGACTCTTTTGAGTCAAGCCCAATGTCGTTCACAGTCAGTGCATGAAATTTTTTTGTAGCAGATAATAGCCATATTAAATCTTCTAAACATCTCTGTACCTCTTACAAAATATTGTTTTGAAAAATCTCCCCCAACATACAGGTACCACATAACAGATGAACCCACAAGTTTACGATACAAGTGTTATTTTACCAAGAATTGTCGGCAAACTTAAGTTGCAGATGTCACAATTCATATTTATCCCACACATCGCAGTAGCAAGAAGCATTCCATCCCTTAGGGGCTTTAGAGGAGCGGGGAATTATTTAAAGCGCTCACCAACACTTTAAAATACATAATACAAGTCCCATCCGAGATGGTTAAGACAATCGGTGATAGCGAAAGCTCAATATCCTGAAGTAGGTCATTGGTTCAGATCGTAGTGCACCCACATTTTTTTGGCTGGAGTTTTCCTTGTAGATCTGTGATGACCCTCATTCAAAGAAGGATTGAAGCTTAGAGGATAGTGTTAAGATTGTAATTCATACTTGTCCCCGCTTTGTTGAAGAAAATAACAAAGCGCCCTTAACAGGATCTTTGGAAGTGCTTGCCCACACTTGATAATCCATGCTAAAAGCCCAAGGAGTTGGGGAGGAGATAGTCTTCGGTACTCATCTAACATCGAGGTAGTTGAGGAGTGCATAGGGAAATATGTCTCCTCTAACCGATAAGACGGAGAGGAAAGGTGGGTGCTTGATGAAAGCTTTGAGGAGATTGTGAATGGCGCAAAATCTCATTAGTATAATATATTCTTCAGATATAGCACGAGATAGCCTCGATGAAACATTCTATGAGATAGCAATAGACTCAATGGAATAGATGTCATCCAAATGCCTCAAGGCACTCTCCATTATACTATCAACCAACTACTCTCACCTCCAGTTTTACAAGCAAAAATACACATAACTAAAGGTAGGGTACTCAAAAGTGCTCAATTACACTTGAAAATTTGTAATAAGAGCCCCATGATCCATCATTAGATGGTGATAGTGAACGAAATTTCCCACAAGTAGATCACAAGTTCAAATCCTAGTGTGCCTATATATTCAACATGGTATTAGAGCCATAGCTAGAACTTGCCTTGTGAACGTGCTAGCACCCTTGATCGAAGAAGGATTAATGTAGGGTGGGGAGTGTGGTGATTTGTAGGTGTTGCGATCACAGTCCATACTTGTCCCCACTGTCGAAGCAAAATGCAAACTGATGCTTAGAGGGTATTGGATGTGCTGGCATGCGCTTGAGAACCCATAATAAAAGCCCCAGGAAGAGATGAATGAGTAGCTCTGTGGTAGAGCATCTCGTCGTCTACAAGTAGATCCTGGATTCGATTTTTGTCCAAATTTTCAACATACCTTAGCAAACTTTGTCTCCTAATATTAGTCATAAAACTTTCTTTCGAACTCAAAAGAGAATGTTGTGATTGCAAGTCACATATGTGACAACTATGATTTGTGCACTAACCACGGCCTATTAGGACAATCGCGTCCAAAGACAGGCAGCGGAGTAGTTTTCAGGAAAGATGTAGCACCAACTACCAGAGGCCATCTGATCTCTGTAATTTGGGTTATACACCTACTATAAGATGAAATCATCCCATCCTTGTTAATAATGTAATCTTAATACATACCCTGCAAACAGTAAATGCCTAATCTCACCCCTAATCACTCAGCAAAAAAAATTATCGTACTCATGTGATCATCTGCTCGAACATTTAGGTCTGAACTAAGAACAATTAAGTATACCAAGGCTGTCATTGGAAAACATTTAGATCACAATGGCATATTAATACAATACCCAGAGAATTCGGACTCGCCGCTAGATAAAACTGAAAATACTTCAAAGAAAATTGGGTGAATCTTACCTCTAGGCTCCAAGACTTCCTGGCTTGAATCATCCTTGTTGCTCTCAAAATACTACTCAACTTGATGGCGTCGGCATCCACTTTCCAAGTCCTCTAAACAAAACCATAACAACTTTAAAAATAAATAATAAAAATAAAAGATAACATTGATAATTTTATGATAAAAATCCAGGAACCCCTTTGTGTGGACAAGAGATCTTTACACTTTATCTTACATATACTACCACTTGCACCTTTGGGGGTGCAATGAATGTGCCAATCTGAAAGTCAAAGGTTCATTTTTAAGATGTTTCCCAGCAATTGTTAAATGTTTTCCATGAGTTATGATGTTTCTGGTGGTGTTAAATGTTTTCCACAATTTGTTTCTGGCAGATATGATGTTTTTGGCTGTATTTAATGTTTCCGACGGTATGACTTGTTTTCCAACGTGAGATAGATTTTGAGGGATCTTTTTGGAATGCATGTCCAAAGAAAAAGCCTAATTATTCAAATTTGTGAATGTGCATATTTGTTTGGATTTATTTACTTAGTTTGTGGTTTAGCATTTTTAGGGTACGAGAGTTCTTTACATTTGCATTTGGGTAACCTTGGGCTTTGATATGTGATCAAATTCACACAAGATTTACACCAGGTTTTTTTCGTTGAGTTACACTTTGTGATACCCGACCATCAAGATGGATCTAAAAAAATGTTTGGAACCATATGTTACATTTGAAGCCTTCATAGCATAGCCCCACAAACACATAATACTTTGTTAAAATTAGGTTAGCATAGCCCCACAAACACGTAATCTTTGTTAAAATTAGGTAAAAGGCGCATACATCTTGATGGTGGGTATCACAGTGTAACTCAACGAAAAAAACCTGGTGTAAATCCCGTGTGAATTTGATCGCATATCAAAGCCCAAGGTTACCCTGAAATACAAATGTAAAGAACTCTCGTACCCTAAAAAAACACTAAACCCTGAAACTAAGTAAATAAATCCAAACGAATATGCACATTCACTTGACTTTGAATTTCTAAAGAATCAGACTTAATAAAATATTGTGCATTATTATGCTTACTGCAAAACCCTAAACCCTGGGCAACAAGGCTAATTAATCAAATGTGAATACATACTTGATTTTGCTGGCTCCTTTGAGGTTGAAGATGGGATCCTTGTGGTCACAGAGATTTTTATAGGCCTTGGAGAAAGTAGCATTCAAACGATCGGTGAAAGTCTCTTTGATGGCCATTTCTTCCCATTTTTGAACACAAATTTGGCAAGGGTTTCATTTTGAGGCGGTGCAACATTCCTTTCGGATGCCATTGTTGGTCTCAATGGAGTTGGGGAAAGCAAAGAAATCAATGTATGCCCCTGCCAGTGATGATTTAACAAGCATAAATAACATTTCACGAATATTAAAAATACGAAAGGGTTTGTGAAAGCATTCACCTGCGTAGTATAACTAGCAGTTGCTTCTCCGAGGGGGTAGCAAGGATACGTTGTTAGTTAATAAATAAATGAGGATTTTAAAATGATGGAATCATTTCCATTCACAAAATAACTCGACTTGAGGCCTTTTTGGCAGCGAGCGATCAAAAAATCTACTTTATCTTTCTAATGGCTACCAACAAATTAAATTTGTCACAATAAACCCAGAGGTCTGTCATATGAAAATAGCTACTAGACATTGTCCAAAATTTTGAAAGCTCTGTCAGGCTTCGAGAAGAGCATTATTGTTGCCTATTTCCATGGTAAGCCTGCAATGAAAAGCGAGCGTTAACTATAAACTTAAATGTATACATCAAGCGGCCATGCTAATCTGAATCACTATCCATATTCCCTCTTGTTTCCAGAAAATATTTAGAGTTACTGCAGCTTTGAAGGGGGAATTTTGTTTGAGGCCGTTTGAGAAGTGGCGATCGATAATAGAGTTGGATAGATTTTAGTGCTAAAAGGAGGGACAAAATCGAGTAAAAGTGTAGAATATCATTCCATAAAAATTGGAAGCCCTTTATAGCATAACTGTCCTTTCCATATACAATAAAATTTCGTTATATTTAAGGAAAATGTATAAAATACAAATAGAGAGTATTTAATCATAGTAAAACTAATTCATACCCACATGGATGAGTATGTGTTTGAGGGATTTGTTTGGAAATCCCTATTTATGTTTAATGCAAAATTTTGGTTGATATTCGCAAAGTGCTTTTCTAAATGCTTGAACGGGGCATAAAAATCTCATGGTCAGTGATGATTGTAGTGTAGGGTGGGAATGGTAAGGATGCATTGAAATAGTTTGAAGAAAAACTAGGGATAGGAATACAACACAATGGTTCACATTGCAATTAAAATCCCATAAATGGCATGTGGTTTTACGTTTACAAGTATATCGATCCATTTACTTGGCATATCTCTGAAGCAGGCATGACGATACGGGAAGTGTTCTTTTGGTTATGTATTCAAAATGTGGTGGTGTAGATAAGGCACGCTAAGCTGTTTAACAAAATACATCATTGAGATGTCACCTCCTGAACAACTATGATTGTTGGGTATGCATGAGATGGGTGCTTCGGGGCTCATAATCTTTTTGAGAAAATGGCTAAAGAGAATGTGGTCTATTGGAAGGAAACGATTACCGAGTATGCTCAGAATGGGCATATTGATGAAGCCCTAATCTTGTTTCAGAAATTGCCTCAAATTTATGTCATGGATGTTTGTCAACAAATAAAACATGCATGTGTGAGGTTGGATCGTGTTTTGTAAGCATGTTGCAAACTCCACAACTCCACAACCTTTTTCAGCATCCTCCCAACTTTTGTCAAATGAAAGATTTAGAACAGGGATCCAGCGTAAGTTGCAACTCGTATGCAATTGCTAGTATAACAACTCTATTTACATTAGGTTGTGAGAATCGTTACCAATTTTTATATCTAGCCACGATAGTATAAATAAGAGTATTAAAAGCATTTTATGGACTTTTGACAACGTTTCTTTGTAAAGAAGAAAACTAAGAAGACACATAAGAGTTCTTTTTCAAGGATAAAATACATAGAAAAATTGTTAGACTTTGTGCCTTAAATTTCCCATGTGGATACTCTAAATACTATTTTTCCTACTCTCGGTTGGGGACCAACAAAGGAGGGATGGACTTGTAATGAGTCCAATAAGCTACACTAGAAGGAGGATTCTTGACACGAGAGACGGCTATCTATGGAAAAGGATAAAGTTTAATGTATGATGATAAGATAAGAACATAAAGATAGGTTTCTTCTACGAAATTAGAAAGAAAATCCTGTCATGCTACTGATCTGAAGGGACAACTCAAATATGCCACTTCTTTGATTTGTCTTAAAAAAAATTCAAGTACTGAAATTTAAATAATAGATGCATATCTTTGAAGTTACTAAATATGATTTCTACTCCCCAACCCAAGAAAATAGGAGGTTTGACCAGTCCCCTCTTCATCTGTCCCCCAACAGAACAAAATGGATAAGGAGTAGGAGATAGAGGTGGAGAAGAAATAGGAGCGAGAGTAGGAATTTATGTTCTTAACCCGGTCACCTCAGTTCAACAGAATGGACAAATATAGCTCTCTATCCGAAAAAAAATGCTAGACAGTCCAACAGAATAAAAATTTGTAACACAAAAGGCCGAATTGGGAATGTTTATAGCCCAATCACCACATTTATGTGCAGGAGGACTTCAAGGTTTACAGTCTAACAGCCGCACATATCAGAGGAAAAACTATGGAATCAAGAAAGTTTCTGGCAATGACTTGGTTTGTTTGAACCCAAGAAATTTTAACGTGTCCCCCATCAGTTTGTCTTGTGGGAACCAGACAGAAAAGGTAAATGGTGAGAACTATATTTGAATTTGAGATCAGAATAGCTTCTATTTTCACTTTGCTCCAACATGATGAAAGCCTTCTCATGAGTGAAAAGAAGAAAGTATTGGAGCACAAAGTGAATATAAGAGCCTATACTTCTCCGCATTTCGATTACCCATGCAATGAGTCACATCAAGGTCCGAGCTTGTGTAGTTGAGATTTGGACGAGAGAAAGAACGCAAAAATGAATACCACCAATGTCAAGTGGGCATGTCAATGGGCTTTCGACATTGTTCAAAATGATTTAGAGATGTCATCTCTTCACAAAGTTAGCATTAGGCCTCCAGAGAGCATGATGCACTCTATTAAAGATTCTGTGAAGGAGAGCTTTTTTCCTGATGATCCCTTCAAGCAATTTAAGAACCAGCCAAGAAAAAGGAAGCTTTTGTTGGGAGTCCAGTATATATTTCCTATTCTTGAATGGGCACCCAGATATTCCTTTAAGTTCTTTAGGTCTGATCTTATCGCTGGTATAACTATAGCCATTCTTTCCATACCACAGGAAAGGAAACTAACTTCATGTCTATTTACAAATTTAGATTATAGTCTTAAAAGAGAATTTGTTTAAGGCGTGAAAACTAACTTTATGCCTATTTAAAAAATTAGATTATAGTCTTAAAGAAAATTTGTTTAGAAAGGGTTTGATAAAGCTTATACAAGGTCTGTGTTAATGTGCTATGCTTATGCAGGGTATAAGCTACGCCAAGCTAGCCAATCTTCCTCCTATTGTTGGACTTTGTGAGTAGTGATTATTTACTGTATATCTTTTGATTTTTTGAACGATATCTAAAAATGGCATTTCTGAGCTGATATAATCCATAAATAAATTGTCTTCATCTTATATTTCTCATCACTTTTCTGAAAGCTACGGACCTGTTTCCATCATGTTTGCTTGGTAGATATAATCTTCAATTCTTCAGGATTTCCACAGGTACACATTGTAGATATTATATCAGGAATATACTGTGTTCTATTTTTTGATATAATCTTATTGCTGGCAGATGATTTGAAGTTCCTTTCTATATTTTTGGATTTCAGCAGTCCTTTCTAATCTTATTGCTGGCAAAGAAGCAATCATCAAAAGCAACATCTTCATTTGTGTTTAAAGGTATTGATGAAACTTTTAACAATGTTTTTTCATCAATATTGTTTATTTTGATTATGCATGACCATATATTATGTATTAATTTTAAAACTACATTTTTTAACCACAAAGAAATCAAATCAAATGAAAGAAAATAGCGGTTGTGGAAAAAATCAACCACAAAAAAATAGGATGACAACACGTGCTGCAATGGCCTTTCTGAAACGGGTAAGGAAATGTGATTGTTTGTTTTTTATTGAAATATAATTTTTGTAGTGGATTATGTGTTATGAAATGCTTATTTCTGACAACATAGTGTTTGTTTTTGTAACATAAACATAGATTAACGATGAAAAATTTGAAGAAGAAAAAGCATTTGTTGATCAAACAAAAGAGAATTCAGATTTTGAAGAAGAATTTGACACAGAACTAAACAAAGATGACAGTAGTGATCAAAATGACGAAGATTATGAGGTAGAGGAGGATGATGAAGATGAAGATTGGGTGCCTAGTCCGAGCCATAAAGCATCCAATGAGTGCAAACATCAAAGATCAGTAAGTAGTGTTATTTATAATTTTTGTTTTGCATGAATAAAACACTTTTATTCAAGTATTCAACTTATGTTAGTATGTCTTAGATTTATTAGGATTTTCCAATTTCGTGTTCTTTTAGTGTCCATATATTTTTACATTTGCATAATAATTTCAACTAAAGAGTTATAGGATTTCCCTACACATCAATTGTTACTCATAAACTATTTAATTATTGTTTGTGAATTGTAGTATTTGCAGTAGTGTAAAATTATAAAAGAAATTGGAAAGAGGGATAGATTTAAGTGCATGGTCTTTCCTTGCTGCAACTATGAAATGCAAGGAATAAAATGGCATTTGAAAGACATCAACTATCACCGCCTCCATGATCACAATGGTCTCCCTCCATTACATAGGCGTAAGCCGGGTAAACGTGCGACCGGGAAGTATAAAAGGAAAACAAAAAAAATAGTACAAAATATGGTTGCAAAGCGAAGTGTTGACTGGCACTTGAAAAATTCTAAATATATGTACAAATCTAGGTTAATTGAGCGTTATTGTCGGGAAGAAAATGTGCAATATTTTTCATCCCTTAGCCAACAAGCTAAAGATCTGATTTCCAAGCTTGTAGAGGAGTATGATAGTGTGGAAAAGAGGGAGGAAAGAAGGAAAAAAACCGTTTCAAATTGCAATATAAAAAGGATTTGATGAAAACCGATTGTACAAATTTTGAACTAAATGGACAAAAGGATAAGGTATTTACCATTTTTATTATAATTTAAATTTAAAATTATTTTAGTTTTGTTTATTCACATTTTTTATGTTATTTTAAATTAACGTTTCATTTGTACAGGATATTATCCAAGAAGAATCCATTAATGTTGATCATGTAAGGAAACATGCTTTCATTAAAAACATTAGTAGCATTGTTGGAATAATAAAGTGTCATTTTTCATTCATTAACATGTTGAAATCTTGTGTAAATGCGATTCTCACACTTTTCATGACTTGAATGCATGAATAGGACTCAACTGATGTTGATGGAGAAAATCCGATACAAAAAAGAATGTAAACAACAATGCAATGGAAAACAAGGTACGATTGTAAATTACAAATATAAATATTTGTGTTTTCTATATATTTTAAGTGCTTAAATCTTAATCATATTGCTAATTTGGCATTTATACCTACATCTTTTATATACAATTAATTATTATGTTGTTGCACTTGAAAAATTGGGTTTTACCACTTCAGAGTGTTGAGGAAGAGAATACCGTTGAAGCATACACTTCAAGTGCATGGGTACATGAACCATCGATGCAAATAACACCTATTTCCATTAGAACAAAAGAAAGTGAGGGAAACGATATGAATGATAAAGAAAAAATCAGCACAAAGGATCATAAGGGAAAAAATATGGCCGATCCATTGATTGAGGTGACTGATTTTTCAAAATTTGTTGAGGTGGAACCGGGAAAACCAAAGAATGAGGCGAGGACATGGCTGCCTATGAATTCACAATAGGAGAAATTTTTTTATGTTCTAGAGCTCGACCATGCAAAAAGGTTGGCATTGCTAAAATTCATGCAACTAAACCAGAACAAAATGTCATGGACGATCTTTAGAAAGGGACTGCATTGTCATATGCGTAGAAGAATCATATGTAGATGACGCTCCATTGCATTTTCCACATATTGGAGCAGATACTGTTGGTGAATCGAAGAAGACATATTGCATCTGGTTTAAAGATTGCTTGAAGGCAATTAACCAGAAAGAGGATGGAAAAGAGACAAAGGTGTGTTAATTTGTATTCTTATTGATGTTATTGTGTTTTTAGCACATTTGATTGATTTTATATCCAGTATAAGTATACTTATCCATTTTGTCATGTTTGCAACGAATGAATGAATATTCAGATGACAATGTTGCAATTGACGTAAAACTATGTTTTGATGTACATTATTTTTTTCCAATTGATTGACTATATCAATGACGCATTATTTATTTCAATATTCAATAGAATTTTGAGAGCTCATATTCAGATTTTACCATGCATTGGTGACACAAGGAAATGGATACTGTAGGATTTTCCTTTCTAGTCTAATGTTTAAATTTTTTCCTACTTCCCTATACATTTCCTTCCATTACATTCTTATGCAGTATTCCTCTATGTATTTATCTTTCAAAACTGGTTTGCACTTTCACTATAATATTTTATATGATGGAAACATATTATTCATGATGAAACTATGTACTTTTCATACCAACTTGGCTTCCCTTACTTGACTGTTGCAGCTGTTACAGGAGCTTCCCTTACCCCAATATCATTTTACTTATAATTTTCTTTCTTTCTAACAATCATGTTCTTTAATTGTATTATATAGTATTTATATGAATTGATTGTTTGTAGAATGAAGAGGAACAACCAAATAAGCTTTTGGTAAGAAACGTAAAAATGTTATCCAGTTTTGTTGATTCCATGCAAATTATACATAAAATGGGTCGTGCTTCATCTGATTTGGTAAGTTACGTAAACTTAAGATTTACATTGCTAATTACTTCTAGGAGTCAAATATAAAAACATTTAAAATATTTGTGTTTTTTTCTTCGAGTTAATGTAGGAAATAATTTGCATCAATAATCCTTCATTTTTGTAGCAACGTAATAGTGAAGGTGATACTGAGATGCAACTTTCAGAAAGGATCCATTCTTCCCAACAACGGTGACCACACAATATCTTATTTATAATTTTGATAAACTTATTTTATCATTTACGTTTACATAGTTTTATTTTATGATATGCCCATTGTTTGTAAACATTTCAGGAAAAAGATTAAAGGGTATCAAGAGTGTTGCATCGGTTCACACACACCTTACTTTGATGAGATGAAAGGAAATAAAAGAAAAATTCAAGGATGGATGGAAGCGCGAAACTCCATTGTTGTTAACAAGCAATGGAGAAATTTGAAGAGCTCTCGATTTAATCTGTTGAAGTTTTGATATTACAATCAATTGTATCATTATTTGTAAAAAAATTGCGAAGATACTCGGTTATGTGAAAGAAAAAATCAAGTTTAATGTTATGGTTTTCTCCTTGAACGAGAAAATAATGTAAGATCCATATGTAGTGCCAATTTTATGCCAAAATCCTCTTTTGGCTCTTCTTTGACATGACTTGTAAAATGTAATGAGTTTTTCTGTCAAATTTATTGATAGCATTTATTATTCTTTGTTGAGACTATTTATTTATTATTGCTGTTTTCTGTCCATATTAGATGAATGGGATTATGCATACCTTCTCTATACACATGTATCTTATTAATAGTATTTAAATTTATCGAGTTTGCTATGACCTTTGCAATATGTTGAAATTTTAGATAATCATGAAAAAATTAAAGTTCATTTGAATGGTACAGTTGTCTCGAATATCATATATTTGTTTCAAGTGTTCACTAGAGTGGCAATGGCTATAGAACACTAATGGAAGACCCATATTCATTGCTTTGGATGTGTCGATGTTTCTTCCTTGCTCATCCGCCAAGCCAAGGCAAGCTAGGCATCACTTTGCGAGATCACTAGATTGGAGTTGCATATCTTTCACTTTGGCTGTACTTATTCAAATATCACATTTTTAATGAGCAAATTCATCATATTAGTACTCTTCAGCTGTGGTCTGAACAAGACCAAATAACATTTCTATTCGGATATAGCTCAAGTACAGTCAGGAGATGTATTGGATACAATAGATGTGCAACTGAAGCACACCCCAAGAAAGTCGAAAAAGAACATGGAAAAATGCTCAAAAAAATAAAATTGAAATAAAACACTTACCCCGCTGCGAAGTTTGCCTCAGAAATTTTCACAACAAACATGTCACATTTAAGCTAAAATAGTACCACAAACATAACTAATGATTGTATATGAGTTTCAAGGGATGTCGAAATGATGCAAATGTAATGATATTTTGTAAATGCAATTTTATATAGAAATTATTATGTACATTTTTAATATGAAGTTATTGTATACATTTTTATTTTTATTTTATAATTTCGGTCTCTTTTTGACCAACACTCTCTTTCCAGAATATATTCTCACTGTCAATCTCTGAGTTTCTCATTCTCTACCAACCTTTTACCTATGGAGAATAAGTACCCATTACTTGTTAATGAAGTCATGACTAGTACTGTGAACAATGTTAACCCGGAATTGTTTATGCTTGTATAATTAACTCTTCTTTGAAGTGAACATGTTATTAGTGACACGAATACCATGTATTGGAATTAAACATTTACCCCCATTTTAAAAAATAGCACAATAAAATTTGCTACAAATTTGCTTGTGGTCAATGTTTCAACCTCGACTCAGGTGCCAGATAAAGACTTTCGCTGTGCATTGCATGCCCACAGGGCCACAAGAGAGGTCAGGTCATCTTTTAAAAATAAATAAAAATACAGAGTATGGCGATATCCATCATAAATGGGTCATAAACAAGTCCACTGAAGATCCTCTTGTTTCAGTATATTCAACAGCAACAAAGTGGATGGGAGCAACAGTTTATGGACCATATTCCCGTGTAGTGTCCTTATAAATATGGTTCTTAAATATAGCAACAAATTCCATAGAAATTGACTCCAAATTGAAAGCAGAACAACAAAAAAACAATACAGCTATGACTTACACACTTAGCAGGCCATGATCGAGAATATGTTGAACCTCTATATAATAATTGCTAGAATTCCTTGAGCAGAGAACGGACAGAGAATGCTGGAATTTCAATCAATACTATCTCAGCTGAAAATTTTCCCATATATTGTTGCCAACAAGGAAAGCATACTTCATTATTGTTACTATCTTTCCACGTCAGCAACATATATCATTATTGTTACTATCTTTCTAACCCATATGTGTTATACGGTAACAAATGAATTGATAGGCATTTGATGTCTTTTCATGCATAGTCTCAGCTCCCTTTGGTGGAGAAATAAGTTCAGAATTAAGGTAGGAATAGAGATTTATAAACTGATCAATATGAAAGATGATTAAGTTGCTGATGAGACCTTAAGGCATGGTTTTGCTTTGGAGAAAAAACCTTTCATAGCCTTCTCTTGCGAACAAAAGGAAACAAAAGCTTTAGAATTATATCAACCCTTTTGAAATACTTATTTTTCCATCTCTCTCTCAACACAATCAATAACAATACACCACCAAAACCTACTCCATATGACAACCCCAGTCCTACCTCATACCATGGTATTTGTTTTCTGCTCTCTTCATTGTTGTCTTCTTCTTCATTAGAAGCGAAGGGAGGAGGTGGTGCAAATTGTGGCCAAGAGCAATTCTTTGGAAGTGGACATCCGCATAAATTCAGATTTTGTAAATATGATGATTGTGTAAATGTGAACATGTGTCCTCCTTGTGGTATGATACCAGAGAGATTATTCTTTGGACAGATTTAAAAATCCCAAATAGTCTAGAGATGTGAGCACCTTTGGAATATATCCAGAAAACATGTTTCTAGAAAGGTCCAGTGATTCCAGATCACTCATTTCTCCCAAACTACTTGGAAGCATCCCGCTGAAATTGTTCATGGATAGATTGAGAGACTTCAACCCTTTCAACTTTCCAAAATCATAAGAAGAACTCCATTCAATTGATTTCTTGAGAGATCTATGCATGATAGAGTGGATAGAATATATGAATATTGTTGCTCATTGCCTTTAGAAGTCATATTCAAATCATCATGATAAGCATATGGTTCATTAAGAGGACCAAGTGGATACCTTATTTTCATCCTATGTCCACTTTCTACCACATATCATTGCGCAGAGATACAATGCTATGAGGAATACACCACGACAAACTATTGGCGGAGAGATCTAAGATATGGAGTTGCTTCAACTTGCCAATTTGAAGGAATGCTACCTCGAAATGATTGTTCATCATCACTAGCACTTGAAGGTATGAAATATTTCCGATTGACTTTGAAATATGCCCTGTGAATGAATTGTGCCCAATATCAAGTGTTTGTAGTTTTGTACAATTTACTATGGGGAAGGGAATCTTCCACTTAGCTTATTATTGTGTACAATCAAGGACAAGGGCATAACCCACAAGGTATGCTTCCTTCCACACCATTATCTCCCAAATTCAATACTAGAAGTTGAAGAATATCAGCCAAGCTTGGTGGAATGACTCCGTTTAATTTGTTGTTTGCCAAATTTAACTTTACAAGACCAGTCAAGTTGCTCAAACTTGGAGGAATATTTCCAATCAGGGAATTGTCATTTAGCATCAATACTTCTAGAGTAGAAGGCCATACAGACGGCATGGATCCCAATAATGCATTCTTAGAAACATCAAAGACTGTCAAATTATTTAAAGCATTTGGGAAAATATTGCCTTGCAAATAATTTTGTGAGAGATTTAAGAATCTCAAATGAGGACTGAAATGCCATAGCCAAGATGGAATTTCTCCATAAAGATTGTTGTTAGCCAATTTCAGACGGCTCAATGAGTATTGAGTTGAAATCCATGGTGGAATTTGACCATCAAGATTGCATGCATGTCAAATGCAAGTATTCTAATTGGAATAAAGGAATCCAAGTTGAGCTAATATTCAGCACACAATTGGATAAAGACAACTCAGACAAGTTGGTAAGGTTGTGAATCAAGGTTTCTGAAATTGTATGATGGTGGCCAAGCTCCACAAACTTTGCCAGCATCCTCCCAACATCTTGACAAAGGTAGTAATCATTGATAATGCAGTAATCAATTGATAATATGTTTTCTATTTTATTTTTTGCCTTCAATCTCTGAACATGATCTCTTTGTCACGTATTCACATTCATGTATTGCACTTAGATTGTTGAAAATGAAGTTTTCATTAAAAAAATTATTTGTGTTTACCGATATGGACAATATTTTTGTTACGCTCATATTTTTGGCTCAATACCCAAAGATAGTTACTAACGATGGTTTTGAGATTGATGAAAAATGATACCAAGAAAGGGACGTACCAATAGGAAACTATCTAAGTGTGGGGTAATGTTCTTGCATTTGCAAAAAAAATGATAGCGAACCCTTCAAAAGCTTGTTGTTTATTCATCTAATCCAATTCTCTTGCACCCAATGACAACACTGCTACCTTAGATGTTTAGTGTCGCCGACTACATGATAGAACAAATCTATAAGAACATTGTATACACATGATTAGGGTAACTTTTGTAAAGAGATAAACGGATATCCTTTGTTAAAAAGTGACAAATTTGTATAAATATTGAAACTTGCATCATTTATTACGGATGACAACACAATACGTTGTTGAACTATTTTAATTAAAGTAGAAGGGCATAAGTGGGAAATTATTACAAAGTGATTGAATTAAACAACCTTGAATAGATACATAACATTATAAAATGCAAAATAAACATTAAAAATCCATTTTGTTGAGGCAACAACGTATTACGTTGAGAAATATCCTACTTTGGTATAGATCATGTAGGAGCATAAAAGATGGTATCACAGTTTTAGATATTATAATGAGCATATCTTGTAAACTAATAATGTGTTTGTTCATCATTTCTCAAGGGTAACAACATAATATGTTGATGAACTGCTGCAATCTAAAATTACCCTTAAATTCCATTTTTGTTGGTCTCACCTTCAAGTTCTTCAACAAGCCCCCTTTCCCTATCTCGTTCTGCAGCTCTTTTTAATTCATCCTCCCATGTTAGTCGACGTGATACACAACTCTTTTTACAATAGGAAACTAGCTTTCCTATTTGTTGGACATGGCGCCTTCGATTCAACATCTTCTCTATAAAATCTCTCTCTCGATGAAGTGTATTGTTGAATCCATCATCTACTGAGTTTAAACGGTTGTGCCTCGGGATGTTGCACACCTAATATAGAAGATATTTGGCTTCCCCTCAATCGGTTTATTGTTTCCACAAGTGTATTCTCTAATAAAGTAAGAAATGACTTGTTTAGAGGACCAACAAGACTCATTATCTACTATTTTTGATCCTTCTCACTTGTGGGCTCAAGTGTTCATCTTCTTCATTTATAACATGTTTATCTTGTTGCAAAACATGTATAGAGTCTTCACATGGTGTTTGGAGGATTCCATGCTTGACCAAAAGGATCATCAACCACATGTTCATCTCCACATGCAACATTTGGAGCACAAAATAAACCCTGGAGAACATTACAAATTAGTATAATAAATCAAAGATTTGAATAAAAACCAAAATTAATAGAATTTAGATACAATAAATTACTATGTTGGAAAATCTTGAAAAACATTTTGCCTAGAATACCTGAACATTAAAGTTTTCTCTCGCTGAATTCTTTTTCATCATATTCACTTTAATTACGTGCTTACATAAGTACCCATTCTTTGACACTCCACATCCACACATTGCCAAATGTGGGGTTTGATACCATACTTCATAGTGACAAGTATCATCCGTCTGGCTACGAACCCATGCTAACCGTGGGTCAGAGGTATGGAAGGTGACATAATAATCAGGAATGGATTGTGCATGCAGCCATTGGTTATTTTCTAGTTTCTCCACTTTGAAGTTACGGTAGAACCCACTTTCCTTACAACATTGACTCCACCAATAATATATAAAAACAACTGTGATTAACTGATGTATCAGCCAGTCAACCCTGCGATGAGATGCTTTTCGAATGGAGGATAACCACTTACTCTTAAGTATAGAGTGGTATGCCTCTATTGCAGCATTTGTTTCTTGCCCAACATGCTTTAAAGTCCGTAGATGTCTCACCCACATTCCAATTCTTAGAAGCCAGTGTTCCTGCCAATATTTAATAAATTTTATCTCGTCCACAAATTCTGTAACAAAATCTTGTGCCATTTGAATAACACTCTCCTCATTATTTGAATGGTGCATAATTTCCCCCAACCTATTAAACATTACACGTCTTTTTTGATCTTCCTTAACCTTGGCAACAAGATTCTTCAACCATGCCCTCCTTACATGCCAGCTGCATAAGTATACTTCACACCCAAAAACTTCTCTGTATTTGAAAATGAATTGTATTAGAATTTTAAAAATTTGATAGCAAACTTAATATCTATAATTTAAATTTATATATTCTAACAATATACACAAAGAGTAATTTACAACCTAATAGCATTGATTTCAGCTATAGCATCATCTACCATGAAAGCATTTAGTTTCCACTCAAGCATATGAGCATGTGCTCTATTCACTAGCTTTTTCATCCATTGGGTTAAGTCGCTAGTTGTAGCTCTTGACATTATGACCCATCTTTGGTAGGCCCATGTGTTTGGAATCGAATGCGAGGATGGTATAGAGTTTGAACTATGGAGAGTTGGCAATGCAATAACAATGTGAATTAGTAGATTATTGGTAAGAAAATGTAACATATTTTTGCAGAATTTTTTTATTGATAAGATTATGTAAAAGAGAATACCTTCATTCTATTCGTCCCAAAAGTGGCGTCCATTGCAAGTATGTTGTTATGGCCATATTTTAACATCCACTCAAGTCGTTGCGGCATTTGAATGCCCACGATAAACGGCATGTGACCATCTTCCTCAACATTTCCTTCATACTCTTGGTATTCAAAACACATATTTGGATGTTGATCTTGCCATACTCTCACACTTTGGGCATCATTTATATCATACATGTACTTTCTTTGCTTTTATTTTTGTATCAATATTTTGAACATCATGTGAAGACAAGAAATCATCACGTTTTGTTTGCCCATCAAACAAGGCTAGCTTCTCATGAACCATTTCACGGTGCTTTTGCAACACAATATCAGCTGGCATTCCTAATAACAATAACTTTTCTACCCATTCTTGCAATTCCTTACTAATATGTGGCGCATAATAAGCTCGTGTCCCTTCAAATTTGTGATTTTTTTGGCCATGGCATATATGATTGTTGTTATCCACATGATCCATCTGAGGATATGTGATAAGTGCATATTCACTTCTTTTCATAAGAATTCGCACATTAAAATTGCATTGGCAACCACATTTTATATGTTTACGTCCAGGTCTACTCCCCGTCCCTCTAGTTGGAACCTTGGACTTATCATATGGCAAAGCATCCTCTTCTTTAAAGTCTTCAGGCCCATAGCTACACCAATATCTGCAAAATGTCACTAAAAGTGAGTCATAATAAAATAAACAACAATTTTAAAAGCGCATTAAAAACATCACCGAACATTGCCACATCATACATTATATAAGCGATGGTGCTATCAATTGAACCGGTGTGTACTTTCCCTTATGGGTGATGAATGACTCAACGTTTGTAATAACTTGTTGGAAATGATATCTGACACATCCCCTTTAATAAAATCATCTACTCGTCCAACTTCTATCCATGCAACAAAATCCCCTTCCACTCCACGGTTATCTTTAACTTTGCTCCAAACTACATCTAATGCGAGAGAAACAGTCCTTAGAAGGACATTTGGATAGGAATGTCTAACAAGCGCTTCCACTTTGAGTCTCTCACGATTATACATTGATGTTAATAACACTACAAATTATTAAAATTTGGAAAAAAAAATGCTCAAGCTAACACACTATACAATTAGACAATAACACTAACCATTTGATATTTATATTATAGTTGATGCTAAAATGATAGACACTGCATTCACAAATGTTCAATATGTTAAAGAAATTGAGGATCATTATTAAAAAAATTGGTCAACAAAAAAGTAAAACGACATCATACGTATATAAGATTAGACAATAGAGTATCTTTTCTAAGTTATTTAAGGTTGAGAAATGTTTAAAATCATTCTTTTTGATTGCTGTAGTATAGAAGAGAATTAACCCAAAAATAGCTCTCAAGGGTATCACAAATCATCACTAGCATCAATATAAATGGACTAGTAGCTAGGAGTTAAAAGGTAAATGTGGACGATTAGGGCAGTCAAGCAACCTTACTCAAAGTACTTGTCATTGGCTATATGCTTGGAAGTCGATTCGCAATGCTAATTGTTCGAAAAGATAGGTGTATGCATACAAAGAAAGATTGAGGGCACGGTTGTAGAGAAGAACAACAACATGAATATGAGAACGTGACATGCTCCTTGAGGAGGATCTCTCGAGCTAAGAGGCACACCAACTATAATGAATATAGCTTGTAAATATATCGTGTTCCACCGTTTCGTCTGGGTGACAACGTAGTACGTTGTCGTCATGTCGAAATTAAATTGTGAGAGGATGAATTGGAAAGTATTCCATTTTAATTGAATCAAACAACTTTTAATAGATTATTCAGCGCTAAACAAACTTTAAAAATGCAGGTTGTCAAAGAAACAACGTATTACGTTGAGAAACCACCTTCTTAGCTAAAGATCCTGTAGGCACATGAAGATCTTAAATTATAGTTTTATACAGTACACCATGTACCTTAAGCAGCCTAGTAACGAGTCAGGTCATCGTTATCGCGGGCAACAACGTAATGTGTTGTTAAAAAAGGATTTAGATCCTTTAGGCACATAAGAATGGTGCATTGCAGTTGTATACACTATAATTACTATATCTTGTAAAAATAGTGCGCTCCATCATTTAGTATGGGTGACAACCTAATAATAGGATTTGATCCTTCATTGCACACACGTGGGCCAAAACCTATGAAGGGAAGAATTGATCATTGAATGGTATCATTTGAAGACCTTGTTTGATGATAAATCGGGTGCATAACAGTCTCGTAAAGGATTACCTCCGCAAGGGAGAACAAAGATGAAGTTTTGTATATGCATTCAAGGATATTTAAGGTTCATAAAAGAGTGTTGTTGAGTCAAGACAGTTTGCATGGAGACAAAGAGAGAGTGTTCTTTTTAGAACTCGAGAAGAAATGGAGTGTTGAGGTTGGATAAATGGACTAGTAGCTAGGAGTTAAAAGGTAAATGTGGACAGTTAGGGCAGTCGGCAACCTTACTCAAAGTACTTGTCATTGGCTATATGCTTGGAAGTCAGACTTCAATGCTGATTGTTCGAAAAGATAGGTGTATGCATACAAAGAAAGATTGAGGGCACGGTTGTAGAGAAGAACAACAACATGAATATGAGAACGTGACATGCTCCTTGAGGAGGATCTACTGAGCTAAGAGGCACACCAACTATAATGAATATAGCTTGTAAAAATATCGTGTTCCACCATTTAGTCTAGGTGACAACGTACTACGTTGTCGTCGTGTCAAAATTAAATTGTGAGAGGATGAATTGGAAAGTATTCCATTTTAATTGAATCAAACAACTTTTAATAGATTATTCAGCGCTAAACAAACTTTAAAAATGCAGGTCGTCAAAGAAACAACGTATTACGTTGAGAAACCACCTTCTTAGCTAAAGATCCTGTAGGCGCACGAAGATCTTAAATTATAGTTTTATATAATACACCATGTCCCTTATGCAGCCTAGTAACGAGTCAGGTCATCGTTATCGCGGGCAACAACGTAATGTGTTGTTAAATTGCTGTACTCGTAGTAGGAGGGAAAGGATTTGAAATTATTTCAAAGTAATATAATTAAACAAATTTGAATTGTTTCATAATACTATGATGTGCAAAAAAACTTTAGAACTTCATGTCGTTGACGCAACAACGTATTACGTGGGAAAACAACCTACTTTTATATAGATCCCGTAGGCACATAAGAATGTGGCATCATAGTTTTATACACTATAATGACCATAGCATGTAAATAAATATAACATCATTCCATCATTAGAACTAGAGAAGAAATGGAGTGTTGAGGTTGGATAATTGTAATATGTAATTGTTGTATTGTTGTAACAAAAACTCTCTTAGGAAAAATCTTACCTTGAATATTAGATATAAGAATCTGAATTACCATTCAACTTATAATTTCTTTGTTTTCAATTAGCCTTGTTTCAAATATTTAGGCTAGCTTCACTCAGAGTTCCACAGACATTAGAATTCTTACAGCAAGCTCGGTATACACTAGACTTTAAATTTATTGAAATAAAATCTACAGGACTCGCAAAATGAGCTAAACTGGTGTATTGGCATCTAAGAGAAAGATAATGTTAAAAAAAGAAACTAGCTGAGTATTTGAGAATGCACTGGAAAGTTTTCTTGGATAGCTAATTCAAGGGGAAGTTCTGACCTCAAGCATTCTGGTTTGAGGAGGTCATCAAGCAAAGGAGAAAATTCTTTGGGCCTTATAATATCTATCCAAGGATTCACAATTACACAATAAAAGCAAGCCAATCTTTGTAATGTGATTCATAGAACATTGAGAAACAAGTGAGTGATCTTGGGAAGTTTCATTTTAGTCAAAACTCTCTTATTAGGAACAAGGTCACCGTGCACCTCCACGTGTATGATCGTGTCATGATACAAAAATATGTAATACTAAGTTTCTATCCAACAAGGTATCATCGAGAAAGAATAAAATATATGTTAGCTTCCATACAAGCACACCAAGCCAAGAATGTTGCTATTGCGAGTACAAAATCAGTGCCTTGATTTCATTGGTGTATCCATTATACTTATAGACTCTATGGGTTCAAGCTCCATTCTAAAATTCAAATCAAATGTTAGATTTGTCTTTCAACTGGAAAGAAATTATATGTCTCTTTAAATTTACGAGTTAAACCAAAAGGCTTTCTTTAGTAATTGCCTACAAATTAAGATCCGATCACAAAGTCTTGCACAATTTTAGATGAAATATACCTTTGATAGTGTGAATATAATGGTAGAAAAAGGTTATATATTAATCCCTCGCATTAATAGAATTTTATTGAAATGCTTTAAATAAAGAATGAAAGCAAAATCTTCCATGTTTGGAAAATGTATCATCCATGCATGGAAGGACTTGATTAATGTCAATTTCAGCAAGTAGTTTTGTTACAACGAGGAAAACTTAGGATTTGATGGAAATATAATGTTCTTACGATTTGCGAATGTACTGATTATTTCCAAATTTTCCTGTCATGAGCAATGTTCTTTTCTCATGCTTGACCTTAAGAAATCTCCTCAACTTCCATAAAAGCTGAATGAAATATGACTTGTTCTTTTTTGCAATACTTAAATAAATCATTTATGTAAAAAAAAAAAACAGAACAGTGGCGCCAAAAAGTGGAGTAAATAGTTTAATGAATATAATTTAAGCAGCAATTAATGGTAGCATTCAATATATATTTGAAAGATACTTTGAAATGGCGCAGCATATTCAAAACAATAAATGTGAATAGGTATGGTTGAGCGATCGGGAGGCGTTGAAATGACTTGGGTTGGTTGAGTCGGTGGAGGCGCTGAAAAGACGAGTTCCGTTAACTTTTTTAGCTCAGTGAAACACCTTGGGACAAAGTGCAGTCAATGAGCCAACTCACTACCCCTGCGAACTTACATGAGGGATAGGGCCACTGTTTGATTGCAAGGTGTTTCAAGATTACTTTATAGAGTTTGAGAGCATTCTTGTTAAATCATATTTCATGCATATCTTGCAATCATGGTATTGTAGTACGAGACCCCATTTCTTTGAGGTATTTTCTCAAACAATACATGTGTCTTGTGTATGTTTCCATATTTGGCATACATGTTTATTAGGGAACTTTAACTACATCAAACAAAAATGAACATTGCATTGTGCTTGAATGGTTTTCTATGATATGTTCTAAGCCTTTCATTGTGACAGAGGTGAGGAGAATCTGGGAAAAAATTGTGGAATATGAATTTACACCTATCAATTACATTTATTTGAAAGTTTACAAATCCTTTTTAAAAAATATATTGTATAATCATTGAAATCATGAAACCAAATTTCTTAGAGTATCAAAACTCGTTATAGAAGGAGAAAGTTCATCGTTGTTCATTTGACCCTTCGATGTTCTTGTGTATATTGATTTCTAATTTTCCTTGAGAATGAGTTGTTCTTCAAGGTGTGCTTTTATCTATTTTTGCCAAAATTTATTGTTGTGATCATGACCAATTTGGGGAAACATTGCACCAAATTAATAGAGCCAATTCACTCCCATATGTATAATAAATCTCTATTGAAAATGTTGTGAAAAAGTAATTACAATTAAAATAAACAAATGTAGAATGAGAAAGAAAGATCACTTCACTTATTTGAATTGAAACATTAAATATAACCCTTGTTAATTATCTCTGTTTTTAATACTTCAATTGAAAAATAAAATATAACATTCAAGTTAAATTTATATCTTATCTCTTAAATATCTAAATTAAAACATAAAATATAATACTCCATGGAAATTATTATTTTATTATTAATAATGAATAGATTTTGAATGGGCCTATATACAAGCTCAATCAAAACAAAAGATATAACATTAAGTTTTAAAAAAACCACAAAAATTATTAATCTACATCAACCCAATCTAAAATGCAATTACAAACCCAATCCAAAATACAAAATTACAATTAATAAATAAATAGACAATCGAAAGATTGCATACCCTCTTTAAATTGTCATGAAATATCTTTAATACCTAAATTTATAAATTACTTTGAATGACATTTAGTGAATATTGTAACCATGAGCTAATATATAATTTAAAACAATATTAATTTATTACTAAACAAATAAAAAGAACTATAATTAATGTAAAACTTAAATTTGAAAATCCTTATATTTATAAAACATGCATATTGTATTTAAAAAATCATGGAAAAGTCATGGATTTTGCTATAAAACAACACAAAACATTCAAGTTATGACACGTACGTAAAACAAGATGTGAGTGTTTATCGCGAATGAACAATGGACAACACATATAGTGCACATCAGTCACGTTCTTTTTAAACTTTATCAAACAATAAAGAGGGATATAGATGGTATAGGAAAATTTAGCCTCGGACATTATTAAAGAATGCCACATTTTCTTATCGTGAACCTTCCACGGTGCAATGCATATTTTAAATATAAGTTTTTGTATTCCAAAGAAAATTTATATATAACTAATAAAATTTACAACCAACATTTAATATAAAAAAATTAATTTAAATTTTTTCTATGTTTAATTGTTGGTAAATGTATTGTTTTTTTCAAATAATTTGTAATATATAAAAAAGGTATTTGTCTTAAAAATTATTTATATTGGTTTACATTTTTTAAAATATTATCATATATAAATTAATATATATTAATTTTGAAGTGTTAATTACTTTTAAATAGGATTTAGGAGTCTATTATTAATTTATTTTTCTTGGTGAAATTTTCTAATTAGTGGTAGATTCCCTCAATGTAGTTGTATCGTGTTGATTTTCAAAAACAGTTTAAGTAATAAAATAGCTCTAAACTCTACCTTATGTTCAACATATTACAAATTTTCAATCAATTTTTTCAATATATATGAAAGTTAAGATTGAAACTACTTTATAATGATCAAATGAATGTTAAATTTAAAGTCAGCCATAAAGTGCTAACATCACACAAATATTATAGTCCTTGGCCACAAAACTAGTAATCACGAGCACGTGCGTGGAGATGTTGAAGGGGATGTGTCGATGAATTTAAACTTCGGGAGTGAAACATTGTTGGAGGAAGGGGTTTGAGGGAGGAGAATTCAATGGGGTGGGGAAAATGTTGGGGGAAACCTATTCAAAACTCTTCTTTCTTAGAACTAGGCACATATGAACCACGCACTATCTTTCTCAATCATTTGAAGGAGCAAGGGGGCATGGTGTATAGTTTATAGAGCTAATGTACTTTAGAGATATCTCATATTAATGAAATGTGTGGTCGATCAATATTGTCTATGTTTTGCAACATACTGGTCTTATGATTTGTCGGTAGTTAAAACACATCACTTTAAGGGAAATTGGCTTGCACGTCCCAATAAAAAGTTAGAGATAGGGGCGTGTGGAGTGGACTCGACATTCCATTAAGGTGGTTTTGTGTCATCTTTATAGACCATTATCTTATGCCATTATATAAATTATGGAACTTTATATGTGCACCATTACAAAATAAGATATTACTTATTAATACAAACAATAGTCCTATTTAATGCAGTGTTTGTTGAGTATTAATTCTATCTTACTTGTCACTAACCTAGAAAAACCGCCCTATGAAAAGCTTTGTAACTTTTTGGGATTACTATAATTATAAATTATTATTTGTTTTAATAATATAAGAATTGAACTAATACAATTAAAAAAATGTACACATAATGACAAAAAAATAACTTAGACTACTTCCGAAAAAATCTCATTAAATTAATTTTACTCGATCTTAACAAAGAAAATCCATTAAAAGATAACCAAGTATGAACCTCTAAAAACCCCAAGCTATCAACATCTTAGCATGAAAGGTATCCACATTGAGGTATATCAATTACCCCACCACTATCATGTTTGGAATTGATCAAATCGAGATTAATAGTGGTGGTTGTAATCTTTCATATGCCTCTTGTTCATGTTTCCCAAAGATCTGAGAGAAAACCATAGTGTTCATCTCATGGGGAGAGGACCCCATAACCGTGCACCCTAACTTTAGGGGCACATAGATATATGTAGGGGTCTTGTCAACATAAAAAAATTATATCATCGTATAACATATCATCATGCCACATCAGCATTTTCGTTTCGCATGTTTATTTGGAGGGAAAAGTAGTTTTTGAATTGATTTAAAATGAAAAAAATAATATAAAGCATTTGAAAGAGGTACCAATGACCGAGTGCCCTATGTGTCACATTGTCATTGGCTCTTAAAAAGTGTCATTAATCAAATAGTGAACAACTATTAGTCATTTTTTCAACAACCAATGGTGAAAATCAATGTACATATTTTGGTACTGCACAATTATGGGGTCCTCTCCCCTAGTGGAGAGGAAAGAATTACAAATAACCAAAAAAATAAAGAACAAATTAATCTAAAAAGTGGGAGTGAGGAGAAAAATTAGATGTTTCATTCATCTTTGTGAGGTGGATGGGCAAGACCATGCCGGAAATCAACAACCTCCCACACTCATCGTGGCTCTCGATTATTTGACAACTGTCAAAATAAAAAACCCTCATTCTAATTTAGAAACTCTTTTGGCATTATTGCGCATGCCAAAATTGCAGTTTCTCATAAATCATCATTGGTATATTTTTAACACCAAACATCTAACATTCCAAAAAAGGAACAATTCACCACTTCCAAACATTTTTATGGATAATATTGTAATATTTTCTAGATAACCCAACTTATATTGCTTCCAAGTAAGCTAGCTTCAATACGTACATGAATTTAACCAAATAATCTAGTGAAATTGCAACCACCAAACTATTATACTAATTGTCATTCTACCCCCATTTTCCACAGTGAAATTTCTTTTTAAAAAAACAGGAATTTGGTCATTTGTTGCCTCCAAAATGAGCGCTCCCCATTATTTCTTACCTCAAAAACTAGGGTATTTTTGCTTTGATGGGTTTGATATTGTCAAATTTCTACAAAGCCTTGTCACAAATGATCTCAACTATTTTGAGGAGGCACAATATGAGAATCCAAAATAACTAGTAATCTTTGTGCCCACACAACACCTGCAACCAATTGTTTAATGTTTCCCAATTTACACAACATTTCTTAATCCAAAAGGAAAATTTTTGTATGGTATTTGTATTGGTTAAGTTTTTTCAATGTAAAGGTACGACATAATTTTATTTAGTATTTACTCTCCATATAATTTCGTACTGACCAAGTTTTAACAGTTGAGAAAGTTTGAAATGCAATTTTCGTTGAATAAGCTTTAGTAGAAATGGAAAGGAAGTGCAAACATTTGCACTTGCAATATATGGAATGTGGAAAATGCAAGTTTCTACAAACATTCATGTTCAAGGAAAATATGAATGTGATTATTCCTTCCGCAAATAAGAAGATGCATGACCCGTAACGAAGTACATGATAATAGCCAATCAAAAATTTTGATTGATTATAGAAACATGATTTGTAAAACAGAAATACCTAGGAATGTAGGCAATCAATGAAATCCCTCTCACTTTCTTACATATATAAATACGTCCACCCAAAACCACCACAATTGTCTTCTGGAAGGTTTTATTTGCGAGTGATAAGGAAGAAAAAAAAAGAACATAGATCATGAGCTCACCAATTGACAAAGCCACTTGTTGAAGACATTTAGTAGTGAGATTCCACAATATTGCATTATTTCAACAGTGGAATAATATTCTAGCGTCTCCACTCAAAACAACGCTACATTCCCTATTATATCAAATTATAGGGATAATACAATGGTGGATACTGGTAATTGTTGTCGGAATTCTATAGGTTCGTTAGAGGAAAAATGAAATAAGTGAGAAGGTATAAATGTCAAATAAAGAGGCAAGAAGATCACAATTGTATTTAAAGGTTTTGTTTGTGAGTGATAAGGAGAAAAAGAAGAGCGGTAATCATGACCTCACTAGTTGATATCGGTAATTGTTTTCAGAATTCTATAGGTTTGTTAGAGGAAAAATGAAATAAGTGAGAAGTTATAAATGTCGAATAAAGAGGCGGGAGATCACAATTGTATTTAAAGGTTTTGTTTTTGAGTGATAAGGGAGAAAAAAGAAGAGCGGTAATCATGACCTCGCTAGTTGTGAAGTTGTTATGTTGAAGACAATAGATGATTATTTAAGTATGATTTCTCCTTTGATAAAATGAGGAGTACAAGAACTATTATGTTAGTGGAGGATCCAAAATATTGAACTATTTTAATAGAGGAAGAATATTCTAGTGTCTCCACTCTAAATTCTACTTCATTCTCACTTATGTTAATTGAAAAGATAAATGCAATGGAGGATGTTGTTAATTATTTTCAAGATTCTACAAGTTTATTAGAGTAAAAAAGGAAAATATGAGAAGGTAGAAATGTTGAATAAAAAATAGGAAGATCAAAATTGAATTCCAAGCATTTTTTTGTCGGTGGTAGGGAGAAAAAATCATAACAACAATAATCACGAGCTCACTAGTTGATGAAGCCACCATATTGAAGACAATCAGTGATTATCTGAGTATGATTGCTCCTCCGATAAAATGAGTAGAAACGCTACTATTTTGGTAGAGGATCAACAATATTGCATTGTTTCAATAGAGGAAGAATATTCCACTATCTCCACTCTAAATACCACTCCATTCCCTCTTATGTTAAATGGTAGGGATAATGCAATGGAGATTTTTGCTACTTGTTGTCATAATTGTGCATGTTCGCTAGGGAAAAATTTAATAGGCGAGAAGGAAAAATATTTAATAAAGAGGGAGAAACATTGATATTATCTTCCAATATTTTTTTGAGAGTGATAAGAGAAAAAAAATCATAACAGCAGAGATCATGAGCTCACCAGTTGACAGAGCCACTATGTTGAAGATAATCGGAAATTTTCCAATTATGATTGCTCCTCCTTTAAAATAAGGAGTGCATGTGCTACTATTTTTGTGGAATATCCACAATATTGCATTTTTCAATAGAGGAAGAATATTCTAGCACCTCCGCTCCAAACAAGTTTTCATTCCCTCTTATGTTAAATGATAGGGATAACATAATGGAGGATGCTACTAATTATTGTCGGAATTCTAAAAGTTTTTATAGGAAAACATGGAATTGACGTGAAGGCATAAATATTGAATAAAGAGGGAGAAATATGCTAATTATCTTCCAAGATTTTTTTGAGTGATAAGGGAGAAAAAAACATAATGACAGAAATCATGAACTCACCAATTGATAAAGCGACTATGTTTTAAAGACAATTGGAAATTATCCGAGTATGATTTCTCTTCGATAAAATAAGGAGTAAAATCACTAATATTTTGGTGGAGGATCCACAATATTACATTGTTTCAACATAGGAAGAATATTTCGATGCTTCCACTCCAAACGCCACTCTGTTCCCTTTTATGCTAAATGACAAGGATAATGTAATGGAGAATGTTGTTAATTATTGTTGGAAGTCTGCAAGTTTGTTAGAGGAAAAATTAAATATCCAAGAAGGCAGAAATGTTGAACAAAGATGGAGAATGATCACACAATAGAGAAGTGAGATTCATTAAGGCTCGGCAGAAAGATATTATAAGGTCTCATATAGGCGGAAATCCATATCAACATGCATTTCTCATTTTATCCTAGTTTCCATGTTCATCACTCCATGTGGACGGGTATGGGAAGTCATACTTCAAGGACCAAATGCATGTTCACCCTCTAATTTGCGGCATATGTCAACCATGAGGATCTCCATTCTAGTAAATGAAGAATGCCTTCGACATAATTATAAATTAAAAAAGTTAAAATGTTAAAAGCTCCAAAAAAAAGTTAGGAGTTTTAGATTCCATTATTTGAATGAAGAATCCCACCTAAAAGAATCATGCCAGAGCGAAGAAACTTTATGGAAATAGGAGCACCACTCGTTTCTTATTCAGACAAAAAAATTAATGGCTACTAGAACATTGTCGAACAAGAAGACAATAATTGTGTTTTACTCGGTAAAATGAATACTAAGACACCTCCTTCGAACCAAACTTCTTTTATATGATGCCATCCATTGGCTATTTTAGATTAAAGTATTTAGAGATGGTCCCTTACAAGAGATGCTACACTTATTTTAAGACTCGTTTACATATTTTTGAGAACAGGATTTCACAAGGTAAGCCAATCCACTCTTTCATCAATGACATGAGATTTGCATTTTCTATGCACTCATTTTTCAAAAAAAAAATTATCAACATGTATACCAAGTACGGAAGTTTGGTGGAAGTTGATAGATTTTTCAACCAGAGGACACAACCAAATGTCTCTTGATGAAATTTGATGATTGCAGATGACCATAGACATGAGCTTCCTTATCTCTTTGAGGCATTTTAGTGAACAATACATTTACCTTTTGTATTATTCCATTTTTGTATACATGTTTATTAGGGAACTTGAATCGCATCTAACAAAAATCAATATTACACTATGTTTGAATGGTTGTTCATGCTATGTTCTAAACTTAGATCATTTTGATAGAGATAAGGAAGATAATGGAAAAGATTGTGGAGTCTGAATTTACACCTACCAGTTACATTTTATTTAAAAGTTTTAAAATATTTTTAAAAACTATTTTGTATAATCATTGAAATCCATGAGACCACATTTATTATATGAATTTTACTAAAAGTTCACATGCCTTATGAAGCTTCCAGATTTTAGATAAATATCTAAAAGTTTCACATGCCTTGTGAAATGAATAAGAATCATCGAGTGAAGAATTTTTTTCATTAAATGGTCATTATTTCTACTCATGATCTCTAAGGCTAGTTATACTAGGATGTAGGGATTTAAAATTCTTATCATTTAAAGGGAATGGTGTTAGAAAAAATGATTAATTTTCCCCCAAGAAAAGCAAAAATCAGTTTGTTTTATACAAGCTTTTATTTTTGAGTTTAGTTTTAGATGTTCTTAAGTTTAGGAAAAACTATTAAAGAAAATAAATTAAAAAACTTTGTATTGCACAAAAGCATGTACTTTTTAGTTCTATTTTTAAGAGTTGGGTGTTTTATTGTTAGATGAAATCCATCTATTTATTAGAGGCAATTGTAAGTGTTTTCATATCAAACACATTCAGAGAGATTGTATTGAGCGAAGCTCTGGAACTAGAAGAAGAAATATATGCACATAAGTGTTGATATGAGTTTGCAATAATATATTTTATTTGTAATTCTTTATTTTATTTCTGTTAGTTGTTATTTTATGTGCCTAATTTATACAAATTGGTATCAGAGCATGGATTTTTTCAGCAAGTTTCTAATTGAAAATAGGTTATGGCTTCTATATCCGTCTGCAGACACCACAATTTACAGGAAAGAATTATGAGTATTGTTCATTAACCATGAAGGAACTATTCAGATCCCAAGATGTGTGGGAAATCATAGAGAATGGGTACATAGATCCCACAAATGCAAGCATCATATAACGCACTCTCACAGGCAAAGAAAGACACTTTGAAGGAATTAAGAAAGAAATATGGAAAAACTCTTTTCTTCATTCATCAAGCCATGCATGAAAGCATCCTACCCAGTGGTAGCACCCAGTAAAGCAAAAATTGCGTGGGAGACTCTTCAAGTTGCGTATCAAGGTAAATAAAAAGTAAAAACCACCAAGCTATAGTTACTTCGTAGAGATTTTGAAAATATGTCAATGAAATATTCAGATTCCGTAGAATCATTCTTTACTTTTGTAGTTGGTTTAGTCAATCAAATCAAATATCATGGTGAAACTATTGAGGACAGAAGGATTATTGAAAAATTGCTTAGAAGCTTCCCTGCAAAATTTGATCATTTGGTAGTTGTTATTGAAGAGACTAAGAATCTAAGTCAGTTTTCAATTGATGAGTTGCATGCACTAGTAATAAATCATGAACAAAGGTTGAATATATCACATGTAGTTGTAGATGAATATTTTTCATCACACGTATCAGGAAATCGTGGAAGAGGAAGAGGAAATTTCAGCCCTAGAGGCAGAGGAATAAGTTCATCTAGAGGATGTAGCAATGGTCCATCAAACTCAAGTAGAAGAGGACATATTCAAGATCACAATAATAATCATTTTTCAGGTCAGAGACATGATAAATCACATCTATAGTGTCACTATTAGAAGATATTTGGGCACCATGCTTTTGAATGCGGGAAGAAGCAAGTATGATCAAAAGCAGGTAGAATCAAAATCAGGTTGGGAGCTCTACTCCAAGCTCCATGTTTATTGCATGCACAAATATTTCCAAAGCATCACCTATTGAGTGTAATCTATCCCAAGAGAGTCCTAGTGATGTATGGTATTTGGATTCTGGATGCAGTAATCACATGTCAGGTAACTTAGATTTATTTTCTAATTTGGATGAGTTAGTAAAGACAAAAGTTACCCTTGGGAATAATAATACAGTGATTGTAAAAGGAAAAGGAACAATCAACATTCTAACAAAAAAGGGGGAGCAAAAGATTATGCAGGATGTTTATTATGTTGTAGGTTTGAAGCACAATCTTATGAGCATTGGTCAATTGGTACAAAAGGGATACAAAGTTTACATTGAAGAAAATGAATGTGTGATCATGGATAAAGCTCCAAGTACATAGGTGATTGCTAAAGTGAAGATGAAAAACAACATAATGTTTCCTTTGAATATTATACCAGCCACATGTGGAGATCATACTACAGATCAATCCGGAGCTAAGGAGATTGAATCAACTTTTCAGTCAGTTGAAAAAGATGAACCATGGTAATGACATCTCAGGTTTGGTCACTTAAACTTTGGTGATTTGAATTTATTACATAGAAACAATATGGTGAAAGGTTTTCCTTTGATTCAAAAACCATCTATAAAGTTTGTAAAGGTTGTATTTTATGGAAGCAACACAAAATCTTTCTCAATTGGCAAAACAAGAAGAACAAGTGCACCACTTGAAATTGTTCACTCAAATTTATGTGGACCAATGCAAACAACTTCTATTAGAGGTTTCTCATATTTTATGACATTCATTGATGATTATACAATGAAGACATGGGTGTATTTTGATAGATAAATCAAATGTTTTTCATATATTTCAGCAATTTAAGGCTAAATAGTGGAAAATCGAAGTGGGTACTACATCAAAGTTTTGAGGACAGATAGAGGAGGTGAGTATATTTCCAAAGTTTTTCTAATTTTTTACAAATATCATGGTATACACAAGCAAGTTTACTTCTAGGTATACACCATAACAGAATGGGGTGGCAGAGAGAAAGAATAGAGCCGGTATGGAGATGGCTGAGAAGTATGATGAAGGAAAAACATCTTTCAAATCACTACAAGAAACTGGGTATTTTATCCACAAATTTTCCACAATTTGTTTGTGGATATTTTACTCAAAATTGTGAATCCAAATTTGTGGACTCCACCCACATTTTTTTGTGAAAGTATTAAATGTGACAAAAATTGTGATAAAATCCACACTTAAAACAATAGTGAAAAAATCACAAATTTATAATTGTGGCATTTGTCACAATTTTGATATTGTTACATATCTACAATTAGATAAAAAATGTGACAATTTCACAAGTTTTAAAAATGTGGTGCACCCACAATTTTAAAATTGTGACATGTACCCTAATAATAAAAGGATTGTTATTGCACAATTATAAAATTAGGATTATTTCAATATTTTTTAAGTTTTTAATATAAACTTTCCAAAGAGTTATTTTAAATTTTATACTAATTTTTTTGACATATTTATATTTTCATATCCTTATTTTTATATTGTATGTTAATATTTTAATATAACTTACAAATATTATAATAAGATATTTTATATTGTTTTTCAAATACTAATATATAATAATAAGTAAATATTATCTTTAATCAAAGATAAAATTATCTCTACATTATAAAAATTAAAGAATCTATAATTAAGGAAAGAAACATAAAAAGTAATTTTAAAAACATTCAACTACCTTAAATAAAAATATTATTATTATGTTTTTGTAATCTTTTTAAAAGATTGGCTATAAATATAAAAATATTTTAATACATAGATTTTATAATATCATTTTATGGATAAAAGAAGTTTTAAAAAGATGAATTTGTGATATATGTATGAAATGGAAAAATAGAATAAAAAATAGTTTCAAAAAGAAGCATAAAAATGGTTTCATTCGATCACTAATATGTGAGTTTTGTTAGAGATTTTTGCTTTTGCCCTCTTTTTCCTTGATACGTGCATATAATATTCCTTTGTTATAATTGATTCACTTTGAAGTCAGGAAATATCTTTTTTTTTTTGCCCTTTTTGCGTTTTTCCTACACCTCAAAATTTGAGCCTCCGTCCCCTCCATTCTACAGGGTCATTCTTTATAGAGTGTGGGAGAGCTTTTTTATTTTTATTGTTTCCTTTTTCCTAAAACTTTTATTCATTTTATTACCATTCTAAATTTCTTTGAAGATATTTACATCATTGATGAAAGACAAAGTTTTAAAATTAATTTTATTGCTGCGAATGCCCTTTTCCTTGTCTACTAATTACTAATTAATTTTGAGTGGATCCTAACATATTGGTATGTATTAAAGAGGATTCAAACTCAAATCGCTCAGGTTTGGATATATTTTTCACTTTTCATATCTATAGCCATTTGTTGAAGGAACAAGTTTGATCACCATGAAATTTTCTAATCGAGTGGATTTATCAATCATTTCCAATAATGCAAGACCAAAAAAAAATCAAATTTTCACATTGAAACCTCCACTTAACCCATAAAATTTAAAAGAAAAGATCTATGCATCAGTGAATTAGTCTCCAACATCACGTCATACCCACACCCACTTTAATGTTCTAATCGATAGAATCACGTATCCAAAGGAAGCATTGAATAAAAATAGTTTCAAAAAATTTGTAGATCTGCCCAAATATTCAGAGAATGATATGGAAGTCGATTCAAATCTGCAAAAGATATGTAGGTGTAGAAAAATGTCAGTATTTTTAAATACTCTTTCCAGCCACAAAACTTTGAAAATTTTATTTAGATCGTTTAATAAAAATGGAAGTAAATATTGAAGGGAGAAAAATGAAATACCTGTTAATTCATTTGCAGCTATCTTTCACCCACTGCAAATTTTGTAAATGCCTCCTCCGTATTTATTTTTATTTGATATATTTTAGGTTTTTATGCCTTCGCTATGGATCAATGCCTTAACTAATGGAAATTTAGGTTTTCACTTTTTATCGGCATAGATCAACTTCACGGATCAATACCTCAACCGTTAGATTGGTGCTTATCAATGGGCCATAATGTGAGTTTATTTTTTGTTATATCTCTTTTAGCAATACATATTTAACGAGAACTGTCATTATAAAATTAAAATGATGATATTCTTTGCAAAAAGGACTTAATTATAATAATTATTATTCCACGAAATATTCAATAAATTATTATGTATGAAAAATATATATTAAAAAAAAAGTAATATGGATTCTTTAGATTGTAATAATATCTCCATTAATAAGGATGAAATAATATTGTGAATATTATACAAATGTTCGAAAATCTCATTTTTTCAATATATTTTAATTACATGATTTAATTTGTAGTAATGAATCATATATTGACATCGCGTTAATTTAGGATATAGTTTTTTAAAAACAAAAATATTAATTATGTTTACCATTTTAGGATAGTGTGGATAATGCACAATTATTAATATCATATTTTTAAAAATTATATATTAGTTGTCGACAATTCACATTATTTCTACAATAAATTTTTTTATGGATAAATACACCTACTTTTAGGAATAATTATTATTCAAATCAAAATTTAGGCATTTATAATATCCACACATAGAATTTAATTTATTTTTTATCATTACTGAATATATATTTTACATATTGTGAATAATATATAAGCAATATAATTGAAGTTCGTTGAATTTTAACAATTTTTATTTATAATAATTTTATTGTATATATAATTTATATTTAAACCTCACAAATTGTGTGAAAACTCAAATGAGGAGACTTATAATATTGGGGATGTGGTACACAATATCCATAATTCTATTTTCAAATGTCTATTATTTTTCAAAACGTGAGCAGAAATCATGATTTATTCAAAATAAAATTTGAAGGATGTAGATATTTCACAATTTTAAATTTGACTTTTAAGAAATACTCACTTTTTTTTTTAATGAAAAATGTGATTTTCCACAATGAAATTTCAATAATGTGGATATTTATAAAATAAAATATGTATTTGATGAAGTTGTGGAAAATTTACATTTTTATTTATACAAGTTGTCTATTTAATGTTGACGATTCACAAATTTTCTACAAAGTGATTTTTTTGTAGATAACAATGTGGATAAATTAACCTAGTTCTAGTAGTGAATGAGTATCAAATGAAGGCGAGTAGCAATTTTGTTTACATCATAAATAGATGTCCAACGAAGATTGTTCAAAACATGGTTCCTAAAAAAGCTTGGACTAAGAGGAAACAAAATGTTTCTCATTTTAGATTTTTGGTTGTGTGGCATATGCACATGTGCCTGATGAATTAAGGAAGAAGTTAGACAACAAAGGATAAAAATGCATATTTGTTGGATATTTAGAGAATACAAAAACTTACAAGTTATTTAATCCGATTACTTAGAAAGGTAATAATCAACAGAGATGTACAGTTTGTTGAAAATGAGGCCTGGGATGGAAGTATTGAGAAAATAGTTAGTGTAGCAGCAACTATTCCTCATGATGATATGGCCGATGAAAGCATTGAGCAGTGAGTATTGTTTCTTGAATATTGGACATGCACCACAAGTTGTAGCACAAACTACACCTCCATCTATTTCTAGGAGGTCTCCAAGATTTCAGTCATCTTCAACCATGCAACAGACACTAGAAATAACACCAGAAGCTACTCCTTCAGTACAAAACAATCCATCATCAGATAGCTCTTTGCACCAGAAAACAAGGAGTCTTAGTCAGATTTATAATCTTGATACAACTAATGTTTTTTCATTTTTTTCATTTTTTTCTCAAGATGTAGATCCAGTATACTTTGAAGAGGCTATAAATATGAAGTTTGGGTTCAAGCCATGGATGATAAGATAAACACCATAGAGAAGAATCAAACATGGAAATTGGTAGATCTTCCAGAAGGAAAGGATGTGATAGGAGTAAAGTGGGTCTATAAGACCAAATATATTGCTCATGGTAAAGTACATAAACATAAAGCAAGATTGGTTGCTAGAGGTTTTTCACAACAATATGTAGTAGATTACAACGAGACATTTACACTTAAAGTCTGTTTGGACATTATAAGAATGGTTTTAGCAATTGCGGTAATAAAACAAATGGCCTATTATCATATAAATGTAAAATCAACATTCTTAAATGGTTTTCTTGAAGAAGAAATTTATGTTAATCATCCAGAAGGTTATGAGATTTAAGGTTATAAAGGAAAGGTATACAAGGTTAAAAAAGTGCTTGATGGTCTCAAGTAAGCACCTAGAGCTTGGTACATCATGATTGATTCTTATTTGATACATAATGGTTTTAGTAGGAGCAGCAATGAGCCTACCTTATACATCAAGATCAATGAACAAGGTAAAATTTTGATTGTTTGTTTATATGTGGATGATTTAATCATTACTGGAAATCTATCTACATATTCATTTAAATCAGCTATGAAGAAATAATTTGAGATGACAGATCTAGGCCTTATACACTATTTTTGGGCATATAAGTTCAACAATCAAAAGCTGGAGTTTTTATTTCACAAGCAAGGTATGCTAATGATGTTTTGAAGAGATTTAACATGTTGAATTGCAAGCCAACGCCAACACCAATTGTTGCAGTAGGTTTGAAGTTAAGCAAAGATGACAGTGGATCATTTGTAGATCCAACATTGTTCAAAAGGCTAGTTGGAAGTCTCATGTATTTGATGGCCAAAACTATGGATATTATGTATGGTGTGAGCCTCATCTCAAGGTTCATGGAATCTCCAAAAGATTCATATTGGCAAGCTTGAAAAGGATTTTGAGGTATGTATGTGGAACTAAAAATCATGGAATTTTTATTCAACATCAGATGAGTTCAAACTCATAGGTTATACAGATAGTGATAGTGTCAAAAGTATAGATGATAGAAAAAGCACATCCAACTATGCTTTTCACTTTAGATTAGGTGTAATTTCATGGGCATTGAAGAAGCATCCCATAGTCACACTACAGAGTATGTAAGCAACAACGGGAGAAACATGTGGGCTATTTGGATGATAAGAATGTTGAAAGATCCGAGGAAAATCAAGAGGATGTTATAAAAAAAAATTGTGACAACAATTCAGCAATAACATTATCCAAAAATCATGTTTTTCACAAGAGGAGCAAGCACATAGACACGAGGTATCACTTTATTATGGAGTCTATTAATAATAAGGAAATTCTTCTTGAATTTTACTGAGATCACGAAGATCACTTTGCTGATATTTTTACGAAATCTTTGGGCAATGAAGTTTTGAGTATTTGAGAATTTGTTTGGGAGTTTGTGATCAAGAATATGTCAGATCTGGAAGTGCACACTCATCTCTAGAAGAATAAAAGTTTGAAGGTCAAAATTAAGGGGGAGTGTTAGAAAAAAGATTAATTTTGCCCCAAGAAAAGCAAAAAGCAGTGTGTTTTATACATGCTTTTATTTTTTAGATTAGTTTTAGATGTTCTTAAGTTTAGGAAAAGTTATTAAAGAAAATAAATCAAAAGCTTTGTATTCCACAAAAGCATGTGCTTTTTAGTTCTATTTGTAAGAGTTGAGTGTTTTTTTGTTAGATGAAAGCCATTTTTTTATTAGAGGCAATTGTAAGTGTTTTCATATCAAACACATTCACAGAGATTGTATTGAGCCGAAGCTCTAGAACTAGAAGAAGAAATATATGCACAGAAGTGTTGATCTAAGTTTGCAATAATATATTTTATTTGCAATTCTTTATTTTATTTTTGTTAGTTGTTATTTTGTCTACAAATAGAACTCAATATGGGTTCTTCCTCTTTCCTAAGTCAAAATCATTGATAAGAATGTTTAAAGTGTATATATTTGTTTTATACTGAGTATAGATTTTTTTAAGCATGTCTTCGCATTTAGAAAGTAACTAGAAATATACCAGTCATGGGGAACTATTGAGCTGTTACAATATCATTCATTTAATCTTTTTTTGTTCTTGTGTGTATTGCTTTTTATATTTTTAAAGAATGGGATGTTTTTCTATGTGTTTTTATCTATTTTTGTCAAAATTTATTGTTGTGATGGTGATCAATTTGAGAAAAATTTTGCACCAAATAAATAATTTCGATTAATATTTACGTTGAAAGACATTTTTACAATGGGGAAAGCGTGGAGGATCTGACGCGATCAAAATATCAACAGAGGGGCGGCACATGACGACGAAGCACTGCTCATGTGGATCCGTCGATCTCAACCGGAGCCCATACTTCCTCCCAAGCTACAGATATGTAACTTTACCTTGAAGGGAAATTGGCCTTTCTGACAAACTTTATCATAGTCACGTCATCGACATATTTGTAGTTTTATTTTAATACCTTTTTTGACAGATGTTTTCTCCCTATAGACCATCTGGCAAAGCGCTCATACTAGATAGTTATTGAGACGGATAATCAACGGCCATCTTGGCTAAGACATAGACTTTATGGATGACACACATCCCCATTCCCCTTATACATGTTTCTTGAGGTTTAGATAACTCTAGAAATATTTGACGTGGTATTTCATGGTTGGTGCAAGTAATAGTACCAACATTGTACATAAAAGTGAACATCAGATTGTGAAGTACAATTTGGGTGGATGTAGGAAATGGACAAGAGTAAGAGTCTAGAATCAGAAGAAGAAGTGAGCAATGCTTCCTTTTCAACTTTGATCATCAGTTGGAGGAGAGGAAGCGGCCAAATGCTTAATCTGGATATTTCCCTATTTCCCTTTGCACATTCATTCCCTGCTTCTCCCTCAAATGTAAATGTTTTCACGTATTTTTATTATTTTTCCCTTTTCGCTCGACTTCCATGCAGTAAGGAATGAATGAAAGACTAATTTTACCAATGTATATCAAACATGGAATAGTTCGTGGGACGGAGAGAAAGAGCATGGACAACTCACAATTTTCTACGGGGGAGTGGTGAATGTTTAAACTGTTCGGGACGATAAAGTGCGTACTCGCATACATTTATTTCGAACAATCTAATGGGGCTTATAAATTCACCCGCTCTCTAAACATCATCAAAAGAATTCTCTATAATCGTCATGTATCTGCGACTATATCGACTTTAGCTCCCTTTTTGGGCGTGTGGGATCCAATCAACCACTCTATTCCAACGACATTTAGCTTAGATATGCCCCATAGAACCTAAACTTGTTACATTCCATCTTCTAACACGCCGTTGAAAGTAGGAAATAGTAAGATGGGAGTGAGTGGGTTGTCTATTGCAGCAAATCTTCCCGTCAGTCGAAAGAATTCTCTGCAACGGTTTCTGGAGAAGAGAAACGGCAGTCGTAATGGGAGCCCATTGGAACTTGTTCGTTATATATTTAAAGTATCAATAGGTTGCTAAAACCTTGTCTCCGTTTTTCTCCAGACTATGGGGAGTGCACGGGGTTACGTGATTTGGTCGCTCCATCCTAAAATTTGTAGTCAAGTATGTTTCCCCTTTTCTGGTTACATCTACGTATGAGGATATGAATAAATGAAGACCTCCTCTTTTTGCTTAGTTTTTACCAGGAAGGACATGTAACTAGATCTGTATAAACCTGTTTCTATTCCAAACTTATATCTATTTCCTTTTTTTTGGGTTGCAGCTTTGCAATTTTTAGTGAATTAAAAGAAAATTTTTATGTAGTGGTCTGTTGTGACACCCATTGGGTTGTATTTAGTGAAAGTTACAATCTTTTAACGTGATGATGATGTTTTCTAAAATATAATATATGATTGTCGAAGAGACTGCACTTGGTTGAAGCATTTTATTTTGAGAATCCTTAAAGCTTCATCTAAAATTAATTTACCCTGCAATAATTTTAATTGAGGATATCATGTCAGGTTCATATCACATTCACATTAAGGTGATTTTCTGTCATGTACATGTTACATGTTTTCCGCTCTTAGCGTATTCAATTGGTTTTTATGTGAATATATTAGAAATGTCTATGAATCATTTTAATTGGAAAGAAAATGCCTTTTATTTTTGTTTATATGAGTATGTACAGTGAATATAGAAATTAGTATCATTTTAATAACTATTTTCTAAGTTATCAATTATAAACATTTAAAGTTTGGACTTGCGTCTACAATCCCACCACTCACGCAGGATTTTTATATTGTTAGATACATTAAATTGTAAGCAATGTTAAGTAAACACACATAACCAAGCACTCAGTGGCGTTGTTGCCTCCTTTGGCTACGTCGCCATTGAGGTCCTCGACTCCTCACACAAACATTGAAGCACGATAGTATAAAATTAAAAATTTACAAACCTTGAAAAAAGACTACAATCTATCAAAAAATCATCAACATGTTTAATTAATTATTACCATACTCATTTCATGGAGTTGAATGTAATTAAAGAACAAGTTAATGTTATTGACTAGGTGGAGCACCATGGCTAAAAAAACTACAAAGTTATTCTTAAGCTCCATACTATTTTCAATTAAATGGATTTGTATTAATACTTATTTCATCATATCATATTTTCCCCAAAATGATTCTACACTTATTTCCTCATCGATATGCAAAATATTTTAATCAAACCTTTTAGATATATGTTAAAATATCTTCTCAAACTTCTCACTTGTCAAAAATATACTAATTATAAAACTAAACCACCCCATCACATTTAGAATATTAAAGTTTCATAGTTACATTGGAAATAACTAACCCTTAGTAAACTACGAAGATTCCATTCTATCCACTTTCTCGGGGATAATTTTAGCGGCGAATATTAAGTAATATGGCGAAAATTTCATTTTAGGAAAATTTGAAAAGGCGAATTATTCGGAGTGGGTGGTGTCTGTTCGCCTAAAATATAAAGTATATTTTTTGGGGTGGCTTCGCCTTCATTTGAAAACATCTCCTATAAAAACCTATTTGATTTAATAGGGTAGTATACCTCAAGTAGCTTACCAAATTACCAATCTTTGTGAAATTTGAACTCGCATACCCTTTGCACGGAGATTCGTATTCAGACTTTGTTATCCTGTGATTGTTGACGCCATGAAAAATGCATTATTGACGTAGCGACAAGAGAAATACTGACGCGCGACTTGGGCTAAGGCTTGACGCGCGACAGAGGAAGGCTTGACGCGCGACAGAGGAAGGCAGCGCGGCGAGAGGAAAACAGCGCGGCGGCGAGAGGAAGGCTTGACGCGCGCGAGGAGGAAGGCGACGCAGCGAGAGGAAGGCTTGACGCGGCGAGATGAAGGCTTGGACGCGCGACACAAAGCGTGTGATTGCGCGCGACATCGGCGAGTTCACGCGCGACAAGACCTCGAAGGCTGTCTGAGTCGCTTCTTGGTTCTTTTCTGGACGCCTTACGACTCTTTTCAGAATAATGGAAGGTGCCACCTCAAAGAATACGAATAACCTAAAAGTAAGTAAGAAATCTCAGAAATCACTCTTCAAGTATTTTGGAAACTCTGCGGATACGAGATAATGTAAATACCAATCATATAGATGCCACCAAAAGAATCGGAATCGGTTGTGTGGAAGGCATTATTGAGGTGGACATGCATTGCACGCAGTATCACGGTCAAACAAATGAAACCTACGATAATATGCGAGATCTTGAAGATATTGTTCTGTTGGGGTGCGGCGAAGTGCGGCTAGATATCACAGAATCAAACAAGAGCAAAATGGAAGGCAAATCAATATCAAACTACGGTCAAGAAAGAGAAACCGAGGTGATTGCGATATTGCTCAAAATTCGACTCAAAAAAGTAAAGCATTGAAAACAAACAAGAATATGTGGACCATTGGCGGGGACATACAAGTTTGATTGGGGCTAAATTTCCATTTATTGAACTTTGTACAATCATCAAATCTGAAGAAATCCCATGTGAATGTACATGTACAATATATGCACGTGGAAATTGGGAAAGCAAAAAATGCAAGCTGAAATTTGGACACAATAGAAAAACATTGTGGAAAACAATATTTAAGCGTAATGGGGCGGATGGCGAGGAAAATCAAAACACATAGGTGGAAAAGCGAAAAGGAGTGCATGCGTATCGGATACGCGGCGGAATATGAGGCGGAGCGAAAAAACACGGAACATCATTGGAAAGGGAGGAACAATCACATCACATATTGGTAAGATGAAAGAAACAAATCTACATGCAAAATTCATACAATTCTCTACTCTTTTTCAAATACTTAAAAAAGGAAGGGCGATGTCAGATTTCCTTGATTTCAAAGTTTTGTATCAATTTAACGGAATGCTGAATGTACCTCAGTCTCATTGGTCTGAGAGTAGTGGATGGGAAATGGCAAAATGCCTCTCGATGATAGAGAAGGAAGATTTGAAAGAGAATGTAAAAAAAGCAAACTTTATCTCTGTTTCAATTGATGAAGTGACAGCAGTCGACAACACCGCATGGGTATGTATCCACATCTATACATTAGAAAATCATATAAGGACACCTCATCTGTTGGGTGTTATGAAAATGGTTGAAAACTGCAATGCTGAAAACCTATACAAAATAGTTGTTTCTCATTTGAAAGATGTTCTTTGGTATAGTGATTATGAAATTGCTACGAAGTTGGTATGCGTTGGAGCAGATGGTGCATCTGTCATGCAGGGTCACCGAACAGGGCTCTGTGTTAGATTACAAACAACAGTGGCCCCATATATGCTACCAATTCACTGCATGGCTCACAGAATGAATTTAGCGTATAAAATGGTAAGCAACCATGAAAATGTTGCTAAATTAGAAGACATAATAAGAGAACTCCATGCCTATATGTCAAGCAGCCCAAAACGTTTTCTGGAGTTCCAAAAATTTGCAATTGGAATTACAGACGGCAAAAAACTTCTGAAGGATGTGGAGACTAGATGGATCTCTTTGTATGAACCAGCATGCAGAGTTCGTGAGGAGTATCCTTCATTGGTTGGTTTCATGCACAAATACCGTCATGAAGTTGATAGGGCAAGGGACCTGTTGTTCCGCTTAACTGATTTGGAGACTTTGCTTACATTGCTTGGTATTCTTCCAATGTTAAAGGAGATCAATACACTGATGAAGCATGCACAGGGCAGATTGATCTATATTGTGGATTTTATAAGGATGAGGAAAATGGTATGTCAAAGTCTTGATATATTGTATTGTTCGCAGGATAGTTTTGATGCACCTGTTTTTAAAAATTGGAGAGATTTATTAGATCTTAAAAATCCTAACACCTATTTGAGATTTAATATTCACGATCACCTATGCATCTCTGTTAATGGGAAGGAAATACCTATGCACATTTTGCAAAGACGTCAAGATATTACAGGTTCGGAGCGAGAAGATGTTCCTGTAACACGTAATTTGTTTGAGTCTGTGATAGTTGAAACCAGAATAAAGCTTAAAAAATTTTGAAACCTTGTGCGTCGAAATTAGGAACGTTTCTGTAAAGATAAAATTCTGGAAGCCATGGGTGTGATGAATCCGAATTTTTGGAATACAGAAGGTGGCCGTGCAGACTTTGTCAGTAAGCATTTCCATAAATCAATGGGTACAATAATGGAACAATTTACTAAGACGTCAGAGCTCAAGGGTACGGAAATCAAAGGTATACTGAATGCCGATTTATTAAAGTTTCAGTCAACCAATTTTGCAACAACAATGAGGAACCAATATAAGAATTTAGATCAACCTTCTGAAAGTGGTGCTATTACAAGGCTGTGGAGAGGAATCTATCAAAGTTCTATCTTACAAGAAGATATCAGTGAGTATTTCAGACTATATGAATTATGCCAGACAATGATTTTGGGGTCTGTGGAGGATGAAAGAGTTTTCAGTGCATTGTCATTTATAAAATCAAAACTGAGAAACAGGTTGGATAAAAATCTGGAAAGTTGCATGAGGTGTTACGTTTCACGATACTCCCTCGAAACCTTTCCGTTTGACAGAGCAATTGCGCACTGGAATTCCCTTTGCGAAAGAAGAGGTGTAAATAATACAGCTACAAGTACAAATATACCCAACCTTGAGAGTGTAATTGGCTCTTCGTCACATTCTACAGAAGACAACATCGACTTTGACGAAGCTATTGATAATGGATTGTTTCAACTTTAAGTAGGTATCTTCTTTATCTATCTTTTATCTTTATCATTTAAGATGTTACAGGTCTATATACTAAAAATATCAGGCGATTCACCCATCTATCTACTAATCCATTTCACGTGTTGGATTCTTTTAAATCACAGATCTAGCTCATTACCAATGGCAGTGATGATTTCAACTTTAAGCAAGTATCTTTTTCCCCTTAACCTTGAGAGTGTAGTTGGCTCTTCGTCACATTCTACAGAAGACAACATCGACTTTGATGAAGCTATCGATAATGGATTGTTTCAACTTTAAGTAGGTATCTTCTTTATCTATCTTTTATCTTTATCATTAAAGATGTTACAGGTCTATATACTAAAAATGTCAGGCAATTCACCCATCTATCTACTAATCCATTTCTCGTGTTGGATTTTTTTAAAACAAAGATCTATATTATTCAGCCGGTGTTGATGATTTCAACTTTAAGCAGGTATCTTTTTCCCCTTAATCTTATTGTTTATTCTTATTCATTTTTTCAACTCTGGTTATAATTAAAAATGTTACGGTGTATGTATTTACATTTAGTTAAATACAAAATTTTATTTTTTTAGCGTGGGTTGACATCCGTCCAGGAAGATTTTACTTCTCGGATTGACAACGTCAGCAACTCACCCATCTATCTACTAATCAATTTTTGTGTTGAATTTTTAAGACAAAGATCTAGCACATTACTAGTTGATGATTTCAATTTTAAATAGGTATCTTCTTCAACATAATATTTATATTTACTTGACCTTTAAAGATATTGTTGGTCTATATATTTAAAGATGTTCTTTGGCACTTCTCGGGTGACCGATGATGTCAAGCAACTCACCCTCCATCTACAATGTCATGTGAAACAAAGATCTAGCACGTTACCCTTGATGATTTCACACAATCTAATCTACGCAAAGAGGTAAGCTAAATCCTAGCATATTTGCAATTATGTTTAATTTCTTACCGCAGTGATGATTCTTTCTTGATTTCTTAGAATTATATTTTATTTATTTTTAATATATTTTATCTTCACCGTAGACCAAGGATTTTTTTCTATTTACTATCTCTTTATTCTCCATTTGTTGGTGAGTGGTAGCTTCCCGAAAAATAGATATTCACTGCCACTGATAGGATAAGGATACCTAAAATAACAAAAATTAAATTGGAAAGTGATGTCGAAACATGTCACAATACTACCAAATTCAATATTCACATTTCCACTGATTCAAACCACAAGAGCCTTGGGTGAGTCACCCTCTAGTTAATATTAAAGTACATTGATCGGAATTCTTCCCTCCGCTTGATTTGCATCAAGTTTGGGAACATCGATTAATTTCCCCTTCTTGGTTCCATCAGTTTTCTTAAGATCTTTTTTTGTTTAAACTTTTCCACTTTGCACTCCTCGGAGTCAAACAAAGTTACAAAGCTCATCTTAGATAACTGACCATACACCATGAATCTTCTTGTCTTTGGAAGAACTATTTCCAATTACCACTTATACCACTTTTAGAAATTTTCATCACTAACTAGGGGTAAAGTCGAACTGAAACCTTGCAGCGAGTAACTTGCATTTGATTGAGCTTTACCACTAGATAACGGAGATGATTGTTAGACCTTAGCATCATTGACTTGGCTATCTTTATTTTAGGTGATAAAGGTCATTCATAAAATCCAAACACACTTTGAAGTCCTCAACACGTTGAAAAATCATAGTCTGAGAGATTCTTAACCTATCAACCTTAAGTCTACTTTCAGGCAGTATAACCCTTACGAATACAATTAAAGTCCCACGACATAATTTTAAAGATAATTAAAGTCCCACAAGATATTCAGGCACTAAATTTTAGATTATACACATTAAATCGATCATCGTATTTCATCATCATCTATCATTGATTATCAATTGTCATCATTCATCATCTACGTCCACATACTATTCATGACAATGCAAGTAAACAAGAAACATACATATAATTCATGATAATCACCATCTAATCACCATATAATTAAATTCAAATAGCATAGTACAAACTCAATAGTTGAAGTTTTCAAATTCAATATTAAAAGTTTAGTCAATAATAAAAGTTTCTAATTTTCACAACCATCTAATGTAATCAAAATTTAAGATTGTATATAATTAAATTCAAATACCATACTCAATATTAGAAGTTTTCAAACTCAATATTTATAGTTTCCCCAATAATAATAAAAGTTTCTAGTTTTCAACCCTCTTTTTCTTTATCCAGTTGTACAACTCTGCTCCCTTCCCCAACGGCTTCTTCCACTATGGTTGTAACCCTTTCCCCAACAGCAGAAATAACCCCTGAACTTATAAGATCTTCTGCAGCACTGTCCAGATTTTTTATAATTCTTTCTTCTTGATTTGTTGCATCTCCATGAGACAGCAAATTTGGATCAGCAACTGCTTTGGCTTTGAACAAGATGTCAGGGTCGAGACCGTGCTCTTTAATGATCCGCTTTAGTGTATTGTTTTGTTTGTTAACCAAAACAATATTTTGCTTCAAATTTTTTGCTGCGGATAAGCTGTTCTTTGCTGTTTCCAAGTGAACTTGCAAAACCTTCGCCTGACTCTTCAAATTTTCATATTTCAAGCTGCACAAAAGAGTGCGTCAATTCAAAGTATTAATGTAAATTCAAAATTTCAAATTAACAAAAATGATTGTTAGAATGTAATAGTACTTACAACCGCTCTATCTCTTTCGGCATTTGCGATTGATACCAAATCCTTGTCCTTTGACCATTTGTTAAAATATGCCTGGGCCTCGGCACTAATATTTTCCAATCTGTTTAGTGCTTTATCTAAAATGCCATCTTTATAGTCGTTGTTAAAAGTGACAGTCCCACATTTTACTTGGGTAAGTAGGGAATCCATCTTTGCAGGTTGATTCTGGACTGCAGCGTATAAACTATCCCTTTGCCAATAATTTTCATAACGACTAATAATCTCATTGATAAGAATTTTAGCCCTTTTTTCCCATTCTATAAGCTGTTGCATTTGAGGAATTATAAACTCACTGACATGGGATTGACAATCATTACCAATTAGGTTCTCCAAAGGAAAATGTGGAAACTCTTCACTTTCTGAATCTGATGCAGAAGATCTTGCTGGAGAAGAGTGGGGGCTTTCACCATGACCAAGATCAACTGCTCCTTGTTTCTGTCTTTGGGTGGGCTGATCCTGTTGTTGAAAAAATAAATCAAGATTTAGATAAATAAATTTGAAAACTGAATATTTAGATTTAGATAAATCAGAATGTAATTAAAAATTGTAAAGAATATTAAAATTGAAATTTGAAGACTGAAGTATACCTGCTGGCCTTGAATCATCTCGCGGGTATCGAAAAAACCAGTTGGGTCATTGCTATCAATGCCCAAATAATCTTCATCTAAATTTATATTGTTCAAAACAGATATGCCCGTTGCACTGGGCAAGCCACCAAGTGAGAGAGATGGAATTCGAAACGAGGAGTCAAGGTTCAGTGTCCCACTAGGGGCCGGAGCAAAAGGCATTCGTTTACCAATGGTCTTTTTCACTGTTCCTCTGGTTGGCATTTTAAAAATTAATGGTTGAGTGGGTGTCGGTGCCGTGGCTTGCTCATGACTGACATGTGCTGAAAAGTACAAGAAAAAATTAAAAATATTAAAACATTTCATAAACTAAAAACTACGAAATTAAACGTTCTATACAAAAATTGTACCTTGTTGTCGAGGGGTTGTTTTTTTCGGTGCTACGGGTGGCCTTGTAGGAGTTGTACTCAGTGGCTGTTCTGAAGATATCAATGCATGGGACTGTATTGAGTGAGTTGGGGAAGAAGGTTCCATAGTCCCTGCTATTCATCAATATTAAGTGTTGTCAATTCAGTTTGATAAAATTTAAATTGAAAAATAAATCTGCAACTTTGGAATTTGTAATTAATATATGAGAATGTATTACTTCTCTGGCGTTTAACGAGTTCAAATTGTTGAGGGTCTGGAGAGGAGTGAGCTTCCATTTCGGAATGGGAGTCCCCCGAAGCCTCCGCGTGTAGTTGGCCTCTTCCTCTCGACATCTTTTTTTTTTTGGGAATGGCTTCAAGATATCTTCTCTGCAAAACATTAAAATTTAAGTTTTAATAACTTCGCACTGTAATGAAGAAAATTGTAATACAATTTACAAACTAAAAAGTTTATACCTGTTGTTCTGCAAATGGAATTGAGAATTTCATCAAAGCCTCATCAGAGCAAGTAGGAATTTCTTTAGCTTTTAAATTTAAAAGTGCCTCGTAGTAGGTTTAGGAGATAGTTGGTTGAATAAATGAAAGGTTTTTCTGACATTTTCGAATTTGATATGTCAGCTCTAATTTTTTTTGATATAAATGTGCACCAATCGAATTGTTGTTTTGAGATAGTGGCACAAATGTATGCAATGGCCCAATTTGGGATATCTGTTTGGCGACCCTGCATAACAATTCTGGCTTGAAAAAATGCAATAAGTGCAGCAAGAAAGTGGTGTGCAATTGATTGTGTATCTACACCACGCCTGGATTTATTGACATGGGCTGCAAATGCGAAACAGTGAAAATTAGCATCAATTTATAACAGCAAATTGTATCAGAATAAAAAACAGAATAAAAAACAGAATAAAAAACAGAGAATAAATTACTTACAATCAACATGGAAACCGTACTTTGATTCGAGAAATTTCTTGTTTTCTTCCACGAGTGTTGCTTTGGTTGTAACATTTGGTAAGTTTCTGATAGGAAGGCCGGTAAACCGATGTATGTCATTCGGATCGATAGAGAATTGGAACATGTGGCCATCGTTCAGAGTCACATAAAATATACCGTCCTCTGAATTGTAGCATGACAGAAGGTAATTCAAAATATCGGGATCTGTTTCGAAATGGGGCATATTAACTAACCCGGTAAATCCACACTCTTCTATTATACCTTGATATTCTGGAGACATCCTTAAAGCCGTATGGATGTGAGGGCATAAGGGATTCCTGTAGGTTATCTTGGAAATCGATTGACTTGGATTCTCTTCATTTTCTTGCTGAACTTGCAATTGGGAGGCATGTGAAGTCGACATTGTAGCTGAAATTGCGTCTTTGAAGAAGATTTCGACCTGCAAAAATTCAAGAATAGGAAAACGTAAACGAGAAAATGAGCGGAATAAGGGTATTTATAACCTAGATATAGGCGTCACTGCCCCTATTGACGCGCGTCATTTGCTTCAAATGACGCGCGTCAATAGGAAGCAGTGTCGTGCGTCATTTGATTATAGTGTCGCGCGTCAATAGATTGCTTTGGCGCGCGTCAATAGGTTGCTATGTCGTGCGTCATTTCTTCATAGTGTCGCGCGTCAATTGGTTATAGTGTCGCGCGTCATTTGTCTAGAGTGTCGCGCGTCATTTGATTCTGATGTGTCATGTGGTCGCTATAAGCGCGTCAATTGTTTACTGAATGTCGCGCGTCAATTGTTGCGATATCGCGCGTCAATTGTTTACAATGTCGCGCGTCATTTTTTGTTTACAATGTCGCATTACAATATTTGTTTACATAACAATGATCGCAAGGCGTCATTTGTTTACAATGTCGCGCGTCATTTTGTGGCTGTGTCGCGCGTCATTTGTTTACAATGTCGCGCGTCATTACGATCTAGTGTCGCTCCAGTGTCGCACGTCATTAGGAGCTATTGTCGCGCCTGTGACGTGCGTCTTTAAGGATTCTGATTTAGCCTTGAAAAACCAGGCGAAAATTTTGTTTTTTAATACTGTCAAATTCGCCTTTCGCTGAAAGTGGTTACGGGGATATTCGCCAGGTATTTTCCACCTTCAATTTTATAGGGGTGTCTTAAAATGAACCCTCACTTTCTTTCTTTTTGAGAAGTGCATCGGTCCTTTTTCAATCATGAAAAGGAAATCCCTACCATTAATTTAGGTATTTTATCTTTATCATTTGGATTTTAGATCCTCTTGTGCATCAAGGAAACCTGTTGATTATGTTGTGTGGGTCATTGTCATGTCCCATTATGGCTTGTGAAGAGCTTGAATTTAGGATAAAGTAAGACATTTAAAAAATATATTACCTCATCTTGTATGCCTGGTATGAACCTTTATGGCCTATCATGCCTTTTGTTCTTCTTATTTTCCACTCTATCTTCATATCACACTTGCATCCTTCTTGCTTCCAATTGCAAGATATTCTTTAAATCCTTCCTTGTTTTCCAACCAAACTTGTCACCATGAAAATTGCATCTACCTTTAAATTCCATAGGAACTTTTGAAAAAGAATATATCTACTAGCCAATGCAACAACATGAAATTCGATTGGCTTGCATAGGTGAACTAAATTTTACGTTGATTGCATTGGCCATTAGTCAAAGTGAAATAACATAGACCCTGGTCACTAGCCAAAGGATTTGGATTGCCTTACACTAGCTGAAGAAATGCTTATTGTAATAGTTAATCCTATTTTACTAAGTCGCGTATGCAAAAGGAAGACCTTACAAATACAAAAGGCATACCATTAGCTTGTAAAACAATAGATCCTTCGTCGTCAAACACCTCCCCTAACCTATTTTTGAACCATATATTTTTCTTGTTCATTCACAAAAGCCTCAACAAAAAAATGACTTCTTCGTAAACAGAAAACATGTGCTCAATACCATGGAGTTGAAATTAACCATACATTTTTTTTTTTTTGCACAAGAAACATAACATATTTTTCAAATATAACCCCTTGTTCTTTGCATCGACACGTTCATTTCACTAGATAAAGGGTAGAAAAAATTGCATGACATGTTATTGTGGATGTCAATGCTCCTTGGGAATCATCGTTCTTCTTTGATACACTTACAAATAGACCCTCCATACTTGAAATCCTATCTTGCAATCAAATTGTATCCACATAATTCGATCTCCATTCCACCTTCAACTAATACAATGTTCTTCACTATATTTTCTACAATAAAGTACTTCATTGTGATTTATTTATTCTTCCATGTCGGTTTCTTTCATTTACGTTTGTTCAACACTTCTCTTGCCTCTTCTTAATGCTTTCATAACTATTTAAATCCCATCTAACATCAACATGCATTTCCATGCCAACTCTCAATATTCAATTAGGTTTACAAATTTCATTTTTCCTTTCCTTGTGCACATAATTGGTTTTCTATCTTTCAACAATCTACATATGTCTTCCTCTGTTTTCTCCCGGTCTCATTTTCCCATTTCGCAAAAAAATGTAAACGCATCACTCAAATGTTCAATCATTTTCAAGGCTATTGCATTCTCTCAAACTATTTTCTCACCTATATGTCCACTATCTTGATTCTCGTTTGTTATTTTCCAACAACATAGTTATTACTTTCAAGTTTTGCCCTCTGCGCATCCTCCATTCCTCATTCCTCCACATGATCCCTTTAAGTGTTCACATTAAACTACTTGCGTGTGATTGCTAGTCATGTGTGCAATAAATATTAATTGAAATTTTTATTAAAAAGGAATGCTTGATTGTTTGATAATTTTGATGTTGATCAACATTTATTTATTTATTAAAAGTCAATGGTTGTTGCCCGATATCTTGTTGCAGATTCAAGTCCAAGATAACAAGGTAGCGTTGGAGGTGAAACATCTACAACAAACACTCTTATATCACCATGTAGTGATTCCCCTACAACATTTCTCATGTCCCTCTATCCCTGATCCCACCGCTCCTTGCCCATGACAAGGACAATAACCGCCAAAGAGATTGTGGTCGATGCAGCCATTTTGCGATTTGGAGAAACTTTACACCAAATTAATAATGTCTATTCATAATCATATGTGCATTAAATCTTAATTGAAATTGTTATAAAAAAATAAAATATAATTAAAATAATTAAAATTAAAATGATGGTATTTGTATCAACCCATTTCTAGATCTCCTCACTCATTTCCTAGATAGTTGGGCTTCCTAAATGCATTGACTATGGTCAAGAATTTAAATTATTTATTTGCTAAGGTGTTAAGTGTCAATCGGTTTGAATCCCTCGTCTTTTTTTTTTTTCAAAATTTCCTATTCTTCAATTTTCATACATAGTGAGCCTGAAAAAGAAATAACATATAGTTTAATTTAGTTGCACTATAAAATAACAAGGAAAAAGTGACAATATAGTTACGGAAGGATATTTGAAGCTATTACTTCTTTGGTAAGGAAGTTTTAGGTTTATATAATGTTCCTCTCGATGGAGACAATCAGAAACACGTAATATTTTGAATGTTTGTAGGAAAAAAATATATGAAGAATAGAAAGTTGTGTTTTTAACTACAAAATCAAAATAGTTAGGAGAGACACCAATAGTGGTGCACCTAAATTAGGGGTCCACTAAATAAATTCTATATAATGTGGGATCCTCATTTTTTCACCAACATACTCTGATTCAAGATTTTTAAATTATATATTATATATATAGTTGAATCGAGGGAAAGACATATTTTGAATTTATGTAAAATAGTAAATTTGAGGTACAATACATTTTTATTGGGACCCATATTTGATCATGGGTGATGATGTTTGAACATTCAAAATTTTAAAAGGAAAATCTTACATGTCATGATGTAATTGGTGTTGTCATTATGTCAAAAATGACTAATCACCGAGTACTTTTATGATAACTATCAAGTTGTACTATGACAACAACTATTGGGTGTTGTGTATTCAAGACATTATATCCATGATTGGACCTTTCTCAACTATTGGTGTCATATATGTGACGCTTTTATCAAGTTACTATTTATCAATGATTACGGTGCATCACAAGTAATTGATTTTTCACAATGAAAGTGCACTTATAGTCTACAAAAATATTTTTATAATAAAATTTAATAACCAATTAACTATTAACAATATATTTTAGAGATTCATTGCAATGAGATTTTTAGAAATGAGATGGGAAAATCAAGTAAACAAATATATCTATCCCCATAACCAATCAACGATTATCCTAGTAAGAGGCCACTCCCATGTGGCATATCCACTATAGGTATATGGATCATGATAAATTAGAGTTTATATGTTAAGGATCGTGATACATTAGGGTTTTATATGTTATCACATACCAAGCCAACCAACCAATGTGGAATACACTTAATATGTATTAGAATCTCATTTAGATGTGGAAGTAATAGTTCATGTAATATGTTTCTTAAGTGCATCTTGAATTTGCTTCTACGACTCTAAAATCCTCCTTCATTTAAATATACATTGTACATAATTACAATCTAAACTAATGTTTCTATGTCCATAATTCATTTTCATGCATGGACAATATAATTAAGAGTACATATCAAATGGCGACACTGAAACATGAATAAATTGACTTTGATTTTTACCAATAAACCATGTTTCACTAACTATATTTAATCAAACATGTTTAAGCACTGTGAGTAGTTCATCAAATATTAATATAAATAGGTGAACTAT